>CM048744.1:588811718-589411718 GCA_026315105.1 Locusta migratoria | reverse complement strand
TACATTTTAATAGAGAAAGAGCAAAAGAGTGCTGCACAAGAATGGCCGTGCGCTTTAAGGCCTCTTGCTGCGGAGTGCGCTGCTGCTCCCCTTAGGAGGTTCGAGTCCTCCCTCAATTATGTGTATGTTCTCCTTAGCATAAGTTAGTTTAAGCAGTTTGTAAGCCAAGGGAATTATGAACACTGCAGTTTCGTCCCATAGCTTTACAAACATTTGATTTGAACCATAGAGGAAATTATAAGTAATTCGATAAGGTTAGCGTATCATTATATTTTCAGTTAATAGTGCCATAGACACCTCCCCTTAAAGTAATTTTAATAGCCCAAAACACACATACCATATACACCTGATATTGGTTATATTGCTCCTCAAAACGCAGATGCGGGATTTTGATCAAGTAGGTAAAATGATGTGGAAGACATACATGATCGTTATTTCATCATCTAACATACTCTCGATGATTCTGAGACGGCACTGTGACACAAAGTCTATAACTCTCATACTCTCGACCAAAATCTTGCTTTTGCCACTGTTCTTACAAGGGGCACCTCCTACGTAGGGAAGCCTATGTAGCAGAATTCTTCTCGAAAAGCAGGTTAGCAGGTTATGACAGTGACATATACCATCATCTCAGAAAATAATTAGTGTGGCTTTTGATACTGGATAGCTGGAATGCCGGCCTGCGGCGTACCAGTCAGGATCTGCACAGCCGCTGCGGTCGGGGGTTCGAATCCCCCCTCGGGCATGGATATTTGTGCCGTCTTTTGTATAAGCTAGTTCATAAGTAGTTTGTAAGTTTAGGGACTGATGACCCCGTAGTTAAGTCCCATAAGCTCTACAAACATTTGAACATTTTTTTTTTCTTTTTCACAGCTGGAATGTAATGGTTTTGAATATAAAAACGTTTATTTATTATTCAAAGAGAATCCAGCATTGGTCGTAAATTTGTTTATTTATTATTACAGATCGATTTCGGCTACTGAATAGCCATCTTCAGTGCAACTTTCACAATCGACTAGAAACATTACTGATCTTACTAATCGAGCCACAAGGCATAGCTACAAGCAGATACAAAAAGATGTTATGAAGCTTTTCAAGGAACTTTTGTATGACAATTGCAGAATTAAAATTCTATTCTGTAAGTTCTGAAAAAATATCAAAGGGGTTACAGTAGGAGATGCTTCACAATAGCGATGGTCAACAAGCGCTCATAAGAAAGTATGCATTTTAGAGCCCACATTTACAGGACATTATACTCTTGTTTCGGTGAATGCCACAAAACACAAAGTAGTTCAGACAGTAGCGAACAGCAATGGTCCGGCGATGTGGGAGAAGAGAAGTGTGCAGCGTTGCAGCAGCGCAGGTGGGCGGACTGGCCGTGCAGGCGGCTCTCCCACGACTTCCGCCCACCTCACTCTCTTTACACAACTCGCCGGCGCACCTCCGCAGCCGGCCCGCTACTTCACGAGACTGCCTGTCTAAGGCGCTGGACCTGCAAACAAAGTTTTCTGAATCATATTCCTCACCCGAGAGACAGCGAAATTTACTTCAAGTTTGGTACGATATGATGGTTTCGACAGTGTCTGTGTCTCTAGATGGGAAAACACTATGTTACTAAAATATACGGACACCTCCAAAAACATTCGTTTTCCATATACAGTAAAACTTTTTAATAACGGACACCAACTGGTAAAATAAATTTATCGGCTTTTAAGTAGTGTCCGCTATTAAGAAAAGGATAAAATTCAAGCAGTAAACTACCGTTTATCCGAAATGATCGGAACGAAGGCCAGTTCGGTTTACGAAAATCGCGGATTAACCGAAGTTCCCTGTTTTCACGCGTGAAACAGACCGACAGCAAACCTCGTCGCCATATCTCTAACACTAAGCTTTTCCTTTTCGTACACATTGATGATCTCGACCTTTTCGTTCAGCGTTAATCCTTTTCGTTCAAATGTTCAAATGTTTGTAAATCTATCGGACCAAACTGCGTGGTCATCAGTCCGTATCTTAAAACTACTTAAACTAAGGTAAACTAACCTAAGGACAAACACACACACCCATGTCCCAGGGAGGGCTCGAACCTCCGACGGCGAGCAACCGCGCTCTTCGCAGCGAGTCGCCTTAGACCGCCCGGGTACTCTACCGCGGCTATCCTTTTCGTTTCTGCGACATTTTAGCACTACAGTAGGTAAAAAAAAAAAAAAAAAAAAAAAAAAAAAAAAAAAAAAAAAAAAAAAAAAAGTTCAAATGTTTGGAAATCTGTGGGACTTAACTTCTTGGGTATCAGTCCCTAGGGTTACAAACTAACTTAAACTAAGTTAAACTAATCAGTGGCGTAGCTATGTCACCAAGGGCCCCGGAGCAGAAGTGAAATTGGGCCCCTCTTTAAACTAAAACTATTCAGATTCAAAACTACTTCATCATCAGCTCCCTACCGCCCACTGGAAGACATAATAAGGCACACCTAAATAGTAATAAGTAAATTATTATGTGTCACACAGCAGATAATATTTAATCGCACTCTCTAATATAATTATAACTATGAAAGTTTGTTTTTCCTTTCACGCAAAAATTGCTGGGTGGATTTGGACGAAATTTTGCAGAGGGATAGAGTTGTACCTGGGTAGAACATACAGATAAAACGACCCCATGTGATAGTTTTCGAAGTTGCTCAAAACTAGCCGAATCAAGACGCAGGCAGAAGCTAAGAAAAAATAAACAATGTAGAAGTATTATCCAATCACGAAACATGACCCCCTGCCGCGAGGCAAACCGTTAACAGTCGAGTCAGTACTCGCGCGCCCGCCGTGACAGCAGGCGGAATGTTGTCAGTGCCGACAACTCACCTGGCTAAACTACTGCGCTGTTAGCTCATTTCTCCGTACCGATGAGCCTAATTTGTTGATAGCCCAATCAAACAAGGAAAATAGAGAAAGTAATTGTGTAGGGAGGTTTCAGCAAAAGGAAGTTGCCGGATTTTGTTAGATGAAACACTGGTTTGAGCCACTCCCCTACCTGGCTTTATTGAGTATATGTTAGTATCTCACCAAGAGAAAGTAATAACTAAAGTAAGTCAACATCTTCTCTTATCATTACAGTGGGGTAGAGGGAAGCGTCTTGAATGCACAATTCAGTATTGTGACAAAGTAACCATGTTTCCTCTTCTTCTTGCACGAATTTCAGAGTGCAGTTGGTTACAGCACTTCATTGGGATCTACGATCATGGAGCACTCCCTTGAGGCCGCCCGCGGTGGCCGAGGTGACTGAGGCGCTCCAGTCACGGTCAGCACGGCCACTACGGTAGGGGGTTCGAATCCCCCCTCGGGCATGGATATTTGTGCCGTCCTAGTTCGTAAGTAGTTCATAAGTATTTTGTAAGTTTAGGGACTGATGACCCCGTAGTTAAGTTCCATAAGATTAACAAACATTTGAACTCCCTTGAGTAATTCACTAAAACAGTTGCGTTACCATAATAATACCGTTCTGTAATAATCCATTGTAGAGGCTTTATATTGAAATGTGGTCACACCTTGTTTGTCAAACACACTGCTAGTAATTCAGTGCCATTCACTGTTATTTCGCAAAGATTGGCAGCCTTGGCAACTCCGACTTCAACCGACAACACACGAACGGTGGCAGGGTCCACGTCTTAGCGGACAAGCAATATACCTTATTATGTTTATATTCTGAAGTAGGATAAGTTTTGGATTTCACTTTGTGCGTTTGAGGTTTGTTGGTCAGGATTCAAAAAATTAAAAGTCGCAAACCCTTCATTCAACTATAATATTATATACAGTAGAAGTCATTGGAGGACAGGGATGTTCGGAAAACCGTTTTATTCGGATAATTGAGCCGTACACTTCTATTTGCCAGTACGAAGTACTGCACAGTGAATGTATTTATACAGTATTTTGAGGCGCGCGATCCTTCACACTGTGCCGAGCGGCACGCCGCAACACTTGGAAAGCTCAGCTCAACTATTGCTGTGGGCAGCTATGACGCTGACGCTACTTCTGCCGATTGTCGTACACAGCGATTGGATGCTTGGCCGGTCAGAAGCGCCACCGATTGGCATCGTGTGAAGTGAAGGCCCCATTAGAAGCAGTGTTCCGCCACCCGGTGGCCCAGTGCAGCTGCTCTGGGAAACTTGGTTTGAAGAAAAGGGAGATAATGGACGGTACGATGGGAGAGTAAAATAAAAATAAATAAATACACAAATAAAAAATTGGCGCTGTACTGTAACTTTTTTGAATCGTCGCCCACGGAGGTCAAGGAACCCCCTGGCCTCGGGGGCCCCGGGGCACTGCCCCGCCTAGCCCTACGGTAGCTACGCCACTGAAACTAACCTAAGGACATGACACACACCCATGCCCGAGGGAGGACTCCAACCTCCACGGCGAACCGTAGCGCGGCTATTCTGCCGCTGCAGTACGTACATAAACTCACTTGCTCGAAGATGGAAACAGTACAGTATGCAAATTTAACTTACAAAAGTCCAAATGATTGTTGTCGTTTAGTTTACAACTGTCTCTTTCTTTCACGCTGTCCGTTGTTTGGAAGTTTTGATTGTTGTTGGGGGCCATATTACAGTGTCCGTGTCCGTTACTGAGAAGGTCCGCTATTGCGAATAATTTTAGCATAATGGCAAATATTGTTTTGCAGGGAAATTTTAAAATGTCCGTTATTGAGAAGAGTCCGCTATTGAGAAGTGTCCGTTGAGGGAAATTTCACTGTAGCTACATTGTGCTGCCATCTACTGCCATGTACTGCATATCAGCGATCTCAGTAGTCTTTAGACATCGTGAGAGTGCAGAATAGGGCGCTCCTTGGAATTGACTTCGTACGTTCTCAGGTGGTTCGGTGTCACGTGTGTCAAAAGTCTGCACGCCAGTTTTCCACACTCCTAAACATCTATAGATCCACTGTTTCTGATATGATGGTGAAATAGAAACGTGCAAGGACACAAACAGCACGAAAGCGTGCAGGCCGACCTAGTCTGTTGACTGACAGATGTTCAAATGTCTGTAGAGCTTATGGGACTTAACTGCGGGGTCATCTGTCCCTAAACTTACAAACTACTTATGAACTAGCTTATACTAAAGACGGCAAAAACATCCATGCCCGAGGGGGATTCGAACCTAGACCGCAGCAGCCGTGCAGACCGTGACTGCCACGCCGCAGACCGCTCGGCCACCGCGTCCGGCTGGCTGACAGAGAACGCCGGCAGTTGAAGATGATCGTTCAGTGTAATAGGCAGTCATTTATCCGGACCATCACATAGGAATTCCAAACTGCGTCAGTATCCACTCCAAGTACTATATCAGTTAGACGGGAGGTGGGAAAACCTGGATTTCATGGCCGAGTGGCTGCCCATAAGCCACACATCACTCAGGCCAATGCCAAACGACTTCTCGTTTGGGACGTAAACATTAGATTGAAAAGTCTAAAAATGTTCTGTGGAGTGACGAATGACGGTACACAATGTTGCAATCCGATTGCAGGTCTAGGTATGCCGAATGCCCGGCGAAAGTCATCTGCCAGCGCGTGTAGTGCCAACATTAAAATTCGGAGGCGGTGGTGTTATGGTGTGGTCGTGTTTTTCATGGAGGAGCTTGCACCTTTTGTCGTTTTGAATAGTACTATCATAGCACAGGCCTACGTTGATGTTTTAAGCACCTTCTTGCTGCCGGCCGCGGTGGCTGAGTGGACTGAGGCGCTCCAGTCACGGTCTGCATGGCCACTACGGTCGGGGGTTCGAATCCACCCTCGGGCATGGATATTTGTGTCGTCCTTAGTGTAAGCTAGTTCATAAGTACTTTTTAAGCTTAGGGACTGATGACCCCATAGTTAAGTCCCATAAGCTGTACATTTGAACCTTCTTGCTTCCCACAGTTGAATTCAAGGATGGCGATTGCATCTTTCAACACGATTGAGCACCTGTTCACAATGTACGGTTACACAGTATCATTGCTGTAATGAACTGGCCTGGAGAGAGTCCTGACTTGAGTCCTATAGAACACGTCCTCACCGACCTACATCGGTACCTCTTTCCAGTGCAGCACTTTGAGAAGAATGGGCTGTCATTCTTGCCACAAGTACTTGTGCCAAGAACACACACAATTCTTAAATGAGCAATGCACATGACGATCCACCTTGGTGATGCAAATTTTAATCGTTTGACAATGTTCTTTTTCAAAAATTACATTTTCACAAGCAACTTCTTATTTTATGTTAGTCCCAAAGTGAAAGTAGGAGAACTTTGTAAAAGAAAAAGAAAAAAAAAATCCCATAAGAAAAAAATGCAGATGATGTCATAGCTCATCGAAACCTGTAAATAAAGCGAATAAACTAGCGATCTTGGCTAAAGTAAGTGTGTTTTATATAAAATTTGATCGCTCTCCGGAAGCGTAATATGCCACTTACCTAGAAAAGGTTCTATTTCGGAATGTTTCTGTTTCTTTTCCTCCATGGTCGTTTTCTACTTGATGCGCCTGTCGAGTAGTGTTTAGCCTCTCTGGCGCATACGGCTGTTTGTTGGGCTGCCAGCTTGCAAGGGGTTCCCTTATGACCTTTGGTAGGTGGAGGTCGATCGCTTACGATTGCAACGTACACCCACAGTCACACAAACGGCAATACTCTGAAGGAAGCAACCAAATCAAGCGAGATCTGCAGCGTGCATTTGCGGGTACGTCAGATGCACGCGATCGTCAAGACAGCGTAGGCGCACGTCATGGACGCCAGCAGCGGTACCTGCAAGCACTATTAATAGGGCGAACAGACGGCTGGAGGCATGTGGGCGTACTGCAGTTGTCCGTTAAGGCTGTTCTTTTGTGTGAACAGCTGCAATTTGTCTCGTAGAAGACACCGAGCATCTTTGGAATTCAACCGAGGACGAATAGTTCCACATTTAATAAGAAGGAGGAAGCAGCAAATGAATGACCAGCTGCACTAAGGCACTGGAACAACTGAATGCCGACAAGTGAAAATTTGAGCTGGGCAGGCATTCAAACCCGGGTCGCCCTCTATGGGCAAGGAGTCATCTTCTTTGCTACTTGTACGTGCCTCCCAACAGCACAAATTTCCACAAATTGCACAACAGTCTAACATATACAGTCAAGACAGTCCCACTGATTCTTGTTATACACTGTGACAGCAGCACTCCAAGTGGCTGGAGAGCTACATTACTTAATACAATATTGGACGAGTGTGAATAGAATCCTCTATATTGAATTCAGGACACTTTTTACAATAGGGAACGTATGTAGTGCCATAAAATCGGTAATAACACTACATTTGATTTTAATAGGTTTTTGCAAAGCTTATGGGACATAACTACGAGGTCATCAGTCCCTAAACTTACAAACTACTTATGAGCTACTTACGAACTAGGACGGCACAAATATCCATGCCCGAGGGGGGATTCGAACCCCCGACCGTAGTGGCCGTGCTGACCGTGACTGGAGCGCCTCAGTCACCTCGGCCACCGCGGCCGGCTTAATAGGTTTCCTAATATACCTGGCAAGGCATGAAACGGTACAATATAGGATAGTTTATTTACAATTATCTTGTAACCTAGAGGTTTCTGCGGAAGGATTTCAATTTTTATTAAAATTGGCAAGGTAACACCAGAAGCCCTACCCTTTGTCAGAAATATGTCACTTTTGTACTTAAAATTTTATCTTCACTGCGATACCACGAAAAAATCGGCGAGGATGGAGCTTAGGAAATGCATATAGAATGCAATACCTACATTATTAAATGTACCAAAGCAGCCACCACAGCTGCAGCTGAACGAAAAAGTCACAGACATGGCAATAAGACGCCAAAGGCAATCAAACTGTTTCCCAACAAAGAAGAAAGCAATTCCACAATTCTTGCTACAGGTGAACCACATACGGTGAGAATATTGAAGACATTGGCTGTTTAAGCAAAAGTAATTAGAATCAAAAGCTTGTGCGCTTATAGGGATGACGAGTGAAGTGTAAAAATATGCGAATCATGAAAAAAAAAAAAAAAAAAAAAAAGTGATCTGTAGCGTAAGAGGGTTAGGTTTAGGTTAAACGAGAAGTGTTTTTTTTTCTTTGTACGTGACGGTGCGTAGTTCCCGGATGTCAGGTTAAGAAACACGCAGCATCGATTAGCTTACAGCTAGCGAGTTCTCATTGGCCGGAGAGAATTTCTGCGTGTCGAAATAAGAACTCGTCAAAATACTGCCAGTCATAATAAGGACCATAATAGAAATTTATATCTCTTGTGTTTATAAACTGCAAATATATTCGTAAGTATATCTTAAAGAAGACATTTTTCTTCGTACTAGAAAGTCGATGAAATTCTGCTGTTTTTACATTAAATATCCGTTTATGTAAGTCTCTTGATATTTTACGAATGCTTTTAACGAAACAAAAATAGTACGTATTTAGTTAATAACGTAGAAAAATAATTATAAAAACATTACTCTTTCGGCGGCTTACCCACCGCTAGGAGCGCTAGTGTCGTTTCAATGGTCAGTACCACACGAGGTCGAACGTTATTACTGCATCTGCGGTTAAGTAACAAACCGTACGTCATCATCGCGTAGAAATACACACACACACACACACACACACACACACACACACGGTTGCCTAACGGGATTGCTGATTGCATTCATAGAAATAGGTGGTCGTGTCGGACGTAACAAAGCACCCGTGATGCTGACCTGTAAAAACATTGGATGCTCGAAGGAACGACATCTGACAGGAACGACTGCACCCACGTCCTTACTACTACACGCGTGCACGGGACGACACGCGTACTGTGTGCAATAACGGATGGCTCCACCACGTCACGAACCATGTCAAAACAAAGTCCTTATGTTGCGTAACTTGAAGTGTGCGCGTGTACCATTCGATGTCATTTACAGCAGAATGGACTGTCTACTTGACGTTCATTGCTTTGTTTACCACCTACAAGATAAAAAAAGTTGCACTTCCACGTTTTGGCCATATTCAAAAGCAATAAGGCTATGACAACGTACAATGTAAGTTCACTTTTGCACGTAGTCTCCAAGAGACTTTAAACATTTCTCGAAACGATCAACTAACTTTTCCATTCCGTGTGCATAGAAATCTCTTCCAGCGTTTCCTAAGCACACGGAGACCGCCGCTTTCACCTCCTCATTTTTTTTTTTTCGAAATCGTTGTCCACCGAGATCCGTTTAGAGCTTACCGAAAAGACGAAAGTTGCGTGGCGCTAAGCCCGAACTGTATGGAAGATGTTTTCCATACCTTCCACTTGAATCGCTGCAGCAGTTCGCACGTTTGGCGGGACTTGTGAAGTGCGACTTCCATCGTTTCGGTAAGCTCAAAAAGGATTGTAGACAGCGATTTCGAAACGATGAGGAGGTGAAAGCGGCGATCTCCGTGAGGTTACGAAACACTGGAAGAGATTTCTATGCATCTAGAACTGAAAAGTTGCTTGACGGTTACGAGAAATGTTTACATTCTCCCGGAGACTACGTGAAAAAGTGAACTTACGTTGTATGTTGTCATAACCACGTTGAGTCGGTAAACATGCGTGTATTTAAGGGATGAAGCAGTCCCTCCAAAATGGAGGGACTGATGACCATAGCAGCAGTTCTGTCCAGTAGGTTTACAAACATTTGAATATCTTTCAACTTTGTTATAGCATGAAATCGAAATCTCTGTATTCATCGTGCACTTCATTTTTTACTAAAATTAATTTCAATAGTACAGATTAGGTAATGAGACAATAAAAGTAGTAGATGAATTTTGTTATTTGGGCAGTAAGATAACTTCTGATGGTCGAAGTAAAGAAGATATAAAATGCAGAATGGCTATGGGAGGAAAAGCGCTTCTGAAGAAGCGAAACTTGTTAATATCCAATATTAATTTAAATGTTAGGAAGTCCTCTCTGAAAGCATTTGTCTGGAGTGTAGCATTGTATGGGAGCGAAACGTGGACGATAAGGAGTTCAGATAAAAAGATGATAGCTTTTGAAATGTGGTGCTACAGACAAATGATGAAAATTAGATGGGTAGATCACATAACTAATGAGGAGGTGCTTAACCGAATCGGGAAGAAAAGGAGTTTCTGGCATATCCTGACTAAGAGAAGGGCTAGATTGGTTGGACACATTCTGAGACATCAAGAAATTGTCAACTTAGCATTAAAAGGAAGCGTGTGGGTTAAAAATCGTAGAGGAAGACCGAGGGACGAATACAGTAAGCAGATTCAAAAGGATGTAGGTTGCCGAACGTATTCTCAGATGAAGAGACTTGCACATGACAGGGTAGCGTGGAGAGTTGCATCAAACCAGTCTGCGGACTGAAGACCACAACAACAAACAGTACAGATACCACATAATGTAGGGTGTAGGGATTCAGTACTTCACATCTACATGTCATTACTCATTTTCCATCTGGAACGGATTTAGTTTCCCTAAAAGTGTACACAATAGTAAAGTATTATCCAGGTATTTATGAGCTAAATACGACTATGTACTAAATGTGCGTATAACTCACATGTGTATGGAATCAGTTGTATTTGGCTTAATTCACCAGGTCATATTCATGCAAACCAGTACACCTATAACACTTTTAACACTAACATGTCTGGCGAAATGCTTCATAATACAGTCATTTTTCCACTTGTTAATTGACTTAACCGCACTTATGCATTTATCTAGAATGGCCACAGGTTTTCCACATGTCTGTGTGTCATATGTTTAACAATTTTGGATTTATACAGTTCGTATCAGTACACGTGCCTTTGCGAGTATTCCCAGAATTTTTTACCCACCGTTTTCACAAATGTTCAAATGTTTGCAAATCTACGGGACTTAACTACTCTGGTCATCAGTCCCTAGGCGTACAAACTACTTAATGCCGAGGACAATAAATACACCCATGCCCAAGGGAGGACTCGAACCTCCGACGGCGAGCAGCGGCGCGCTCCTCAGCTGGGCGCCTTGGGACGCTCGGCCAGTCCACTGCGGCGCGTGTTCAGACTGAAACATTCTCTCCAGTGTTGTAGAATATTCCTGATCGTGCTTCAAAAGTTATAGACTCGATCACTGCGCCATATCTACACGCAGTCTAATCGTTTCCATATCCCCCCTCCCCCAATGTACTGCCAACTCTTCTCTACTTCTAACTCTTTGTCTGTCTATGTCCTATGTCGCTCTCTGTCTCTCTCTCTCTCCCCCCCCCCCCCCCCCTCTCTCTCTCTCTCTCTCTCTCTCTCTATATATATATATATATATATATACGCACACGCGAAAGGAGGAACCATGCACGTAGATTTCAGTAATTATTTGTATTCAGATGTTCAAATGTTTGTAAATCTATCGGACCAAACTGCGTGGTCATCAGTCCGTAGCTTACAAACAACTTAAACCTAGGTAAACTAACCTCCGCAGCGAGACGCTTTAGACCGCTCGGCTACTCCAACGCAGCTTATTTGTATTGCCGTGTTTTCTTTGTTTTACTGCATAACCTCGTCAACTAAAGAACGTCGTTTAAAACCTTCAGTGCATTAGCCAAGCGGGATGAGTCGAAACTCCGTGGAGGTTTTAGCTAATACATAATTGAAATTGTGACAGGACTCAGGCAAGGAGTTGGGCTGTCCCCTATTCTGTTCAATTTTGCCTTCGAGAAGATTGTTCGCGAAACCTCCAAAGGAATGAAGGTATTGAAATTGACGGAAACAGACTGGCACGCTTGACCTATGCAGATGACATCTATTCACTCTCTAGCTCTGAAGAGGAGTTGAAACAAATGACCACAGCACTAAAGGAGGCCGCCAGCAAATTTGGGCTACTCATCAATGAAGCCAAGACAAAGTACCTCGTTATGACCCATGAGCAATCTGCTGGACATCTACAGTCACTGCAGGTGGGAGACATGTCCTTCAAGAGAGTGCGTGAATTTAAATACCTGGGGACACTTTTCACAGACAACTCTTCTTGTGAAGCGGAGATCAACGCCAGAATTCAAGCTGGAAACCGATCCTACGATACACTAGTGCAATTGTTTCGCTCCAAATGTCTATCCATACAGTTCAAAATCCGACTGTACAACCCCTGATCCAGCCTGCTGTGCTATATGGCTTTGAAAAATGGAGTATTCGAAAATGGGACTCCTGCAAGCTCCTTGTTTTTGAGAGAAAAGTTCTTAGGAAGATCTACGGTCCGATTTTGGATGCAGACACAGGGGAATGGAGGATCAGGCACAACCAAGAGCTTCAGGAATTATACCAACAGCCCAGCACAGCAGAAACCATAAAAGCCAAGCGTATGCAGTGGGCCGGTCATGTGGCCCGGATGGAAGATGGCAGGTGGCCCCAGAAGCTCCTGGATTTCGTTCCTGAAGGAAGGAGACCCCGAGGAAGAGCAAGGAAACGTTGGAGGGATGGCCTCCATGAAGACCAGAAACAAGCAGCAATAGATGTGGACAGGTGGCGGATAACAGCAATGGACAGGAAGCATTGGAGACGGAAGTTGTAGCAGCATGCGGTCCACGAGGCCTGATCACCGAAAGAAAGAAAAGAATTGAAAGTGGTCGAGTCTGAAACGTGCAAGACATACTTTACGCCTTAGAAAAGGTTTTCATCCCTTGCGGTATCATTAAACGTACACTCTTAATGTATATCCTGTTTTCAGTGCTAATCGGAATAACGGAATGTATTTCCTATGATGGAGCACCTGTTAACTGCACAAGGCAGATCTATTGTGATTACTAACGCAATGGATTTTTTTGGTCAAGATTACGGCAGGAAATCCATAGTATTAATATTTCTTATGGGATGAGTACTGGAGAACAGTAACGTTCATCATCTTTCTGACAATGGTCAAGGAAAAGCAGTTTCGCTTTATCACAGAGCTGGTGACAACCCAGTAATGGACGTTTTTCGCACTCCAGACATGAAGAGAGCAAGATAATGAGGCGGGACGGCCACGCGAGAACACATCTTCTTGTCGGGCCAGTCTCCATTAGCACGAACATTTTTTATACACGTTAAATCCTCCATTCTGTTTCGCAGCCACGTGGCTGTTACAGGGACGTTTTTATATAGATTAGTCAGAGGAGATTTAAAACTCGCCGACACATCTGCAAATATGGCGGAGAGGTCAGCTTTTTATGACACCAGATATCCGGGCCAGGACGTTTTATCTCACCCGGAAAGCTGAATATAAATGCTCTGCTGCTCCGCTGTCCATCAACGCTTCCATCTGTGCTCAGCGTCTCGCAAATGCGACAAAAAACGCACAGCGGCCATTTTGTTAGATAACAGACACGTAAGACTAGATTAAAGAACAAACAATCGTCATACATCGTCAAGGAGGTTACACGCAGAATGAGTTATCGACTAAATGAGAAATATCGAGTGTATATTCTCTCACGCAAATCCCATATACCAATTTCAAATGCCGGAATGTCATACGCAAACATGTCCGACAGAAAAGATCACAGTATAAATATTTGTAAGCGTCTAAGGCATATGGTTCATTACTTCACCGCAGATGCCGTAATAACGTCCGACCTCATACTGGAATCCGAATTAGTGGGATGATGTTCCTTAAAAATGTCACTATAATTGTCTTTGCCTTTCAGAATAATACCAATGTTGCTCTGTAATTTACCAGATCAAAACATAAAAATTCTTTACCATTACATATAGTATAGATAAAACAATGCTTCGTACTTAATGCCAAAACACAACAGTAGGTTACACAGTATAAAACTCACAGTATGAATGTATTATTTCTTTGCGTCCTTTATCTTCGTAGCAAGTATAGGGTGTAAATGAACTCTGTTTAGCTTGTTATAATTACGATGAGAAATTAAATCTGTGAAAACTGTTTACTTGTACGAAAATGATTGTAAACGAAAGTACATCTGTCTGCAGACGTATTGATCTCTGGTAAATGGTGATTAGTTTTAATGGCCCAGTTTTCTTGTAATTATCTGTTAAACATGAAATGTAACTATTAGTTGACTAGTACAAATGTTCGCAGCGCGTGTAGCGTGTTTCTGTAACCAACGCCGGTTTAATAAAGAAATTAGTTCATTTATTCCAAATGTGACATGAAGTCACCCATGAGGTATGAGCCCATTTTTCGTTATTAAAGACTGTACAAACACCTGTAGCCTTTGTATTTGTACAGTGTCCCTAATAGCACTCTTTAATAACGAATACTTCATTTATTTAACTAGCTGCAAACGGAATTATCGATATTTCGACTAGACATGCGAACACAACAGTAATAAAGTCTTTTGCAAAGCGGCGACATTGCTCCAAAAAATTATAGCTGCAAGCCAACGCTGTTAACCTCACTACTCTGCAATGTGAGATTTGCTAAGACTAGTGTTTTAAAAAAGGTGGCGTTTCAATAAATCATAAAAATTAGATGGGAAGTAAATCATGATTGCTACATGGGATAGGATTGACTTTAAAACATGAACTACGAGGGTTACAACGTAAATAGCGGCAATTATTTATTCACAACCGATACAAAAGCGTTACATGTCTGCACCTGCTATAATCCTTCAAATTAGTAACCAGCGGTGTATAGAACCCGTTGGCAGCGATGTGGAAGGCGTAGTATACCGTTAGCAGTGCCTCGTCTGTTAATGGTGCGAATGGAGCGGTCTACTGCCTGTCGAATCTCTGGAACAGTTCTGAAGAGAAGGCCTCGAAATACCGGTTGATTATAAAGTCAGTATAAATTTGAAAACTTAATAAATCACGGAATAAAGTAGATAGAGAGGCAAAAATTGACACACATGCTCGGAATGACATGGGGTTTTATTATAACAATAAATAAATAAATAAATAAAAATAAAAAATAAATTTCTTTACAGGGAATGCTCAATATGTTCACCATCATTTCTCAACAACAGCTGTAGTCGAGGAATAATGTTGTGAACAACACTGTAAAGCATGTCCGGAGTTATGGTGAGGCATTGGCGTCGGATGTCTTTCAGTATCCCTAGAGATGTCGGTCGATCACGATACGCTAGCGACTTCAGGTAACCCCAAAGCCAATAATCGCACGGTCTGAGGTCTGGCGACCTGGGAGGCCAAGCATTATGAAAGTGGCGGCTGACCACACTATCATTACCAAACGACGCGCGCAAGAGATCTTTCACGCGTTTAGCATTATGGGGTGGAGCGCCATCCTGCATAAAAATCGTACGTTCCAGCAGGTGTTTATCAGCCACGCTAGGGATGATGCGATTCTGTAACATATCGTCGTATCTTTCACCCGTCACGGTAGCAGTTACAAAACCAGAATCACGCAGTTTCTCGAAGAAAAAAGGCCCGATAACGGTAGATGTTTCGTTCTAGTAAAACCCCACGTCATTACAAGCATATGTGTCAATTTTTACCACTCTATCTACATTATTCCGTGATTTATTAAGTTTTCAAATTTATACTGACTTTTTGATCACCCGGTAATTCCTCCATATTCAGAATCAAATCAAAGTCACAAGGACGTAGGTCCGTGGAGTATGGTGGGTGGTACAGTACTTGCCTGTTCTATCGAGCGAACTGAGCAGCCACATCTTGCGCTGTATGCGCCCGCGCATTGTCGTCCAAACCGATGGTTGGGATGCACAGAAAGTGTTGCCGCTTCTTTCGCAAAGCTGGCCGCAGGTGATGCTCCGAAAACGAACAGTAATACTGTGCATTGACGGTCTGTCGCTTAGAACGTAATTCGTTAGGTTAACACCATCACAGTAGTACATGCTAATCCGGTTTGGTGAGAGTGCTCACGAATCCTCACTGTCCACTAACGCGGCAACAGTATGCACTTCTTCTTAAGAGACGGTAGGATGACCTGACCGATGCATGTCTGCCAGTTTGCCGACTGTCGTTAAAGGCTTTTACCCAAAATGCCACTGTTCTGTACGGCAATGCCGATTTCCCGCACGCCTCTTGAAGACCTTCATGACTCGTGCAGTACGACCTTCGGCACATTGAATCTTGATCCAATTCCGTTATCCTGTTTCGAAAACCTAGTAACAGCGTTACGTTAGACCGCTCGCTCACAAGTGACTGTGTTTCACTCTACTGTGTGTACACCAGTGATGTGTGACGGGCGAGTCCGTTTGCTCGGAGACAAGGTAGGTATGGCAATAACGTGTGTTATCAGTAGATTACATTACGTAGTATTTCCTCAACAGCGTTGCCACTTTTTAAGTTCCAACCCTCTTATATTTTAGTGAGATCAAAGTTTGAAGTGACATAAAGCTTTGAAGTGACAAAAATTTTCGAATATATGTAAACGTATTGGGTCAAACTGCAATGGTCATCAGTCTGTAGAGTTAAAAACTACTTTAACTAAGTTAAACTAACCCAAGGACAACACAAACAACCATGCGTCCGATGGAGACCGACCACGCGCTCCGTAGCAAGGCGCCTTATCACGCTCGGCCATTCAGCCGCGGCACACGGCAGGTGGAATTGCCGGAGGATATAGAGAAGGGCAGCTCGTTTTATGTTGTCGTAATATAACGGAGAGAGTGTCACGGAAATGATGCACGAATTGGGGTGGAAATCGTTAAAAGAAAGACGTTATTCCTTTTTGCGAAATTTGTTTGACAAACTTTCTCTTCCGAATGCGTACATAGGGTACGCAGGGACACATCATCATCATCATCATAAGACAAATCAGACCGTAAACGGAAAGATTTAGATATTCCTTTTTCCCTCACTATTAGGGAATGGCCGCGGTGGAGTAGCCGAGCGGTCTAAAGCGTCTAGCTGCGGAGCACGCGGTTGCTCGCCGTGGAGGTTCGAGTCCTCCCTCGGGCATGGGTGTGTGTGTTTGTCCTTAGGTTAGTTTACCTAGGTTTAAGTAGTTTGTAAGCTACGGACTGATGACCACGCAATTTGGTCCGATAGATTTACAAACATTTGAACATTAGAGAATGGAATGGTAAAGAAGTATCATAAAAGCATTTCAGTGAACCCGCTGCCATGCACTTCATTGTGATTTCCAGAGTTTTTATGTAGATTTAGGTGTAGATTTATGTGATTTCAAGGAGTGTTTCTTGTCTGTTAACACTGATTACTATGGTAAATTTATACATTTGTTTATGGCGATCGTCGACAGCGATATATTTCTGGAAATGCATTGTACACTTTGCTGTCATGTAAAATTTAATTTATTGTGCTATCTTTTTCGGGAGTGTCCCATTTTCAAGGCATTTCTACAGTAGTACAAAAATTAGTTAAGCTTCAATGTGAGACAAATATAAAATATAAAGAACCTCATCCATGGTAAAAGTACTTACAAAATTACATGACCTGTTTAGTTTTATACATTTTCTGAATAGGTTGACAGTGTCATCATATCTATAAAACCAATTAAAATACAAGTTGAAAGTGATAGTGATAACGACAACATCAAGGGGTTCCTGCACTTAACGTAAATAAAAACAGTACTATTTCGTAATACAACATGTCAAAGATAAAATTAACAGACTCAGTGAACAGGGTATGTCAAAGGTGTAACAAATTGCCAGTGTGCTCGCTTCTTGTATCGTTAACACATGTGTAACTAAATTTACACAGTAACAGTAATAGTTATTTTATAATATATATACGGTTATAACAAATGAAAGCAATCACATTCCAAATGTTCATGTGTGTATGACGTACCTCTGTTACAACACCTATGCTGTTATGTGAATTACATAATGGTGAACATTGTCGTAAAATGAAGATGTTAGAAGTTACCAAAATTCTATATGTTAGCAGGATTCATATGTTGGGAAGTTGAATAAGTGGCATTTACCGTCCCTGGTCATTACTACTACAGTATAATATAAGGAGTTAGGATACAAATGTTAAGTCATCGAATAAAAATATAAAAGGTCTGACAAAATTGGTCATATTAAAATAATAAAATAACATTAAACTGAAAATTAAGCAGTAAACAAAATCAACTACTACAGGTATGATGCTGTAATCAATTTACAAACAAAAAATTATAGGCTCAGTACTACTTTAGATAAAGGTGTTATAATAAAGCTATACGGACGTGTTGATCTGGGTCAAATATCAATAACATTAGAAAAAAAACATTAAGCACAATAAATTAAATTTTACATGATAGCAAAGTGTACACTATGGTAAAGCCGCTGCTCTCGGTCACCGAAGGCTACTGCGTCGTTCATAGTGAGAGGTAAAACCTAAACCCAGCTATTTTGTGCACACCCTTTTGGCATTGTGGGGCTCGGAAATTCCATAACGATTTCCGAAATAGAATGTTCCATGCGTCTAGCTCCAACTACAGACCGTGTTCAAAGTCTGTTAATTCTCGTCAAAATAAATGTTCAAATGTTTGTAGATCTTATGGGACTTAACTACGGGGTCATCAGTCCATAAACTTACAAACTACTTATGAACTACTTACGAATTAGGACGGCACAAATATCCATGCCCGACCGTAGTGGCCGTGCAGACCGTGACTGGAGCGCCTCAGTCCCCTCGCCACCACGGCTGGCCAATTCTCATCGTGCGGTCATAATGACGCCGGACACCTACTCATGATTCGCCACTGGACTACCTTTTCGTACGTGTTATGTGCGATATTACTTCCATGTGCAGCTATGACTTTCATCTCGTCAGTGTATAACGCCACAGGGAGAAGTGTCCACTATTCACCGCAAAGTCACTTGCAGAGTGTAAGTGTATTCCGTGGTAAGGCTAATTCCCATTAGTCTCATCGGTTCTTAATTCAGAGATTTCTAGGATCTTTATTGTTCGGGAACTGTATAAACGTAATTCATCTACATCTACATAGATACTCTGCAAATCACATTTAAGTGACTGGCAGAGGGTTCATTAATCACTTTCATAACTTTTATTAACCGTTCCATTCTCTAATAGCGCCCGGGAAGAAAGAACACCTAAATCGTTCCGTTTTCGATCTGATTTCTCTTATTTTATTGGGATGGTCATGTCTCACTAAGTAGGTGCGTGCTAGCAAATTATTTTCACATTCAGAAGTAAAAGTCGGTGATTGAAACTTCGCAAACAGATCACACAACAATGAATAACGTCTTTCTTTTAATGATTTCCACCCCTATTCGTGCAACATTTCCGCGACGCTTTCCCCCCGGGTAACGTGATAAAACAAAACGAGCTGCCCTTTTCTGAAGCCTCTAAATATCATCCGTCAGTCCCAACTGGTGAGGGTTCCACACTGGGCAACAGTACTCCAGGAGAGGACGCACAAGTGCGATGTAGGCAGTTTCTTTGGTGGAGCTGTTGGATCATCCAAGCCTTCTGCCAATGAAACGTAACCTTTGGTTCGCCTTCGCCACCTTCGTAACTCCTAGGTATTTGGTAGAATGAACGACCTTAAGGTTTGACTAATTTGTCGCGTAATTGAAGTTCAGCCGATTTCTTTTAGTGATCATATGTATTATTTCACCATTTTCTTTATTTAGTGTCAATTGTCAATTTTCGCCCTCTGTAGAAATTTTGTCTAAATCGCTTTGCAGTTGGCTTTTGATCCTCTGTTGACTTCACTAACCGATAAACGAAAGCATCATCCTGGAACAGTCTAAGGGAGCTATTCAGATTGTCTCTTAAATCGTTTATAAACACGAGGAAGTGTAGGGGACCTATAGCGCTTCCATGTAGAACGGCAGCTATCACTTCTGTTTTACTCGGTAACTTACCGTCAATTACAACGACCTGTGTCCTTTCTGATAGGAAATCGTGAATCCAATTGCACAATTGAGGTGATTTTCCATAAGCACGCAATTTCATTAGAAGCCGCTTGTGGGGTATAGTGTCAAAAGCCTTCCGGAAATCAAGAAATATGGAATCGATTTGAGATCCCTTATCGATGGCACTTAACACTTCATGTGAATAAAGGGCAAGCTGTGTTTCGCAAGAGTGATACATTCTGAATCCGTTTTGACTACTGGTTAATAGGCTCTTCTCTTCGAGGTAGTTCATAATATTCGAACAAAGTATATGTTCCAAAATCCTACTGCAAATCGACGTAATTGAGATAGGCCTGTAATTTTGGGGATCACTCCTATTGCCTTTCTTGAATACTGGAGTAACTTGGGCAACTTTCCAGTCTTTGGGAAAGGATCTTTCGCTGAGTGATCGGTTGTACATTGTAGCTAAGTACGGAGCTATTACATCAGCAATTGAGACTATGGTACGTAGTGGGACGGTATCCTGCACTATAAGTAGCTGTGAAGCGGGAAGTGCGCTGTGGGTCGGTATGCCTCGCAGTTCCCTGAGGCGTGGGTCAGTGACTCGTGGGAAGCGCGCTGGTGGCCGCAGCACGCGTGGAATGCCCTGCTGCACACGTGGGCGACACGCTGACGCCTCCACTGCTACCACACTCACTTTGGCCGTTTTAATTTTCTGCGGGTAACGTTTCCGTGTCTACAGATTCCTTGCAACTACCCTTTGCGCCAAATAAAGAGGAAAACCGGCTGATGGAGACAGTTCAATATTTAATACGTTAGAAGTTTCTCATTTTAAGGGGGTGGGGGTCTGATCAATAGATCTACTGCACAAAAAAAAGCCAAAATAGTTTTTTTTTTTTTTTTTTTTTTTTTTTTAGATAACCGGTTTTGGCAGGTTATAGTACACACGTTTCGCGTATTCCACACTACATAGAACACTTATTAAAAGTAGTTTTTCGGCAGCACTATCATTGGCATGTCGTTATGAAATTAAAATGTCTCCCACATCCTGACAGAATATGATGCGATTTTAGTCAATTCACAACAAGTATTCAGCTAAAAACAAGTTTGTTTTGACTTGACTAAAACCGCATCAAGATGTGGAAGACATTTTATATGGGTAAAATTTTACGACGCTTCTCGCCGGGCTCCAGTGCTTATGTTGGCAACAGATGAACAATGAATTGTAGACTTGTGTTAATATTTTTCACGAGCTACAGAATAAATGTTATTGCTGCTCGTTTCAATCGCAGAAAATTTAATACTGTACCTGTTATATGGTCGACAGGTTCTTGTATGTACCCTTGACCGTTCAAAAAAAAGTAATTTTCGTTTTAATTGCAGTTATCACGAAAAAACACTTATTGGTCATCTGAGTTGCCATCATTACCATTGGTGCCAACATAATCACTGCAGCCCGGCGAGAAGCGTCGTACTACTTAACCTTCTATATGTACTAGAAATGCCTGTGGTCGAAATTCGAGCAACTGTGTTTATAAAGTAATGAAACTCAAAGAAAAAAATTAATTCTTATTTATAGGTATGCAGGTTCATGATTCCTCCCTGATTCTGCATTTCCGTTTAATAAGGGAAGTAGGAAATCTTAGCTATTAAAAATGAAGTAATTAAAATTAGAAACTTACTTGAACACCCTGGTAGCGGGAGGAGGGGGCTTCCCCCCCCCCCCCAATGATAAATATAAAGAAAAAAATTATGGCATCTGAATTATTTTAATGAATGCTGTGTGAAAGCATCGCCGCAGTAGACAGTTGTACTTCCCTGTTTTGGTGACGGGAGTGGGGCGGTAGTGGTGAAGTTCACGCTACTTTTTAAAACATAGCTATATTCTTTGTTTTAATGTCAACAATAAAAAAGCTTGATCTCTGTACAGTAAAAGGAGCTTTAGTGCAAATTATCCTCTGAATATGAGCAGCAAAACAAATATATAATATCGTGAGGTGCACACTTCAAATTACTTACATTTACATTAATCTTCCTCCTCCCGCTCCCCCCTGAAAATACGAGTATACACTACTTTATATTCGTCCCTGCTAGCGGTAGCATGTTTGGCAAAGCGCCTATCGAAATATGTATTTCATTAGCTTCCTTTTATAATTAAACTTGAAAAATGGTACTTCAATTTGAGTGTTCACGTATTTATGAAATGCCGAGAAGTTATTTCGTTATTGTGATCTCTACTGCTGACAATACGGTCGACTTGGTAGTTTCACCTATTTTACCACTAGATGGCTCTCGCGCTAGATCTGTCTCATGGCGGATCGTCGTACAATAACTCCTTTTAGACATAATAATGTCCACTTCCTTTAACCACTTTTACGACTACGTACAAGCACATGATTTATGTTTTGTGTACTTCTATGGCAAATCCCCTTTCGAATTATACAACTTTCAATGCCCTGCTTCTATAATTGATATTAAAAACTAATGGGCCTACTTCAATTTTCGTGCTCGCGTATTTATAGAATAATGACATGCCGATGATAGTGTTGGCGAAAATTTTTATTTTTAATAAGTTTCCTGTATGATATGACTTATGTGAAAGTCAGTTTTGATTAAGGCAGTATAATCTGCCAGAACCAGTTACAGAGGCGGACTACGGGAGGCGCTATGCTACGATGCGTGAGGCCGTTCCCCGTCGGGGATGGATGTTTGTGCTGTTTTTAGAATACGATAGTTCATAAATAGTTTAAGTTTAGGGACTGATGACCGCGTAGTTAAGTCCCTTAACAAACATTTGAACATATATGTGACTAAGGGGGAGGGGCGGAGGGGACGGACCGCCCCGGGTCTCTCGTCTGGGAGGGGGGCCTCCAAATACACCGAAAGCAAGTTTTTTTAAATTTTTACTTATTTATTTCATTTTTTTTCTTAGCTCCCTTGGCCTCTTGTTCTGGGTTCTGCAAATCTTGAAAGCTATTTTTTTTCTTTAATTAGACCGTGCCTCTCTTTGTATGGAGCCTGCAAATCTCAAAAGTTACTTTTTTATAGTAATAAAAATGGACAGGGGGCTCGTTTTGTTTTGCCGCCGCCCTGGGCTCCCAACAGCCTTATTCCGCCACTGACCAGTTATCTAAATTAAAAAAAATAATAATTAGCGATCTGGTCATTCGAATTGCATTCGGGAGAACAACCGTGCAAATTCTGTTAATCAGATTCATGATTTCCATCGGTTCTATAAACTACTCGAAGCAAATGGAATAGTATGTACAAAAGAGGCATGGTGCGATATTACTTCCCCATCATATATGGTGTTACGTCTCTAACAACCTCATTATCGCCGAAATGTCGACACTTTCTGTACCTTCCTGCCTAAACAAACAAGAAGTTTTTCAGTCACAGACCGTTACTTCCCAGCTGGTCATAAGTAATACCACAGGACCCTAATGGACAGGGCGGAAAGTGTTTTCTGAGGGAATGAACAGTTGCCCTGAAACATGTTATCTCTGCCGCATAGGTCTTGGGCACACTTTTCTTGGTCTTGATGTCATTTTCAGACGACCTCTAGATTTACTTAAATGCCAGACCTGAAGTTATAAATCCTTAATTGCGCCGATGAATGATGGTCTGCTTTCTGTGGTAACATGTACAAAAAGCCTGAAGCCGGAATTAAATGCAAAAACGCTGCAAGTAATCTTTACTTCCCGTTAGAAATAGTTACGGCATACTGGGGTAATGCATTTCATTCTACATTAAGGTATCCTAATGACATATAGCCCACTGTCGTCAAACTGCGCTCCACAATGACTAGCTGTCTGTTAGAACCGACATTCGACGCCAACACCGTTGATCTCCGTCATTAGGCCGGCATCACACTGTAAAAGATCTGTGACAAAGATATTTTATCAAAGCTCTTTGCTCAAATCTTTGACAGTATACTAGGGAATTTTTATATAAGATTTATTGTATAAAAGATATTTAATAAAAGTTAGAGCGAGGGCCTAGCTTTTATAAAAGTTCGCCACTGAATACGTGCGTCTTTTCTTGTATTGGTGCCTTTTAATCTATAAATTAACGTTCAGCGTATTTGTTGCGTGGCTACAACCACAGTGATCGTTGAAAAATATGAAGTATACCGAAGATTTCCTAATACAAAGCACAGTGGCTAAAATATGGGGTCAGAATCGTATAAATGAAAAAGCTACTTCCGTCAGTAGTAATCCAAGTGCCTCACTGTGGCTGATGATAAGCAAGAAATTAAATGGACCAAAGGATATATGGAGATGTTTTTATTTGTACTTCAGCCTAACCTTTTAATTCCTCCTTAAGCGATTTACATTTTTGTTCACGTATGTCTGGATTAATAGATGTAATGGTACGCCTACACTGTAGGATTAGTGTATCTCACTGCCTGTTGGAACAGATTTTGTTGGTTGTTATAAATGGGTCGGTATTCAGCAGAAAGGGCATTCATGATTTGCATAATGAAACACTGCACCAGTATTTTTTCTTTCTTTGCATGATGCATTTCTTCATTTAACCACAAGTGCAAGTTCTTATACCGATATTTAATGTTTCGGAAAATCAGGCAATATAAATGTCAGGCTGCAGTTAACTATACAAAGTCTTCTGCAGCGCATAAGGCGCAACGATGCACATGCAAGAACACGAAACATGAGATATTCTGTTTTTGATTATGATAAATTCTGATATTACCTGACATCGTAGGTTGTGGAGGCGATCTGATAGATTAATAATATTAAAAACTGAAAAACCAAGGCCGGTTTGAGTGGGTCATGCCACCATCATCTGCTCATATCAGATTTTACAAGTTGGTCATATTATTTTAAAAATGGAGACTAAATAGTACGTGAAACATAATATTTAGTCTAAATATAAAAATACATAAGTTAAAACCAACAGCTTGTAAGAAACTTGTTGAGTTGTGCTATGTTGCACGTACTATTTCATTTTTTAAATCAGATAACCAACTTGTAAAATTTGATATGACCAGAGGATGGTGGCATAGCCCTCTGAAATTGGTCGTCATAAGATAAATAAGTATTTTGCGATCTTGGCTTTTCACTTTTGAAGATTAATAATGATAAATTCTCTTCAAATGTTCAAATGTTTGTAAATCTATGGGACTTCTTTGGTTATTAGTCACAAGGCTAAAAGTTCACAAGTTAAACTAACCTAAGGAGAACACACACACACACACACACACACACACACACACACACACACAAACACACACGTCCCAGGGAGGACTCGAACCTGCGACAGCGAGCAACCGTGCACTCCGCAGCAAGTCGCCTTGGAACGCTCGGCTACTCCACCGCGGCGATAAATTCTCTAACGGGCTTTTATGTTCAGCATGATACACGTAACTATTTCACTGTTTCATTATTTACAAATTGACATTTTTGGGGCTACCTGAAACATCGATTATGATTAGTTTGTTAATATGTGGGCGAATTTAAATGTTTGATCACCGTTTTCAAACAATTTTCGTGAATGTGTCCTGTCAATGTAGCTCATGAAGTAAGTTTGTAAGAGTAATTTTTATCTTTTCCTCTAGCTATCGACGGTTTCACTTACAATTGCTTTATTTTTTTTTTTAAATGTTCAAATGTTTGTTAAGATTATGGGACTTAACTGCGGGATCATCAGTCCCTAAACTTACAAACTAGCTTATACTAAGGACAGCACAAACATCTATGGCCGAGGGAGGGGGGGATTCGAACCCCCGACGGGGAATGACCTCGCGCATCGGAGCATAGTGTCACAATGCGCTTGGCCACTCCGCTGCGGCTATTCTTTTCAAGCAATACTCTCCCGAGATAGTCTTTTCTGAAGCAACTATAACGAAAAATTTTTCGCTAGTGTAATATACTCCACAGAAGTAGTTTTATCAAAGATGTTGGACAAAATCCTTGACACAAATCTTTTTCAAAGATTTTTTTTTACAATATAATAACAGCTTTCGGAGTAGATCGCCAGCTAATGCGTTTTCCTTGGTGGGAGGTAACGCCTGACATTTGGTATTCTCAGCTCACACTTGAAACTGCGGATCTCAGAATATTGAATTCCCTAACGATTTTCGAAATTAAGTGTACCATTCATCAAGCTCCAAGAACCTTTACTCTTAAAGTATTATTCCCAGCGTGCTGTCGTAATAATGGAGGAAAATATTTAACGTGAATCAAGAAAGTACAAAACACAGATCTGCCAAAGCACAGCCTTCTTATGCCTTGTGTACGTGATAACTACGGACGTTTGTATCTATGCATATATTTACCCCATGACTTTTGTTATCTTTTGTATTGTTTATTCCCTGAACACCTATAAAACCTATGGTGTGGATTAATGCACTTTAATGTTGAAATACGCTTATATATATCAAATAAAATATTATAAGGTATTTAATTCTACTAGAATTTTAGGTCACGCAATTGCCTTCTATTTTCTGATCGAACTATGACTGCGGAGAATGTTAGCACTGAGTGACACACTGACAGAGAAGGCCTCTTGTGGATAATCTGACAGCAGTATTTATAAGCCCACCAAAACAACAAGGCCAGTGACACAGTGACCTCTGACACACGGGCAGATGTTTCTCGCCGCATCACACAACTCTGGGGTTAAATGTTCCGCTGTAGTAGTACAGTTTTCTCTTGGAAAATCGACGTCTTGTATATTATCCAGAGAGATCGAAACATAACACACTTTGAAGGAAGGCCTATTTTTAAAAAAACGTAGGAAAACAGAAATATCGCAACATGTAATTACAACAAATGAATAAAAGGCCCACTGTCGATGCTGTAACTGCGGTGAAACACGTATGGGTAAAAAGAAAAAGCACAGGGTTTTCTTCAAGGCAGACCGTTACAATTAAAAGAACGATATTTTCGGACCGAAATAAGAAACCGTAAATTTGTAATGTACGAAAAATGTAATTCTGCCAGCAAAAAAAGATTGATAAACATAAGAAGTTGGTTAGGAAACCCACCAATTTCATTCCTTTCATAACTGCCTTATTACCATAGCCGTTATTTTGATTGCCAGAAAAAAAATATACGGCTCTCGTAATGTCTAATATATGGTAACTAGAACCGCAGAAAAGGGGCCTTAATTTCCTTTGGATATCTTTAAACCTGCAAGCAGTTCTCTGAAAGAAATTCCACCACCAAAACCATTTCGGAGAGAATATCCTTTAAAGCACCGCCGATCCGCACACTCCTCGTCCTTTAACGTTCAGCTGAACAGTATTTTGAATATCGGTCCTTTGGAGATACGCCAGCATTCGAAATGAGGAACGGATTTATCGCCCGGTCGACTACAGTCGACCCTAATGACCAAGATAATGACAACCCAGAGACCTGAATCACGTGGGCCAGGGAAGCATGCCAGCTGTCTTCATGGCCGACACCGGGAAACTCGAGGGTCCTTCAGAGACGAGGTGAGCTGCTGGTCCTCCGCCAAGTGTCGGACGACTGTGAGGAACTTTCAGTTTGTTTTATAATGAAGTGCACTAAAGAAAGCAATATTTGATAGAACAATGTAGTGTTTTGGGTTTCCAAGGATAAACACCAATAAATGCAATAAAACTTTACGAAAGAAATACTAGAAGCAGTAACTGTTTTCACATTAGGTCCAAAGAGAAAATATCAAAATACAAAATAATTTTAATCAGTCTACACTAAATGATGGGCGATGAGTTTTGTAACATTGATATACTACTATTGTAGTGGGAACAACGAAGCTAATTTTGGTGTAAGATATATAGTGTTGCAGATAGCTTTCTAACATTACAAACTGCTGTTATGAACGATTGGTGTATCTACTTATTTATCCGATAATATACTGATTATTTTTATTATACACTAGCTTAAAACCCGGCGTCGCTTGGGTATTTATTTATTCCAGTCTTTAGTCCATCTCTCCTTCCCTTTTCTACCTCTGTCCGCCTTCGCTTTCCTATTCTCTCTGTCCATCTTCCTCCCATCTCCCCCTCTCCCTGTTCATTTCCTCATCTCTCCTCCCTATTTTCATCAGCTCCTACCCATCTATCTGCCCTTCTCCTTCCTCTGTTAATAACCTCTTCGTCTCTCTGTCGAACTCCTCCTGCACCTCCTCAGTCCATTGCCTCCACCGTGTAAAAATAATATAACTTTCAACCTTCATGGTGATCAGTGAAGTGGTGTCTAAGCTTCTTGGGAGATAGCCTCCACCATTCACCGTATGAAATCTTAGATCCCTCCCTCTGTTCATCTCATTTCACCTATCTCCCCTCTCTCATTCTCCTTCTCCCCCCTCTGTCCGTCTCCTTCCTCCCCTTTCTGTCTCTTCCTCCATCTACTCCTCTCTGTCTTATATATGAAAACATACAAATATGCGATGATTTGCATGTTGTTTGGTCAAACGGAGTCAAAGTCACAAGGTAACCTCCGCCATGCTAAATTTACTGGCTTGCAGATTATAAAAATCTACTTTATGAAAACACACATTTATGTGCTGACTTTCATAGTGACCAGTCAAACAATTTGGATGTTTGTTGTAACGTATCCTACACTAATCATCTGCGGAATTTTACGAAAGGTAGGCCATATATTAATCGGGGTATAAACTGTCTCCATTCCACATTGCATTCAATTCTGTCCAGCGCGAAAAGTAACAAAGTGTTAACCGACTGTAAGGTATCCTCCGCCATGCACCGTACGGTGACTTCCTAAAGGTAGCTCATGCGTTAGTTCAGGGTATACGCTATATCCATTCCAAATTTCAATCGAATCTGTCCATCCCTTTCAGCATGAAGGAGTAGCAAACCTATTAACCCAATCTACTCTCCGCCACGCACCATACGGTGGTTTACGAAACGTAGCCCATATATTAATCAGGCTATAAGCTAACACTGTCCAAATTTCATTCATATCCATCCAGCCACTTCTGCGTGAAGGCGTAAGAAACGAATGAACTAACTGTAAAGCTGCCTCCGCCATGCACCATACGAAGTTAATTTTAGTATCCCTGTAACCTTCACGCGAGTGCAAGCAATGATTTGATAAAGTTTCATCGCAATCGCATGTACGGTATGGCCGTACATAAAATACGAACAAGGAGACAAACAAAGAAATATTAAGTTTCATGTATTAGACGGTCAGAGAAAAAGTAGTCAGCATTTCATAAAACCAATACCAGAAGGGCAGTTACTGTCACAAGCAACTAATCTCGTAATTCAGAGCCACGTCTGTTGCACAAAAGCGACTATAAAATGGACCTATTTCATTATGAAGGCATAACTAAAAGAGCGAGATATATAACGGTATAACACCGGATTTGAATGAAATTTGTCTAGAACCATCTCCTTGTCAAATACTGGATTATTAAAATTCTTCATTTGTGACCATGACGTCCTAGTTGCTTCATAGTTATGAAGGCTGTTTTCAGTCTAGGCAGCTGCAATAAGACTACTGATATCTAAAATTAGTGATGTTTCCGTCTTGGTTTTTCGCTGATTTGTTGCATGTGGCGTCAATATTTCCAGCACTAACTTGCACTTCACTGAAGCACTATCTATAATATACGTTTTTTCACAGGTCGGTGTGGCATTACGAGACGTATTTTATTTCTGAATGTGGCTGAGTCGGTTCATTGTGTTGTTGTAGTGTTGCCAACATCGCAGTTGTTCGCCTACTTTTTTAATTCCGATTTTAATACTTTATTTTAAATTATGTTATAATGTGGAAATTTATCAGCAATCAGTCGTAAAAATTTATTTATTTATTTGCAAATCTAGATTTCGACCACTGTGTGGTCATTATCAGTGCTTAAAAACAATTAAAATACTTAAAACATCTCGCCACAGACAAATATTACTCTGTGCTCTCGCCTCCTCTCCCCTTGCTTCCCCTCGCTTGGATTTCCCTTCCCCTCCTTCCCACCCCTGGAGTCCTTACTCTCTCCTACTTCCTTCCCTGTCCCCCTCTCCCTCCTCCCATGCCTCCCTTTCCCCTGCAGTGTCTACATAATGTTAACTGGTCTTTAGTCACGAATTGTTTTGTGCGGTGGGTCTCTCAAGCGTCTTTTTAATGCTGTGACCACCAAAAGAACGACAAGTGTCACCTGTGTTCTTTTAATCAGTGTCTCCGTCTCATCATGTCCAGTGTCTTGTTCATCAGTGTGTTTTTTAAGCCACTGTGGTATCGCTTTATCTTACAAGGGAACCTCCCTATCGCACCCCCCCCCCCGCCTCCCCTCGTTAGCGCATTGGAAAACTGAACGCAGATCAGCCGAGAAAACTGGAAGAAGTTGTATGGAACTATGAAAAAAAAAAAAAGCAAAATTTATAAACTAAACAGTCCGCGTGAAAGATAGACAACGTCTACCACAATGTGCGCATTGGAGCGCCGTGATCCTGTGGCTAACATGAGGAGCTATGGAGCGAGAGGTTCTTGGTTCAAGCTTTCCCTCAAATGAAAATTTTATTTTTGCAATTATGAACTGTTTGTCCGTTCATTGTTCGCTATAATCAGTTTAGTGTCTGTGTTTTGCGATCACACCGCAAAACCGTGCGATTAGCAAACGAAAGGAAGTGCCTCTACAATGGGAAACCTAAAACATTTGATTGCAATGTGATAGATCAACCAGTTCCTTCACAGGAAAATACATCCGATGTATACTATATGATATTGTAAATGCGACATAGTCGTTGAGGAGGCAGGCGACCATGATGAAATGATTAGGTAGTATTGCTGTGAAGCTGGTCAGGTTGCAAATTCTTTATTATAGCGTGCCTTCAAAAATGACGCGTTTCGGCTTTACCATCATCAGATTAGCATCTACAAACATAAAAATAACACAATTTCTCACATGACAGAAAAAGTAGTAAGTCACATTTCATATTAAAAATGATGATTTACGTCGTGTTATACCTCTTCCGTGCCAAGTGCATACGTGAACAGATGTAAGAAGTTGTTTGATAGACATACAAAAGCAGACTACAAACTTTAACACATTCGGTACTGTCCAGGTAGACAAGGCGTATAGTGGCGCCATATCGCATAAGTCTATGCATATTAATTACGTAGGCCGGCTGTGCACTTATTGTACAAAGTATAAAATATACAAAGGTTTTAAAAGAACAGTAGTACAAAAGCTTTTAAAAAACAAAAATTATCATTGTCAGCTGTTAAACTTTTTGTTGTTAATCATGACAGGCTGTACAAGCACCATGTAGTCAAAGTTAAAACAACATAAGCAAAATAAAATAAAATAGGTGACAGAGAACAATATTTCATTTAAAATAAGATAGACAGCTCGACAAATCCAGAACATTGTCAGAGGTATATTTTATACTTTGTACAATAAGTGCACAGCCGCCCTATGTAATTAATATGCATAACCTTGTGTGATATGGCGCCACTATACGCATTGTAATGCCACTTGGTGGCAAGAAATGTTTACCTGGACAGTACCGAATGTGCTAAGGTTTGTAGTCTGTTTTTTCATGTGTTTCAAACTACTTCTTACATCTATTCACGTGTGCACATGGCACGGAAGCGGTATAACACGACGTAAATCATCATTTTTAATATGAAATGTAACTTACTACTTTTTCTGTCATGTGAGAAATTGTGTTATTTTTATGTTTGTAGATGCTAATGTGATGATGGTAAAGCCGAAACGCGTCATTTTTGAGGGCACACTATATATGAAGTGTGACCTATAATAAAGAATTTGCGACCTAACCAGCTTCACAGCAGTACTACCTAATCATTTCATCGTGGTCGCCTGCCTCCTTTATGTCGCATTTACAATCATGATAACAATACATTTATTTTATTTATTTCATTGTGATGGTTGGCAACGGAGGTCTTCAAACAGGATCTTCTCTGGCTGTGCGGCTGTCGACCTGCGACGATTGGTGGCCAGCTATGTCATCTTTGGCTTCCGCAGAAAAGACACTGTTCTCGTAGACTGCTCCGTTGTCACCGCACATGAAACATAGGAAACAACACAAATTTCTTTAAAAAAATCATAACACAAAAATTGTTATATTAAAAATTATTAACAACACAAAAAAGCATATTTTTACCTGCAAAACTGAGCTGATGTAAAGTAGTAGCGGAAATAATATTTCGCCCCACTACACTATCCCACACCGCGGCCGATAGGACGATATGGTATATCGTTGGATGCTGCCACCACAGACTGCCACTATGGAAAACTGATAAACAATCTAATCATATAACCAGTGCTGCTGCACATATACAGATAAGCATTACATCAGCTTGTATAATCAATTGGGCAGCAAATAAACAACAACAATATTATAAGTAATAACACCTGATGATGGCCTAAGGCCGAAATAAGCTTATAGTGAGTTAATAAAGTTTAAAGCAGTGTTAAAATAATTTATAATTATTGTGGTATTGAACATGTCAATCAAAGACATACTCCACACTGCGGGCCCCAGAGAACGAAAATTGTATTTGTATCTGTTCATATCGCCATCCCACGCCGTGGCGGAGTGGCCGTGCGCATTGAGGTGCTATGCTCCGATGCGTGATTCCGTTCTCCGTCGGCGGTTCGAATCCTCCCTCGGGCATGGATGTTTGTGCCGTCTTTAGTATAAGTTAGTTTATAGGTAGTTTTTAAGTTTAGGGATTTGACCCCGCAGTTAAGTCCTATAGGCTTGACAAACATTTGAACACCTTTATCCCACTTGTCACGACACAGTCACAGACTGTTCCGGATTACCGATTAATTTACTGTAGTGTCCCCGTTGTCGGCTTTCGCTATTATTAATGGTGTTGTTGTTTTTGTGATCTTCAGTCCGGAGACTGGTTTGATGCAGCTCCCCAACTTAATCTATCCTGAGCAAGCCTCTTCATCTCCTCATCAGAACGGCAACCTATATCAATTTGAATTTGCTTACTATATTCATCTCTTGGTCTCCCTCTGCGATTTTTACCCCACACACTTCCCTCCAACGCTAATTTCAGAATTCCTTGATGTCTAAGAATGTGTCCTATTAATCGATCCCTTCTTTTAGTCAAAGTATGCCAGAAATTTCCTTTATCCCCAATTCTGTTCAGTACTTCCTCATTAGTTACACGATCCACCCACCTAATCTTCAGAATTTTTCTGTTACACCACATTTCAAAAGCCTCTATCCTCTTCCTGTCCGCACTGTTTATCGTCCATGTTTCACTCCCATACAAAGCAACACTCCACACAAACGCCTTGAGAAAGGACTTCCTTATGCTTAAATTAGTGGTCGATGTTAACAAATTTCTCTTTTTCAAAAACGCTTTTCTTCCCATTGCCATTCTGGATTTTATATACTCTGTACTGCGACCATCATTTGTTATTTTACTGCCCAAGTAACAAAACTCATCTACCTCCTTCATTGTTTCGTTGCCTAATCTAATTCCTTCAGCATCACCTGATTTTCTTAGGCTGCACTCCATTACCCTTGTTTTGCTCTTGTTAATGTTCATCTTATATACACCTTTCATCACACTGTCCATTCCGTTCAATTGCTCCTCCAGGTCCTTTGCTGTCTCTGACAGAATTACAATGTCATCGGCAAAACGCAATGTTTTTATTTCTTCACCCTGAACTTTAATTTCTTCTCCAAATTTCTCCTTGCTTTCCTTTATAGCTTGCTCAATGTAGAAATTGAACAACATTGGGGAAAGGCTACAACCCTGTCTTACACCCTTTTCAACCTCTGCATCTCTTTCGTGCCCTTCAACTGCAGAACGATCTGAATAAGATATCAGTATGGTGTAAAAATTGGCAATTGACTCTAAATAATGAGAAGTGTGAAGTCGTCCACATGAGTACGAAAAGAAATCCGTTAAACTTTGTTTACAACATAAATCAATCAAATGTGAAGGCCGTAAACTCCACAAAATACCTAGGAATTACTATTACTTCAGACCTAAACTGGAAAGAACACATAGATAATATCGTGGGAAAGGCGAACCAGAGACTGCGTTTTATTGGCAGAACACTTAAAAGATGCAACAGAACTACTAAAAAAACTGCATACACTGCGCTTGTCCGTCCATTTTTGGAGTATTGCAGCCCAGTGTGGGATCCTTATCAGGTGGGTTTGACGGAGGACATCGAAAGAGTCGAAAGAAGGGCAGCTCGTTTCGTATTGTCACGATACAGGGGAGACAGCGTTACGGAAATGATACAAGGTCTGGGATGGGAATCATTACAACGCCGCTTATCGCTGCGTCGTGGGCTAATTGCGAAACTCCAGTCGCCAACGTTTTCCTCCGAATGCGAAATTATATTGTTGACTTCCACTTATATAGGTAGAAATGATCATCAGAATAAAATACGAGAAATCAGAGCTCGAACAGAGAGATTCAGGTGTTCTTTCTGCCCGCGCGCTATTCGATAATGGAATGGGAGATAAATAGTATAATTGTGGTTCGATGAACCCTCTACCAGGCACTTAAATGTGATTTGGAGAGTATCCCATGTAGATGTAGATGTAGATGTAGATGATAACTGCTGTCTGGTTTTTGTACAAGTTGTAAATAACCTTCCGTACCCTATATTGTACTCCTGCTGATTTCAAGATCAGAAAGAGTGTATTCCAATCAACATTATCAAAAGATTTCTCCAAATCTAGAAAAGCTAGAAATATAGGTTTGCCTTTCCTATTAATAATGGTACAGCCGGTATATTTATGTCGAGCTCAGCTCGGTACGGCGGCCATACCTTCCGCGTGTCGATACTGGTAGAGTGGCATGCGCTCGCTGGCCTTCGCCCCCGCGCGGACAGAGGGCGAGGCACGCCGGACGCGCCAGTGAGGGGTTATCTGGAGGGTCCTGCCGTCCATTAGCCGGCGCTGACTTACGGCTGGCCGCGCGTCCGCCGCAGGCGCCGCGCCGCTTCTTTGTCTACTCTCTAGCCCGCCGGGGCGCCTTCCTTTTTGCACTCGCGCGCGACCGATTTAAATCTGTCTTGGCGTCCAGGGCGACGCGCTGTTGCCGATACCAGTCGTTGACATTTCCTGACACCCGCACGCAGGAAGACTTAATGGCGTCGCGGCTTATCGATAACAGCTTACGGTTGCCGTTATTCTCCTCTCGTAGCTTTTGCTTGTGACGCCTGCGCGACTTGGTAATTCCTTTCCTCCAGCGATACAGATTTTTTTCCGGGCGTTCGTATCTTTTAGATCAGTGAATTTTGGCCAAAGTTTTTACGTATAACGCTGCAGTATATCGACCATCTGAAAAATGCGCCGGCCGCGGTGGCCGAGGTGACTGAGGCGCTCCAGTCACGGTCAGCACGGCCACTACGGTCGGGGGTTCGAATCCCCCCTCGGACATGGATATTTGTGCCGTCCTAGTTCGTAATTAGTTCATAAGTAGTTTGTACGTTTAGGGACTGATGACCCCGTAGTTAACTCCCATAAGCTTAACAAACATTTGAACATTTTGAAAAATGCTACTGTCGCAACACAAAATAGGCAAATATGTTCCTTTTCCTTTTATGAATTTATCAATTGTTTTAAAAAATTGATTGTAAGACTGTATATAGTAAAAGAAACTATTTTGAAAATTGAGTTAAAAATGTCCTCTCATAAAACAATCAATAAATTCTGGAGCCGCGTCAGCTGTTTTTATTGAGATCCTTTTATATACAGCCGGCCGCGGTGGCCGAGGGGACTGAGGCGCTCCAGTCACGGTCTGCACGGCCACTACGGTCGGGGGTTCGAATCCCCCCTCGGGCATGGATATTTGTGCCGTCCTTAGTTGTAGCTAGTTCATAAGTAGTTTGTAAGTTTAGGGGCTGATGACCCCGTAATTAAGTCCCATAGATTCAACAAACATTTGAACATTTTTATATACACGTCCATGTATTTGGCCCTATTGAATTTTTAAGCAATTTACGGATGAAAGCAACTAGAATGTTGGGACTCAGTAACGAATTATGACGAGAGAGAAAAAAATTTGACACCTGTAGATGAGTCTATTGACGCGAAATCGGTAGTTGACCTGTATATAAAAGGATCTTAATAAAAACAGCTAACGCGCCTCCAGAATTTATTGATTGTTTTATGAGAGGACATTTTTAACTCAATTTTCAAAATAGTTTCTTTTACTATGTACTGTCTTACAATCAATTTTTTATAACAATCTTTATTTGTTGTGACGCGATTTATTTGCGAAATTTCTTTCACCAAATTTCTCTTTCGAATGCGTATTTTTTAGCACCCACCTACATAGAGAGACCCCATCATCGTAATAAAGTAAGAGATCAGATCGAAAACAGAAAGATTTAGGTGTTCCTCTTTCGCGCGAGCTGTTAGAGAATGGAACTGTAAAGAAATATCAAAAAATCGTTTCGATGAATCATCTGCCATGCTCTTCAATGTGACTTGCAGAGTATCTATTTAGATGCAGCTATCTGGAAAGAAGGACTTGAAGGAAAGCAAATTAGAAATTACATCCCGTCAGCGATATGGCCATTACAAACGGTACCGTATGGAGTCCTTTCAAAGGAACCATTCCGGAATTTGCCTTGTACGATTTAGAGAAAGCTGGGAAAAAATATGGATGGTCGGAGGCGGATTGGAACCGCTGTCTTCCCTAATGCGGGGTCATGTTGGTTGGTTACAAACATAGGGTATGAGGAATTAAAAAAAAAATTCATTTATCAAGAGAAAATAAAAGCCTTTATGATGTCCAAAACCAAATTTTTTCACAAAATAGTTTTCTTAATATAGAATGATCGGTATTTTCTTACGGCTGCCAAATACGCTTGGACGGAAGAGAGCAAACTGTGTGGATACGAAACCGATATCTCGAGAAAGCAATGAGATATCGCTATGCCCTAAATTTTAAATACTGTTTGCGATTTCTCCACTAGATTTCGTACACTGCTATGTATGACCTAAAATCAACCATACGCAAAGTCTACGCAGTGACCGCAGACCGTTAAAAATATCTTTACATTTTTTTACATAATTTGATACAACATTGCAACTGTAAAAAGAATGAAAATAAAATAAACTTTTAGTAGCCTACGATACCAAATTGTATGTTTCATAGCGACCCCAACGCTATTTTTTCGTACAATTGGGACTATATTGCTTTTTGGATGTATGTTTATGGCCGATTGTCGAAAAGGGGAAAATGTCGTTTCTAGATGAATGTTTACAGAATAATTATAGTTATAATCTGAGCCATTTTGTATCGTTGTCGTAATCACTTAGAAATTTGAGTCAAACGGTGGAAATACGACAAAAATCGATTTTTATAATGTTGCTCGTAAGTACAATATTTTTATTTGTAATCAATAAAAAGTATAGAAGGGGCCATGGCACAATTTGTAAATTTTGTACCAAAAAAAAAAACCATGGTTTAAAAAGCTGTATGAAGACCACCGCCGGCTGCGGTGGCCGAGGTGACTGAGACGCTCCAGTCACGGTCAGCATGGCCACTACGGTCGGGGGTTCGAATCCCCCCTCGGGCATGGATATTTGTGCCGTCCTAGTTCGTAAGTAGTTCATAAGTAGTTTGTAAGTTTAGGGACTGATGACCCCGTAGTTAAGTCCCATAAGCTTAACAAACATTTGAACATTTTTTGAAGACCACCTTTAGACCACAAGTACTGTGCAAAAACCAACTTATTTGCTCAATTTGACTGGACTGTAGAAGTTGTGTAGTAATTAAATTTTGACCCTGTACTGTAGTTAGTCATAGTGTGCCAATAATTTTGATATGTTTACAAATGACCACAATGCCAGGGGGGATTCAGTAGAACTCGAAATACAGGCCCCAGAATAAACACAATGTCACACGCCATGTTTTCGAACAAAGTAATGTCCACCATGTAGAAAATGTTGGGTGTCATAGTCAAACACATGACACCATCAAAATAGTCGCAAGCTTGTTCTTCAATGGTACTTGCTTGATTGCCTTCTTCCTAAAATGTGCATAAGTGTCCACAACTTCCACTTGGCAAGGTAATGAATAACAAATGTCTTTGTATCGCAGTACACGATGGCCACAAACCTGCCGGAATGAAATTATTTTGCACTAGTGTTAGTTTAACAAACCCTAATGACGTGGTGCGACGTGTCTACATTAATAAATTGGTGGAAAATATTTCGAAACAATACCGACATGTTTTTACTTTTGATGCTCATAAGCTTTCGAAAATGCTACGTCCACTTTACAAAAACTTATCTCCTACGGTATCTAAATCTAGACAGTAAATGTACTGAACTTTTTCCTGTAAGTCGATTGCGTCAGACGTTTCCAACACATTGGATTGTGGATTACTAATACGTCTACGATTGCAGTAAGTTCTTCCACTTTTTCACAGTTAAAAATGAAAGAGCACACAAAAACACCAAGTCCGATACCACACTGATTAAGACAATGTATTCGCTTTTTATTTAGGCCTTTTCAGGGGATCGGGGTTCAAAATGCCGTTTGTGTATTGAGATTTAGGTACTCAGAGAATGTTCAAATGTTTGTAAACCTATTGGACCAAACTGCTATGGTCATCAGTCCCTAGACTAACAAACAACACTCACACGCACCCATGCCCGAGGGAGAAATCGAACCTCCTTTGGGAACGAACGCTTAGTCCGTAGCACGATACATACGACGGGGCCATTCCGCACGTCACTGTTGGAATGGTTCCTTTGCAAGGACAGAGACGATTAATTTCTCCTTCCTTCTACAATCAGAGTTTGTGATTCGTCTCTCACTGGAACCTCCACCAATTCTGGACAAATAATCAGAGGTAGTGATGGAGAAATCAACAGAGATCGAATGGTATATTTAAAACGAATGATGGTACAAATTCCACTGCATGGGAAAGCAGGGTAACTGGAACAAATAACTTTCGTGTTCGTCACAGGTCAAGACACCCGTCATTAAGGACATTAGACGCTCAATAAGGAATATGCCCTCTTCGAAGACTAGCGTACATTTTGAAACTGTTATTCATGCTGGCTAACCAACTGTTTTGGAGTCCTTGGGGGCATTTCCCCTTCCTGTCTCAAAGCGTTTTCTGTTCATTCACGTCTCTGGTGGGGGAGGGAGTTGTTTGTTGAGAAGCACGTCCGTCAAGAGCATTCCAGGCAAGCTCCGGCCCAGGGAGCAGAGCCGTGCATTCTTCCACATTTACCCACCCGAACCTGTCTGCGCACGACTGTATCGCCAATAGACTGCCGGAGCCTGCGACGCTCGTCCCGGTACGACGCCGAGCCCGAAGCGCAACTGGACTCGGTGCAACAGCGAAACGCCGCGGTGGAGTGGCCAAGCGGTCTAAGGCACCTCGCTGCGAGCGCGCGGTTACTCGCCGTCGGAGGTTCGAGTCCTCCATGGGGCATGGGTGTGTGTGTGTGTGTGTGTGTGTGTGTGTGTGTGTGTGTTGGCCTTAGGTTAGTTTACCTTAGTTTAAGTAGTTTGTAAGCTAAGGACTGATGGCCACGCAGTTTGGTCCGATAGAGTTACAAACATTTGAACAGCGAAACGGACGGCGCTGGGAACTGAGGAACGCAGCTCCATAGAGATACACTCATAAAAAAAGTGTTGCATCTACTTGGTTCCAAGGTCTCCTGAACACCGACGTTGAAGGTGCTCATAGCATCAAGAACAGAATTCCGTAGATTGTCCATAGATGTAAACTCAACCCGCACAAAGATAACACGCATGTACAATGCCAATCCAATGGAGTAGGTAAGCCGACCAATTAGTTCCAGTCATAAAACAAGAAAGGATGTACATTGCTTGACTAGTTTTGGCCAAGCGTAGAAGGTCTCTCATAAAGGAAAGTCTCCAGGCGTCTCGGAGGGAACTAGAGCGATATTGCTCGGCCATGGAGAAGGTACCCCGAAACAGGAACTCAGGAACTGTCGATGACTTTCCTCGTTCTGACCTCCCATATGCTACCACAGCAGCTGATGACCGATACTTACGGATTTCATCTCGCAGGAACCCTGAGACGAATGCCGCCGTTCTGAATCATGCTATTCGTGCAGCCACAGGATCGTATTTCTATTCAAACTGTGCGTAAGAGGCAGCATGACAAGCAACGTTACTCCCAAAGTCCATGGCAAGGGTCCAGTTCTGATACCTAGACACCATGCAGTGCGATACAGATGAGCCCGACAGCTTGTTGAATGGACTCAACTGGTATAACTGTGTAGGCTTCCGTGGTCGGTCAATGGACATAGGTTTCCTGTGTGTTGTACCGCGTCATGGATAGTCACAGATCGGATTGGTAAACAAGGCCTGGTTGGTGTCCAGCCAGTCTTCTATAGTAGTCGCAAGATCCAGTGTGTGCTAAGCTCCACAAACGACAAGATTGAGGCACTACACGCTGCTGCAGAATACAAGGTGGAATGCGAGTTTGGGGAAGTTCAAATGTTTGTAAATCTATGGGACTTAACTAATCTGGCTATCAGTCCCTAGGCTTACAAACTACTTAAACTAGCTTATATTAAGGACAAAAAATACACCCATGCCCGAGGGGGGACTCGAACCTCCGACGGAGAGCAGCGGAGCGCTCCGCAGCTAGGCGCCTTGGAACGCTCGGCCACTTCACCGCGGCTGTGGGGAAGTATACATAGATGAGATAAGGAAGGCATTGCAACGTGCATACGCGAACATGAGCGGTACATTCGATTAGGCCAACAATAAATCTGCATCAGCCGAACACCAGCAAGATTGCAGCGAAAAGATGAAGTTTAATGGTGCCAGAATACTCGCTAAGCAACTGGGGATGGTTAAACGCAAGATAAGAGATGCCATCGAAATTTAAAAACAACATGAACAGAGAAGATGGACTCAGGCTTGCCCCCTCCTGGCTACCAGCCATCACAGCGAAATAGACCGCACTGTCAACACAACACGCCAGCGTCAACGGCAAGCAACTGACGCCACGCGGCCCACGGCCAGCAAAAGAGAAACGAAAGTCCTCAAACTCATTCGCCTACGACCACTAATCATGGCTCGTTATGCAAGGAGCAATAGACACCGGTTGATCCCCACTCCTCAGTATCCTAAATTATAATATAGTTTCCACTCGTCCGCCAAAAATCACCATTAACATTGATGATTATAAAATTATGACGTAATGTCGAAGTTAACAATGGTGGGAGTTGGGATCAACGACTGTAATTTGACTTGTAGAAATTTTCTCAGCAATCAGTCGTAAGTATTGTTTATTAACAGATCTAGATTTCGACCACTGTGTGAGATTATCATTGCTTAAAATAAAACGATTAAAATACGTAAAACTTCTTGACCCCCATGTTGGAACACACGTCTTTCAGTCTTTTTATTTTAAACACAGATCACACATTGGTCGAAATCTAGATCTGTTAATAAATAATAAGACTGACTGCTGAAAAAATGTCTAGAAATTAACAATGATGACATGTTGTTATGGTCTTCAATCCGGAGACTGGTTTGATGCAGCTCTCCACCCTACTCTATCCTGAGCAAGCCTTTTCATCTACTCATAAGAACGGCAACCTACGTCTACTTGAATCTGCTTACTATACGCATCTCTTGGTCTCCCTCTGCGTTTTTTACCCCACACACTTCCCTCCAATGCTAAATTTACGATTCCTCGATGTCTAAGAATGTGTCTTACCAAGCGATCCGTTCTTTTAGTCAGGGTATGCCAAAAATTCCTTTTCTCACCAATTCTGTTCAGTACCTCTTCATTAGTTATGCGATCTACCCACCTAATCTTCAGCATTCTTCTGTAGCACCACACTTCAAAAGCCTCTATTCTCTTCCTGTCCGCACTGCTTATCGTCCATGTTTCACTCCCGTACAAAGCAACACTCCACACAAATGCCTTCAGAAAAGACTTCCTTACACTTAAATTAATATTCGATGTTAGCAAACATTTTTTTTTTTCAAAAATGCATTTCTTCCCGTTGCCATTCTGAATTTTATATCCTCTGTACTGCGGCCGTCATATGTTATTTTACTACCCAAGTAACAAAACTCATCTACCACCTTCATTGTTTCAATACCTAATCTAATTCCTTCAGTATCGCCTGATTTTCTAAGACTGCATTCCATTATTTTTGTTTTGCTCTTGTTAATATTCATTTTATACGCTCTCTTCAACACACTGTCCATTCCATTCAACTGCTCTTCCAGGTCCTTTGCTGTCTCTGACAGAATTACAATGTCATCAGCAAAACGCAATGTTTTTATTTCTTCCCCCAGAACTTTAATCCCTATTCCAAATTTTTCCTTGCTTTCCTTCACCGCCTGCTCGACGTACAAGTTGAATAACATCGGAGAAAGGCTACAACCCTGTCTTACTCCCTTCCCAACTGATGCTTCCCTTTCATGCCCTTAGAGTCTAATAATTGCGGTCTGGCTTTTGTACAAGTTGTAAATAACTCTCCTTTCCCTGTATTTTACCCCTACTGCTTTCAGAATTTGAAAGAGTGTATTCCAGTCAACATTGTCAAACGCTTTCTCCAAATCTACAAAAGCTAAAAATGTAGGTTTTCCTTTCCTTAATTTATCTTCTAAGATAAGAAGTAAAGTGAGTATTGCCTCCCGGGTTCCTACGTTCCTCCTGAATCCAAACTGATCTTCCCCGAGGTCAGATTCTACCGGCTTTTCCATTCTCCTGTAGATATTTCGTGTTAATGACATAATTATAGTGAAACAACTTCTTCGCATTTGTATACCCAAAAGAAGGCCACTGTAACGTTGGCGAATCGTTGGTTATTAAAGTAATAGCCATCTTACATTACGACGCGGTACAATACCCGGAAAACTTTTATGTCAATGGACTCAATTCGCGTCAAGTTCTATTCAAGGACGAGACTTGCATCTGCCTTCAACAAATCGTCGGAGTCGTTTTTGGATGTAGCCTGGTCAGCCTGGACGTCTGACCGTCCAGCTAATGCTGTAAAGTGGTGGTTCCCTGATGTGGGGCTACCGTCGGTCTCAGAAGACAGTGAGACGGCTATATGGTACAGGAGTGACACCCTCCGAAGTATAGTACAGCCATATCGGCAGCATTTTGGTGGGGGATTCGTCTTAATGGACGACAATTCTCGCGCTGATCGTGCAAACCAATGAATGCGTTCCGTCATGTGAAACTCGTCCCAAGATTAGAATTACCAGTATGTTCCTCAGACATGATACCTTTCGAACATGTCTTGGATACATCGAAAAGGGCTGTTTTTGAACGAGACGAGCCACCGACTAATCTGAGAGATCTACGCCGAATCGCTGTTGAGGAGTGGGACAATCTGCACCGTCTCTTGATGATCTAGTGGACAGTATGTCACGACTAAAACAGGCATGAATCAGTGCAAGAGGACGTGTTACCGGGTGTTATGGGAACTGGTGTAGGCTGTTATCTGGAACGCAAATTCAGAATGTATCGGTTATTCATGAGCAACGAAGAGAAATGAAATGCTTCTGAGTAATTTTATTCCATTTTTATGTAAAGGTTCATGAACCCCTAGAATCGTGGTAATGCAACACTCTTTTTGATGGGTGAAGTTTAGCGCAAAGCTCTCAAATTTCAAGAAACGAAGCAACTCACAATTGTTTTTGGTTTTCGTGATAAAGTTCTTAATTATTATTATTTTATTAGAAATCGCAGAGGAAGACTAAGAGACGAATACAGTGAGCAGGCCGGCCGCGGTGGCCTAGGGGACTGAGGCGCTCCAGTCACGGTCTGCACGGCCACTACGGTCGGGGGTTCGAATCCCCCCTCGGGCATGGATATTTGTGCCGTTCTTAGTATAAGGTAGTTGATAAGTAGTTTGTAAGTTTAGGGACTGATGACCCCGTAGTTAAGTCCCATAAGCTTAACAAACATTTCAACATTTTTTTTAACAGTGAGCAGATTCAGACGGACGTGGGTTGCCGTTCTTATAAGGAGATGAAGAGGCTTGCTCAGAATAGAGTAGGCTGAAGACCACAACAACAACAAGCAAGCAAGCAGCAAGTTGTGATGTTTAATTTATGTATTTTTTATATGTGGACTAAATGCTATGTTGCACTTATTATTTATTTTCGTTACAGCCATCTATGGGTTACGTTTACAGAGCTTCCCTCACTTTCTCAAGTTCTCTTCCTTCCTCTTTCACCAGTACTCCTTTATCCGTTGGCTCAATTGTGCACGTTCTTCTGCCGAGAATGCTCTGTTTTTCCTCGTTTTCTCCTCGAACATAGCCGGCCGCGGTGGCCGAGGTGACTGAGGCGCTCCAGTCACGGTCAGCACGGCCACTACGGTCGGGGGTTCGAATCCCCCCTCGGGCAAGGATATTTGTGCCGTCATAGTTCGTAAGTTGTTTGTAAGTTTAGGGACTGATGACTCAGTAGTTAAGTCCCATAAGCTTAACAAACATTTGAACATTTGAATTTTTCCTCGAACATATCCTTCATCTGTGCAGTCTTTTTCCTAAAGATCTACGTGTTCACAATTTCGTCAGCTCTGATCCCGCATTTTTCTAGGTTCCTGTGCACTTCTTTCATCCATGGAACTTGTGACATCCTGTTCTCCTGGAAGAGAAGAATCTTGTTGGCGAGCCTATCTGATTCTATTCTTTTAAAATGCCTTTTCTTCATTGTGGTGGTGATACTTTCAAATCGTTGATAGAGTTCTTGAATTGATCTTAAGCGGAACGTAAATTCGTTTGATGTTTATCTGGGTCCCAGAATCTTTCTTAGGAATTTCCTTTCTTTGTTTTCCTAGTCTGAATGTCCCTTCCTAGCTGTTGTCTCATATGCGTATAATCTTTCAGGTTTGACGACTGTGCTGTAGTGTCTGAATTTGGCCTGGTATGATACTGATTTAAATTTGTATGTGTTCTGACATAATCTGAAGGCTATTGCCATTTTTCTTGCCCATTCTTCAATTGCTGCCTTTTTATTATTGTTTGGAGACGAAACCTCTCCTAGGTACTTGATCCTCAGACCTCTTTTGATGTCGCCGTAGTTGGTTCTCATGGCCGGACTGGACATAGCACTTATTATTTAATTACAAATTTTTAAATAAGTTAACATTTATAAAACGTGATATAAACAGATGATGGTGGCACAGTCCTTCGAAATCTGCCGTCATTAAATATATATGTATTTCGCGATCTTGGCGTTTCACTTTCGAAGAATACTAAACAGTTCAAATGTCATTCAGAAATATCTTTACATACGATGTTCCGTTTTTATGTTTATCGATGGCAACATCACAAATGTTCTTCAGACATGCGGATACCGCATGACTGCAGTTGTCAAATGAAATAAAAGAAATATATTTCTAATTATGACTATTAATCATCAACGGGTCGTTCCTGTAGGCCTGCGTTGATAGTGTAATAGTTAACGCGACGGCTTGAGAAAAGTGGGTAAACTTGATCAGGCAAAATTTTCATATGACACCATTAAATTATACAGCTAATGCTCATCGATATTCCCAATTGCGAATACATTTCTTGTAAATAGCTTTGGTATTGTGTCTTTAATATATACAAAAGTTATAATAACAATTTTTAGTCATTATTGGAGAGACGGAAGGGGAGATAGCTAATGGTTGCTAAATTATTGAATAGAAAAGGATACTTTGAGCTGTAGAATAGGAGATTTTGCAGCCAGTGTTCCACATTGGGATCCCTTGATAATAATTGTTCGACACGATTTTTTGGACAGAATAGAACAATAAAGGTGAATAAATCGGGAGCTTTGCAGGTTCTTATTGCGATACGGAGCTACACAGAGTGTAACTGCTTTTGGTGGCACACGTAAACACACATTATCGAACAAAACATTCCAACAATTATAAAAACTGCGGGGTCATCAGTCCCTAAACTTACAAACTACTTATGAACTACCTTATACTAAATACGATACAAACATCCATGCCCGAGGGGGTATTCGAACCCCCGACCGTAGCGGCCACAATTAAATCATGATCTGCAAACAGATTGAGCTTTTTCCATAAAGGATAAGAGCAAGATCGTTCATAAGTAGTTTTACAAACATTCGACGTATGAAATTCATGGCAGTGGCCTATAATTCACATAAACGTATCACTGATTGCCTTACATTTAATCGTACTTATCATTGGAATAATTAAGCCCTATTAAATGTTAGAAGTTGACCATGTAAGTTAAGGGTATCGTTATGATAATATGAGTGGCGTAACTAGGACTTGGCTTTGGGGAAGGGGGGGGGATAGAACTGCTTGATTAGAAAAATTTTAGTCAGTTTCCAGACAGACTACCATCTACCACTCCCGTTGAAGATTAATCCAATGAAAGCTTATGGTTAGAAGCAGTCAGAATGAAGATGCAGTAGCTCATTACAAACAGTACTGTAAGGTTCTGAAAAATGTCATTAAGAATGCAAAAAGTATGTGGTACGCAAAAAGAATAGCAAACTCTCGGGATAAAATTAAAACTATCTGGTCAGTCGTGAAGGAAGTGTCTGGTCAGGAGCAGCAGGTAGAAGATATAACGTCAGTGCGTAGTAGGAATGTTTCTGTTACTGACAAGTTAGATATATGTGCAATATTCAATAATCACTTTCGGAATATAGTAGAGGAACTAAACAAAACTCTAGTTTCTACAGGTAATCATATAACGTTTTTAGAAAATGCGTTTCCGAGGCTGTTGCCTGAAATGATCCTTCATGATACTTCCATAGGTGAGATTGAGTCAATAATTAAATCACTAAAGACTAAGGACTCTTGTGGATATGATGGGGTATCTAGCAGAATTCTAAAGTACTGTTCTCCATATGTTAGCCCAGTACTAAGCCATATTTGTAATTTTTCCTTTCAGAATGGTCAGTTTCCTAACAGATTAAAGTACTCAGTAGTGAAACCGCTTTATAAAAAAGGAGAAAGGGATAATGTAGACAACTATAGACCTATTTCTATGCCATCGGTTTTTTCCAAAGTTATTGAAAAGGCTGTATATTCAAGATTAATTGATCATTTCAGTTCACATAATTTCCTGTCAAACGTACAGTTTGGTTTTAGAAGTGGTTTAACGACCGAAAACGCTATATTTTCGTTTCTCTGTGAGGCACTTGATGGGTTAAATAAGAGGCTACGGACATTAGGCGTCTTCTTTGATTTAACAAAAGCGTTTGATTGTGTTGATCACAAAATATTGTTGCAGAAGTTGGAACATTATGGAATACGGGGAGTAACCCACAGCTGGTTCACCTCTTACTTTAATAATAGACAACAGAAGGTAATTCTCCGCAGTGTAGAAAATGGCTATGACGTGCAATCCCAATGGGGCACAATTAAGTATGGGGTGCCCCAGGGGTCTGTTTTGGGACCATTGCTGTTTCTTATTTATATAAATGATATGCCTTCGAGTATAACAGGTGATTGTAAAATATTTTTGTTTGCTGATGATACCAGCTTGGTAGTGAAGGATGTTGCTCGTAATATTGACACAGTATCAAATAATGCAGTTCAAGAGATAAGTTCATGGCTAATAGAAAACAAGTTGATGTTAAATCACAGTAAAACTCAGTTTTTACAATTTCTAACACATAATTTGACGAAATCTGACATTATGATTACACATAATGGGCATGTGATAAGTGAGACTGAACAGTTCAAATTTCTAGGTGTTCATATAGACAGTAAGCTGTCATGGAAAGCCCATGTTCAGGATCTTGTTCCAAAACTAAATTCTGCTATATTTACCATTAGAACAATATCTGAGATAAGTGATTTTTCAACACGAAAAGTAGTCTATTACGCTTACTTTCACTCACTTATGACGTACGGCATTGTTTTTTGGGGTAATTCGCCTGATGCAAAAAGGATATTTCTGGCTCAAAAACGGGCGGTTCGAGCAATATCTGGAGTAAGTTCGCGAACGTCATGTCGACCCCTTTTCAGTAGTCTGGGAATTTTGACTCTAGCGTCACAATACGTTTTTTCTTTAATGTCGTTTGTTGTTAATAATATCAGCTTATTCCCACGAGTTAGTAGCTTTCACTCGGTGAATACTAGACAGATGTCTAATCTACATTTGCACCACACCACCTTAACACTTGTGCAGAAAAGGGTGCAGTATTCTGCGGCATCCATTTTCAATAAGCTGCCACAAGAACTTAAGAATCTTAGCACTAATCCACATGCTTTCAAATCTAAATTGAAGAGTTACCTCGTGGCTCACTCCTTTTACTCTGTCGAGGAACTCCTAGAAAAGTTAAACAATTAAGCTAATTTATTTTTCCTTTATTGATTCTTTTCACTTTGTCTTAAGATTGTCGTGTGCAAAGGACTACTTAAAACTTTTCTATTACCATTATTGTGTAACAGTTAATGTATTGACTTGTTCCATGACCATGGAGTCTTACTCCTGAAGTGGGTCCTATGGAACAGAAAAAACAAACAAATAAATAAATAAATAAAACACCCCAAGTTTCCAATCTTTACCTTTACCAGGTTGCTGTTATACAATTTCTTTCTTTCTTCTCTCTCTCCCTCCCTCCCTCCCTCTCTCTCTCTCTCTCTCTCTCTCTCTCTCTCTCTCTCTCTCTCTCTTTGTAGGGTTCTGGAGGGGGGGGTCTATCCCCCTCACCCCCCATAGTTACGCCACTGCTTAATATTATCATTACTCATGCGCGGAAACACCAATGACCAGAAAGCTCAGCTAGTACAATCGTTTGCGAACATTTATAGTTATTACAGCTTACTAGATTCGTATTGATAGATACTTCGATTGTTGCGACTAATATGTCAATAATCCTGTTAGAATGACAGACCTCTTTAAGTTCTCCAGCGCAGTAACATCAGTTCTTGCAAAATAGTGTGTGCGCGCACACACACGCCACACAGAAGACAATGAGAGCGATCATCGGGAATCGTTTTTCGCGAGGAGAGAGAGACGACAGGACTGCGAGTGATTTCGTAGTAGACAGAGAGATCGGCATTATGCGACGGCTATTACCTAGCAGGATGTGCAATTGTGATGCAAATGCGGCTGCGTGGCTGGGCGCGTCGAGTGCCGGCCACGGTTCTCTTCACAGCAGATTAATCTGGCCTTTGTGGCTGGCGGCGGCAGCGCAGCGTAGTAACACGTCTGCGACTGCGCGCACTGCACGCCACAGACGCCTGCATCACGCTTGGCCAGGCACGAGCAGCGCTGGCCGCCTCTATAGCCAACTACTCGCAGGCGATTGTCATACTGCGGCACAGTCAGGCTATGGGCAGCCACGCGTTGTTCAGCAGTCCGAGTTGCATTTCTTGCACGTACGCACAGGAAAATAGTTTTATTCTATGGCTAAATGTTTTTTGTGATTTCGATGTTTACGGAATTCTTTTTGTCAATTTCGGGATATTTTCTACCACATTCCTAGATAATGGGAGATATTTCTTTGCCACATTCAGAGATATATCTTTTCCACATTCGCAGGTATATCTTTGGTACAAATACAAATGTTTGTTAAGCTTATGGGACCTAACTACGGGGTCATCAGTCCCTAACTTACAAACTACTTATGAACTACTTACGAACTAGGACGGCACAAATATCCATGCCCGAGGGGGGACTGGAACCCCCGACCGTAGTGGCCGTGCTGACCGTGACTGCAGCGCCTCAGTCACCTCGGCCAACGCGGCCGGCTATCTTTGGTACATTGGGAGATATTTCTTTGCCACATTAGATTTATTCGCCACGTTCCTAGTCCCTTCTTTACCGCATTTGGAATTACTTCTATGCCGTATTCGGAATTACTTTTTACCACGTTGTATTTTTTCCTAGACCAAGTAGGTTAGAATAAAGGGAGATGGCACTATCTATGCCGAGAACATACGTCAGTTGAAGCCTGTCCGCCATGTTGGTCAGTTTTGGAATGCTATTTTTCCGTTAAAACTATGCGTTACTTCGAACCTCTTACTGTTAATGCATTGAAATGACAGTCACTACAAAGTATGTACTTTCAAACGCTATACTTTCTTTAATAAATAGTAAACTTAATTTTAACGGCTAATTTGCGCCCTTTTAACACGTTGTACATCAAGGCAAAACTCTCGGACGTTTTATTCCTGTTTTAAGTGGCATAAAACATCATCTCTACAATACGAACACTTCTCCAAAACTTAGCAATATGACGGAGGCAGGCTTCACTTTTTCAGCGAAAGGGCGTCTCCTTGTATTCTAACCTCCTTGTCCTAGACATTCGGAGATATTTCTTTGCCACATTCAGAGATATATCTTTGCCACATTAGCAGATATATCTTTGCTACATTCGGAGATATTTCTTTGCCACATTACATTTCTGCGCCACGTTCCTAGTCCCTTCTTTACCGTATTTGGAATTACTTCTCTGCCGTATTCGGAATTACTTTTTACTATGTTTGTATTTATTTGCCACGTTCCGAGTTATTCTTTGCCAAATTCCATTTTTTTTTCTCGACCACATTCTGAATTTTTTTCTTTGACACATTCCGAGTTTTTTCATAGCAATTTCGGTCTTATTTCTTTGCCATTTCGTTGTTAGATTTGTCAATTTTGATGTTAGTTTTCTTTTTTCCAATTGTGGTAAAACATTTTGCGTAGGTTAAACGGATCTTAAATTTTTGCCACTTCTTTTGTTACTTTTTAGCAATTTTGGCTCTGTTTCTGTAGTTGCTGCTTCTTCAACCGTTTATAAGCTATTTTGATGTCACAATTTACTACAAGGGAAAATAACTGTCATTTTATATTTGTACAAAATTCCAACCTTCAAGGGAAAAAAGTAATCGAAGAGTAATTTTCAAATTCAATAAGTATCGATTACAAATTCGGGAAAATTTAGAACATTTTTATATACGGAAAAATATCTAATTTCGCGATATTTTGAAAATAAAGTAGGTTTCGCAAAATGCATATAAAACCAATAGTTACGCGTTACTTTTCTCCTTGTAGTTTTCGCGAAACTTTCGTGTCACAGTCACTCGCTTTGAAAGCTTCACTTTGACTTTACAATACGTGATATAAACAAACACAAACTTACTGATTGGTCAGCAGCTACAGCACACATACGCCGGTGCTGTTACGGTCTGTGAAAGTAGTTCCTGTCTACTTAATATATGTCTTATTATTACTATTCTACTCTAAATATCAGGTGCAGATATTGCAGTCGATTAACAGCCATCAATCTTTTTCCCAATTGTACTTTAACTGTGTACTACTCATTTAAAAATCGTGTACAGCAGCAATTTCCGTGAACGGTCATTACCCTTTGTTTATTGCGCTTTTGAATGCTCTGTGATTGTCTGATACTGGTTCCTGACCTCGTAGTGAAATACGCGCGTGAAACGTTCTTGCCAAGATGGAGTAGCCGAGCGCTCTAAGGCGCCTGCTGCGGAGGGATCTGTTGCTCTCCGTCGAAGGTTCGAGTTCTCCCTCGGGCATGTGTGTGTCTGTTGTTCAAATGTTCAAATGTTTGTACAGCTCATGGGACTTAACTACGGGGTCATCAGTCCCTAAACTTACAAACTATTTATGAACTAGCTAATCCTAATGACGGCACAAATATCCATGCCCGAGGGGGGATTCGAACCCCCGACCGTAGTGGCCGTGCAGACCGTGACTGGAGTGCCTCAGTCCCCTCGGCCACCGCGACCGGCTGTCTGTTGTTCTTAGCATAAGTTTAAGTAGTTTGTAAGCCTAGAGAGCGGTAACAACAACAGTTAAGTCCCTTAGATTTACAAACACATGAATATTTTTGAACGTTCTTGAAAGTGGCAAGTTTACAGAAAAAAAAATTAGCTAAGTGTTAGCGAGTGACTATAGTAAATCACGTTGTGGCATTTGAATGATTAATAATCTGCACGGCGACGTCCGTAATGTTGGAGATTTGTAATTGGTAATTCAAAGGATCACAGGTCAAAATATCGGTGTCATCTTTTATATATATCTTTTTTTCCGTTCACTTGGAACTGTACTTCATTTAAAATATATAAAATATTTGCTGGTTAACACATATATAATTTACATGTTTTAAATCTAAATTTTCCTCGCATTTTTTCCATATTTTATCACCGTTTAAACCTTTCCTGAACTTACACGAAAGTGACGTGAACATTATCCTGGACATGTGTGCCGCATTTGGACACTCTTTCTGCCCACTATCGAGCCGATACTTAGACTATCTGATGATGCCTTTATAAAGCTACTGAGTCTAAAATACATATGATTTAAATTAATATGGTTTATATTAAGAAGTAAGTGACACGAAGTTCACCGGGTCATCTAGTAGGAAATAAGGCTGTCTTATACGTGCAGAATCCAAACAAGGAAAGACAGCAATTAAAATACAAATGGCATTTAAAATTCGCACGATCTCATATTTATTGAGTTATATGTTGTTCAGTTGTATAACTTTTCAGTTATATATTCATTTGTATAAGTACTGTATGTCTGTAAAATCTCTTGCGATATTAGTAGCAATAGATTAAAACTTGGTGCGTGATTGGGCGGTTTTCTATGAACGTTATTGTTTATGTGCTCATATCTCTTGAACTACGTGTCGTACTGTGATACAATTTCGGAGATACATTCAACTATGTGTGTGTATACTGTCTGTAAAATTTCATGCGAGTACATTTTGTAGTGTAGAAATTATAAATTGTAACGTCATACCTAATGCCGTAGTTTTAGTTCATGAACAGCGGAAAAGTAGTAGGCGATAAACCTTTTTCCTTTCATAATTTTGCTATTTTTGTCAGCGAGAAAACGTTCAATAAAGGTTTGAAATTATGTTTAAAGTTGGTTGCAAGTCGCTAAGTACTGCCATTCACATACAGTGAATGTATGTACAGTTTGTATAAAGTCTCGTCACGCCGGCCGCGGTGGCCGAGGGGACTGAGGCGCTCCAGTCACGGTCTGCACGGCCACTCTGGCCGGGGGTTCGAATCCCCCCTCGGGCATGGATATTTGTGCCGTCCTTAGTATAAGGTAGTTGATAAGTAGTTTGTAAGTTTAGGGACTGATGACCCCGTAGTTAAGTCCCAAAAGCTTAACAAACATTGAACATTGAACGTAAAGATGAAAACCATCTTTGGATGAAAGCTTTTTCAGGTGAAGGTATATTCCGGTGCCAATTTGTCAGAAGACGTTTTGGAAAGCTAGATTGCAGACGGCCACTGCGATACTACTTCCTTTTCTAATGGTTTCCTTCAGATCGGCAAAGGGAGATTGCGCATTGTTTTGCTGCATGTAACGACTATTGTGAGGGACAAACACAAAAAGTCCCAGACAGACCGTATAATTCCGCTATAGAATTCCCCACATTATTATACAATCGCGGAGTGGTATCGCAACGTGCCTTAGCGTTTGTACCCCGATATAAATAAAGACTTACGTGTAATCACTAATTCACGTCACATTTTCCACACTTACAATATACGAAAGATGCGTTTAATTTCCCTACGAAGTGCGATTACTGTATGTAACAGCGATGGGTTATGTGACAACTCACGAGCCGCGCGGGAGTAGCCGCGTGGTCTGGAGCGCCACGTTACGGATCGCGCGGCCTCACGCGTCGGAGGTTCGAGTCCTCCCTCGGGCATGGGTGTACGTGATTCGTGCTTAGGTAGTTTAAATTGTTTGTAAGCTAGGGCCTAATAACTAAGCAGTTAAGTCCCTTAGATTTACAAACATTTGAACATTTTTTTGACGACTCTCGCGTTATATTTAATTTAACGCGCTAAACTGTAATCCACCGATAGAATCTGAGGTATCAAAACTTGGATCCACATGTTGTGGACTATGACAGGTGAGCGACTTCATCTGTAGGCCTACTAAGGTGAAGGTTTCAGTGTAGGGATGACTCAGTATGGTGCGTGACTGCGCGTGTAGCACAGATTGTATGTTAGCGATCAAATTCCACGAGTCGACTTCTCCACTAGGGTGCAAATTCCGGCCTACGTCGTTTCGAGCAAACGTTCTGAGCCATGGTAACGCACTGTTATCGCAATGGACTCGCATCGGAAGGGCGACGGTTGAGATCTTAGTCCAGAGATCCAGAATCGCTGAATCGAAGTCCAACACCTTCCATTGGAAGCATGTGGAGGGCAACTGAAGTAACAAAAAGTGTTGAGTTGTCCATATGAGAAATAAAAGAAATCCGTTAAACTTGACACGATGTATCAGTCAAATCTAAAATCTGTAAATTCAACTAAATACCTAGAATTACAATTCGGAACAACTGGTAGGAACACGTAGAAAATATTGTAGGGAAGGCGAACCAATGGCTACGTTTCATTGGAAGAACATTTAGAAAGCCGGCCGCGGTGGCAGAGGAGACTGAGGCGCTCCAGTCACGGTCTGCACGGCCACTACGGTCGGGGGTTCGAATCCCCCCACGGGCATGGATATTTGTGCCGTCCTTAGTCTTAGCTAGTTGATAAGTAGTTTGTAAGCTTAGTGACTGATGACCCCGTAGTTAAGTCCCATAAGTTCTACAAACATTTGAACATTTAGAAGATGCAACAGTTCGACTAAGTAAACTGCCTACACTAGTGCGACCTATTTGGAGTATTGCTGCCCATTATACGATCCCCACCAAATGGGACTGGCAGAGGTTATATAGTTAAGAGAAGGGCAGTTAGTTTGTGTTAATGCGATTCAGGGGAGAGAGTGTCACGGAAATGGTACACGAGTTGGTGTGGATCATTAAGAGAAAGGTGTTATTCGTTGTGGCGAGATCTATTTCCGAAGTTTCTTTCATCAGCTTTCTCCGAATACGAACATATTTCGTTAGCACCCACCTATAGAGGGAGACATGACCATCAGAGTAAAATAAAATTAAAAAAAATCATATTGAAAACGGAGAGACGTAGGTGTTCCATTTTCCCCCGCACAATAAACTGCCGGCCGCAATGGCCGAGTGGTCTGCGGCGCGCCAGTCACAGTCTGCACGGCCGCTACGGTCGGGGGTTCGAATCCCCCCTTCGGGCATGGGTGTTTGTGTCGTAATTAGTATAAGGTAGTACATAAGTAGTTTGTAAGATTAGGGACTGATGACCCCGAAGCTCAAATGTTTGTAGAGCTTATGGGATTTAACTACGGCATTATCAGTCCGTACACTTACAAACTACTTATGAACTAGCTACTAGTAAGGACGGCACAAATATCCATGCCCGAGGGGGGATTCGAACCCCCGACCGTAGTGGCCGTGCACACCATGTCTGGAGCGCCGCAGTCCCCTCGGCCACCGCGGCCGGCGACCCCGCAATTAAGTCCCTTAAGCTTAACAAACATATGAACGTTTTTTAAAATAAATCCTTTGCCATACACTTCACTGTGATTTCAAAAATGTTCAAATGTTTGTTAAGCTTATGGGACCTACCTGCGGGGTAATTAGTCCCGAAACTTACAAACTACCTATAAACTACCTTATACTAAAGACAACGCAACCATCCATACCCGAGGGGGGATTCGAACCCCGACGGGGAACGGCCACGTGCATCGGAGCATAGCGCCTCAATGCGTTCGGCCACTCCTCCGCGGCACACTGTGATTTGCAGATTAAATATGTAGGTACAGTGTTTTGTGAAATAAATTACTTTCTTTCCGAATTCTACTAAGGATTTATTAGCAAACTTACTTTCTGCACCATCCTTGAACATAATGCAAACTGAGGCATCGTAGGAAAACTGTAACCAAGTCGTTGCGGTTTAAAGCATCTTGCAGACTCGGGAAGAGATAAGAGGTCTCTCAGAGGTGGCGGACTCGGAGCTGACAAAAGGAAAGTGTTTGATTACAAGTAGTGTGGGAGCAAGCAGCTGCGAGTGCGACGTTATCAGTGTTGCTATACTCAGAGCAGCTAGCTGGTGGATCTAGGCTCCAGCGCGCTAGTACATTGTTTGAGGCCCACTGGAGTTGCGTCACTCCAACGCAGCCGCGCCTCTGCTGACGCGGCCTCTTAAATAAACCAGATGACTGACTGCGGCCGTGTTCGTCTAGGATCCAGATGAAGTGGCTCACTTTTCCCTGTAAGGGGTCAAACGGCTGCACGTGTTCAGAACTGCACCGAGCAAATGCGCTGAGATTTGGACTCTATGCTTCGCTTTCCGGCTTCTTTCTTAACCCAGACAGCGCTGACATCCTTCCAGAAGGACGAGAACGTCAGCTTACTTTTTTATTCTTGTCTGTAAGAATTCGTGCACAGTGTCATATTTTATTTCTTTGAATCGTCTGCTCCCTCCCACTGCAGATCAATTTTAGCTTGTATTGTCGATTGCAAAGTGGTTGGATACAGCTGCAAAGTTGAGGTTCATACAGAAGATACTGAAGCTTTCCTCGCAGTTCGGTTTATATTTCTTGAACTTTTTTCAAGTTTTGAAACATTTATATGTATATATTCCATCTTAAATGTTATTTTAATAAAAATGATTCATCAGATTAAAATTATAAAACATCCATTATGACGTCATTCCAGAAAGAAGGGCAGTATTGCAAAACTAATGGCGTGATTGTGGAAAAAAAAATCACTTACTCGATCTTGCGAATATAATTGAACCAAAAATAATTCCGCGCTATCTGGGTTAAAAAGCAGTCAACAATCCGAAGATTGGTTTGAACACCACAGTGCTTTACTAGGCATGGTCCTGTTTGGAGGTGGTATGCCGTTGCCTTCCTCCGACTTTCGAACTGACTTACCCAGCCAGTTATAGGGGGACCTACAGTTTAACGTGGGTTCCGAACCACGGTGCTACTCGGTAATTTTCACATGAGCAATACTGCCAGAGGTAAAAGAAGTGGAAAGTGACAGATAAAAATCCTAGGACCTGGCGGGGATCGAACCCGCGACCTTTGGATTTGTAGTCTGGCACTCTACCACTGTGCAACCGAGGCGTACCTATCTGGGTTAAGGTCGAATATATACCGAGAACATCGAAGGAGTAAGGACTCCGTAAGCAAGGAAAGATTCGTCCAACATATTGCACAGGTGTAGTACATTCATAAATATACTGCCGGCCGCGGTGGCCGAGGGGACTGCGGCGCGTCAGTCACGGTCTGCACGGCCACTACGGTCGGGGGTTCGAATCCCCCGTCGGGCATGAATATTTGTGGCGTCCTTAGTGTTAGCTAGTTCATAAGTAGTTTGTAAGTTTAGGGACTGATGACCCCGAAGTTAAGTTCCATAAGCCATACAAACATTTGAACATTTTTTCATAAATATACTAAAAGCATACATTGGAGGATGGCAGTTGAAACCCGTCTTCAGCCATCCTGTTTTGGATTTTCCTTGAATGCTCTAAATCGCTCCAGGTAAATGTCAGGATGGCCCCTTTCAAAGTGTTTCCTTCCCCATTCCTGACAAAAACTATAGGAACTTGTACTCTATCTCTGATGATCACGATGTAGACAGGACGTTAAACCCTAATGTTTCTTACTTTTAAATGCGTACAAATAAGTTACTTGTATTGGATTAACTCTCAGTGTGTCAAGAAGGGGGGAAGGGGGTCCATAAGCCCAGCCGTTGAAGATAGAATCTCGATGGAGAAATATTATTTTTAAAAATCTGGATACATTTTGTAACATAATGAACGCTTCTACGAGATTCCATAACTGTTATATATTTGTTAGTTACACTTAGGTAAAAATTTAAATCTTAGTAGTAAATGCGACCTTCATAATGAATGTGGTATACAATATTTCTGGTTTCAGGACTTTATTTACACATCAGTATCTTTTTTAAATATACATTGTGAGTAGTAATCAACGACGATTAACGAAAATTGTACTTTTAAATTTTTTGTCGTGATCTTATGGTAATACACGCCATTTGAAGTGTGTTGATATTTCTACGAGCGTGCTGAAACGTACTTTCGAGTTCTATATCCAACTCACACATTAGTACCTGTCTGAAATGTTTATTGTTAAGATAAATCGGAAAAAATTAATAGATGTAATCTTTGGGCCCTGCCGCTCGCGGTGGCCGAGGGGACTGCGGCGCGCCAGTCATGGTCTGCACGTCCCCTACTGTCGGGGGTTCGAACACCCCCTCGGGCATGGATATTTGTGCCGTCCTTAGTGTTAGCTAGTTCACAAGTAGTTTGTAAGTTAATGGACTGATGACCCCGTAGTTAAGTCCCATAAGCTATACAAGCATTTGAACATTTCTTTGGGCCCAGCAGCGCGGTACATGTCATTTGTCATACTATGAAATAGATTTTTACCAGATCGCTGCTGTAATTTTATGTCTTAAACAATGGTAATTTCGACAATGGTCTTCAGCTTATCTTCAATGGTTTGATACAAATTTCGTGTGTCATTATAATATAAAAATGACAGGATCACTATCCGGTGTTTTCCATAGAATATCGTTAATTTTTGTCACGCCACCATGTTTTCTTCAGTTCGTGTGTCCTGTAATATATTGCTATTATGACCAAGGAGGTGAGCGTCCTTGATTATGACCAAGGAGGCTATTATATTTACTCAATGAGGTTAGAATCTCTGGAGATGCCCTAACACTGAAAAAGTGAAGCCAGCAAATTCGGCAATCCGGCATTGTTTGTGCCATTGATCTATATACTAACTGGATGTTGAACTTCAGTTGTCTGAGCGTGCCAGCCATAGATGTTGATATTTAGTTTCTTGCCAAATTGAAACATGGCTGCTGCGAAGTGTTACTAGAACAAGAAATTAAAATAGGTTTCGATTCCACTGCCACACTAGCCTATTACAACATATATTGGCATAAATTTCAAAACAAATGGTAACCATGAATTCCTTGACAAATAGAAATTAATGGAAAATCGTTTGCCATATTCAGACATGGCGGACAACCTGAAATCAAGAGCAAAACATATGAAAGTGCAGGCACGCTGCAGTTCTGTACTCATAGACCAGAGTTATACATCCAGGTTGTATAGAGATCGCTGGTTTGTGCCCAAAAGAGTGGGCATAGAGTGTGTGTATAGGAGATATAGTCGTTGAAATGTACGTCATATCGAACTAAATACACCAATGTGACTATGAATTTAGTTGCTTTGCGTAAAGAAGGCAATATTCACACGGAGTTTTAACTGAGAAATCTTCTTTTTGGGCACAAAAGCATGGGTCGTCTGGCTTCAACCAATGCCTGCTCTCAGCATAGATAACGCCACCTCTTTTATTCTAACCTCCTTGCATTTTCTGATGATCAGCGATATGTTATGGTTTCAAAGCTTGTTTATATTTATACCTACGGTATATTAAGCAATCCAAAAGGTATATCGTTGATGTAATGTGTTTTACAAATTTTGTCTATGATTGTGCTGTATGGTTCCAGGGGACCAATAATTAACATTTTAGAAGAATTAGAAATATTTTTACACAACGAAAAAAAAAAAACCACAATTGAGCAAACAGATCTTAAACATAAAAGTTTCCTCGAAAATTTTATTGACATATTCAAACTGGAACCAGATTAACAACAACACAAGCAGAGATAAAATTATATCACTTATTAACCAACGATATACCTTCTAAACACAGACGTTTTTGCGTAGGCCAAAGATAAAATATTGCATATAACCTGAAGATGGTCATTGTTTAAAATATATAAATATTACAGCAGAGTGTGGTAAAACATATATTAATGTTCTATTTTTCTCATAATGTAGCCCTCTCCCCCACCACAGCTATTAAGAGTCACAGAAAATTCGTTGGTATTATAAATAATTGAGCATATACAGAGTCTACTGCTGGAAAAAGGGACCACGCGCACACGATTACCGTTACTCTTACAACCTGCATTGTGTAGATGATGTTATGTGGGAGGACAAAGAAACAGAAATACAGGAGAGATTGACTAATTGGAACAATAAATTTAAAGAATTTAACGCGAAGATCAGAAAGACTGTTGAGATTACTATAAACAGAGGGGAAATAAGTTTAAAGATTTATTTGGAGAGAACAAAACTGAACAACATTTTTCCCACTTTTAATATCTCGGAAGTATGTTCTCCAAGGATAACACCATCAAACAAGAAATTCTAAACGGGACACAAAGCATGTAATTTTTACAAGCAAGTTCGAAACCTACTCTGGGACAAGAAAATACCACAAGCAGCAACCTTAACATTCCTACTTACTTTCACGTAAAGATTACAAAGGCAAGAGAAAATAAGACCCGTACAGAGGCATATAGACATTCTTTTTTTTTCCCTCGTTCTATTTGGGAGTAGAATAGGAAAGGAGATGCTTCGTAGTGGTACAGTGTACCCTTTGTCACGCACCTTACGGTGGATAGTGGAGTATATATGTAGATGCAGATGTAAATGAAGATGTACGGCATGGAAACACGTATTACAGCAAGATAAAAGCAACAGAAATGAAACTTACGATCACAGTACCAGTAGAGACAAGATCAGAAATGAGGTACCCAGAGAAACAACTGGTTCCTGTTGCCAACATTCTGGGGAAACGAAGACTACAGTGGTACGGCCAAGTAATCACAATGGATAGCACAAGAACAGCGAAGGAATTCTACAAAGTGGAAGTTGGGGGGAAATGACCAAGAGGAAGGACGATGGACAGACACAGTTTTATCAGAAGCCGGAGCTGCAGCTGTGCGCTTCTTGGAAAATTACGCAAACTGCTCACACAGCCATACATGCGCACACACAACAAACATATACACTGAACTTAGAGATTAGTCTGGTATAATTGATAACATTATCTCATAAACTTTTTTGAGGTATTTTTCTTCTTTGATCAGGCAATGTATGAAGATCGGAAGAGATGGAGAGTGCTTGTTAGCCACTGACGGAAAACTGAAGATGGGAAATGATGGTGATGATGATGTTACATTTCGTTCACATGTTCAAATGTTTGTAATTCTTATGGGACCAAACTACGGTGGTCATAAGTCTCTAGACTTACAAACTACTTACACTAAGGACAACACACACATCCATGCCGAAGGGGGAATCGAACCCCCGACGTGGGAGGCCGATTACAAAAAAATGTTCAAATGTTTGTTAAGCTTATGGGACTTAACTACGGGGTCATCAGTCCCTAAACTTACAAACTACTTATGAACTACCTACAACTAAGGACGGCACAAATATCCATGCCCGAGGGGGGATTCGAACCCCCGACCGTAGTGGCCGTGCTGACCGTGACTGGAGCGCCTCAGTCACCTCGGCCACCGCGGCCGGCGGAGGCCGATTACATTTCGTAACAATGTCATAGTTGCAATGATAGTATCTGATGATGCTACTTCGCCTCTGCTCAGTCAAAAACTGTAAAACACCAACCGCACTGAGCAACGAGGTGCAATGTAATGCGGTTGGTGGCTTGCCTACGAAGGTTTTGGCACCATGTATTGCTGGAGACACCGTATTCGTGGCACTGCATCACTCTGTATTTCATGTTAGCAGTTAACGTCAAAATAGTGAAATGACTCTGTAATTTGTTTTGGAATAGAAGGTGAAAAATTGGTAATTTTGTGACGTCTGATTTCGAATCCTGGCTTACCGATGTGATTCATGTATGCCGAGAAGTGCTATAGGCACTTATTTTGGTAACAGGGGGCTGCTCTTGGGGCCTACCCTTACTAACTGGTTCAGGCATCTCTCTTGTCATACTACTTTCTTCACGTTGTCCTCGTTGTGTGTGCCGCAATTCCAGTGCGTCTCTCCAATTGGGGAGTCACAAAAAAAGAGAGCCTTGAATGTCACTTTCCAATTGACTTAATTACTGAGACGACATTTAGTAAGGACTTCGGTAACAAATCGTAGCACTGACTTTTATAGGCCGTAGCTACAACTGCGCTTGCAGTAAATGGACACAAGAGCACACGAGCACAAAAAACAAACACATACACTCACCTTATCGCTTAGTCTGGGATAATTGATAACATTATACCAGAATATTTAAAAAAGTCAAGCCGAAGCCGGTTCTCCTTTCCTCAGGAGTCTACAAACTACAATGTCCCGAATGCCCAGTTGAATATATAGGACAGACAGGCCGGACCTTTAAAGTACGTTTTACTGAGCACCTTCTTACAAAAAAAGGCCAACTCAAAAAACATTCCCCTTTTGCGTAACACACTAAAGCATCCGATCATCAACAACCTACCATTGATAACATGCAAATCTTACATATAGCGCAGAAGGGGCGTAAGCGAAATTTACTGGAAGAGTATGAGGTAGCGAAGCGCGCTTACTTTGGACACCCACACCTCCTAAACGATCAGTTGGCATGCAAAGATCAAACATTCCTAGATATTATGATGTCTCTGTTCAAATAAAATTCTTCTCATTTACAAATACCAACATAAATTATAAACTTCTGTCCTGCTTAATAACCTCCCTTTCGTTAAATTTGTATTCAGATAGCTAGACTTCACCCGTCCCGTCTTATACATCGGCTTCCTATGTCACTCCCTACCCACATTCCCTTAGTTAGTCTGTACAAGTCGGCGGAGCAGCACACCACGCCCGCCCACCGCCCGTGACCGCAATTGTAAAGGGCTTATCTTGTGTCATCAGAGACCACTGCTTCGATTAAGGTAATCTTAAAAATCGGTTTTATGTTTCTCACATCTTTACCGAGTATGTTCCAACTGTAATTCGTTGTTACCCGAACATTTGTAGGGCCACAAGGAAATCCAAAAAACATTCCAGGAAAATAGAAACACCGCAATAACAACTTACGGTGTCACACCACGGAGAGCGCATTGTAAGCTTTGTTTACCATTTATACTGTCTTCTTAACACAAAATAAGCCCATGTCCCATTATAACCGTTTGTAATTCCGCCTTGTAATTTTGTGTAAATTCTGTCACGCAGATAATCTGAAGATGCCCTGCTAAAGGGCGAAACGCGTCATTAACTAATAAAAAATTTGCAATCAAGACGGTTTGAAGGAATAATTGCGTTTATCGCTACAGGTTCCCGGCGTCTTTCGGGGACTGCGCTCCCGCTCCCGCCGGAAGTTCTAGTCCTCCCTCAGGCATGGGTGTGTGTGTGTGTGTGTGTGTGTGTGTGTGTGTGTGTGTGTGTGTGTGTGTGTGTGTGTTGTCCTGAGATTAATTTAAAGTAGTTTCAAAGCTTAGGGTACATTACACCTGAAACAGGATGGCAGGAGGAATGCGAGTCCTGTGTGTTACCACTGCGCCACCTCGCTCGGTTCAAAAATGTTCAAATGTTTGTATAGTTTATGGGACTTAACTACGGGGTCATCAGTCCCTAAACTTACAAACTACTTATGAACAAGCTAACACTAAGGACGGCACAAATATCCATGCCCGAGGGAGGATTCGAACCCCCGACCGTAGTGGCCGTGGACCGTGACTGGAGCGCCTCAGTCTCCTCGGCCACCGCGGCAGGCCCTCGCTCGGTCTGAAATTAATTATGACACCAAGTGGTCCTTACTATTTAAACATTATTCAAGGTCATCCATAATCATTGAAATAGCTTGTAGTCGAACTGTGTAACAACGCGCACTGGAAGGAACTGTGACAAAACTTAAGAAATGCAATATTTGAGAATAGTAGCACTGTTCACGTATCTGAACTACCGCCTACAACGACAATTATACTACTGGCCACAAGTGAATAAGTTTCGAGAAAGAGGCGCGACTATTTTCGTGCACGTTGGGACTCTTCAGACTTATTTTTTTCAATTATGAGCTTAAAGTTTCCGTTTCCTTTCTTAAATTTCATTTATTTATTTATTTTAGATAAGTCTCTTATATTATTGGGTTACGATACGTGTAACAAAAACTTTACCTGGCCGCGGCGGAGTGGCAGAGCGCATTGAGGCGCTATGCTCCGAAGCACGAGGCCGTTCCCCGTCGGGGGTTCGAATCCTCCCTCGGGCATGGATATTTGTGCTGTCTTTAGTATAAGTTAGTAAATAAGTAGTTTGTAAGTTTAGGGGCTGATGACCTCGCAGTTAAGTCTCATAAGCTTCACGAATATTTTAACATTTAAACTTTGGCTGTTTTGAAACTGGGTCAATTTTTTTAATTTTATTTATTTATGTTTGCATGGGACCTTGACAAGGATTGTTTTGCAACCGAAACAGGGCTATCTGCCTGTGCCTCGTTTTCCTTGACCATCGACTCGTCATGTCAGAGGCAACAGCGCTATCTGTTTACGGTCAATGATTCTATCACAAAAACAGGACTGACGATGGTACGAATATTTACCAAATGTTTCCAGCTCTTTATAAATGTGAAGGGAAAATATTAATTATCACGAAATTATGCTATCAAGCAAGCAATTATTTAATGTAAAACCATTTTGAATATCAGTAAACCCCCAGGGTGATCACTTCTTAGCCTTGCAAGCACAATGTCTGTGCAGTTTTGTCTGAATCACATATTAAGTAGCAGTCGTGATTCAGATTTTTAGGATCCATCAACTGAAATGACGCTCCGGATTGTGTAACGCTTATGAGCAAGGACACAGAAATTTTCAGAATTTTTCTGGAGAAAGTGACTAGAAAAGTGTGAAGACATTGGGACGGCTGTCATCAAAATAATCTGACAGCTTGATAGCTGCCGTAATTGTGCTGACGGAAATTAATTCACAGCATCGTGGACTCTACCACAGATACGAACCATCAACAAGCGAATAGTAATACAGACATAGACGAAACGACATTAGCGTTCAACGCTCATAAATGTGTCTGTTAGATATTGTTGCCTAAATTGTTTCATCACAGCTCCTGACAAAGTAAAATGATTTGAAAAGTGTCTCGTCTGTATATAGTTCCGAGGAAATATATTTTACGTGTTGTCAACAAATTTCATTACGTTTATGGGACACAAAACGGCAGAAATGTTTGTAGCAAACACATCTGAGTTATCAGCAGCTGTAAACTGTGTAAACTGATATTAAAGTTACAAGTGTGACGAAGGAACTGATGCTAGAGAATGATTTCCTGCGAATACAGCGTATGTTTTTATTTTGTGGAAACCTGGTATATTATTTTAATTAAGCCGATTACAAATATCAAGATTATTAAATGGACCGGTACTATCCTTCAAATAAATGAATTTTAAAATGTAAAAATACAAAAGCATACAACTGAAGTTATGTGAAGAAAAACAACAAAACAAAAATAGTTGGAAGAAAATTAAAAGGCCGAGGAAAGAGATTAATAGTGATATTTAGTTTACTGACGAATGAGTGGCTCATGAAATACTTGTTTGACCAATTCTTGAGTATTTATTGTCTACTATCCTAAGGAGATTTTATTAACAGATTAAATAGAGAAAGTATCTAATAGTATCTTTAAGCAATCCAGACCGTTACGGAAATTACTAGCAGAATATAGACACTAGAGAGAAGCGTTGCTCATCACAGAGAAGTTTAGTGTTGGACGTCCTGAGTGTAGAAGAGGCTGGAAATGTGGACTGATGTGACAAAAATCATGCAATACCTCCAATTTCGTCGTTATTTGGGAACATGAAGTCCCTGAATGGCTGAAAAAGCTCTCCTAGTAGCAGAACATAACAATTTCATAATCAACACAGTTGAACCATAGGACCTGTCCATTTTACGTATAAGAACCCAGACTATAATGGAGCCATCATCAGCATGCACCGTGCCTTTTTGGCAACTTGGATGCTTGGTTTTGTGTTGGGGGGGGGGGGGGGGGGCGGGGGTCTGCGCTACATTTCATACCTACCGACTGAAATCAGGACGCGTCTGACCAATCCACGGTTTTCTAGTTGTCAAGGGTTTAACCGACCTTCATACAATAAAGGCTTTTACGACCGGATATCATAATTGTTGTTAATTTTTCCGTGTTGTATGGCCCTGGTCCATGAAACATTTCTGTTTCTAGCGATCCGTCCAGAGCTGCGCTGTATATCCTAAGGGGTGCTCCTTGCGGTACTGAGTCTTAACAACTGATGAGTCTAACATCGGAGAGCGCCATAAATAGTCTAAAATGGACGTGGCTAGGTATTCACGTGATCGGCAGAGATAATCTTTATTAAAGATAAAACACATGATATCAAATTGGTTTTAGGACAACTAAGAAGATAAGCCAAGCACTCCGGTCCTTAAAGGATGTGAAAGATTCCGTGTACTTGTGGAAAAGTATACATCGGAACTAGAAAGTGAACCAAGAATATAAGACAAAGAAAAATGAAATATGAGCTGTGACCGAGTACCCACTTCAATCAGGCAATCATGAAGTTTTCCGAAACTACATTTCTCTAAAATGACCTTTTATCCACGTATGTATAGAGAAGCAATTTAAATATATAACCATGGAGAAAAATTTTAACAGGAAGGAAGAAGCCATTAAGCTTAATGATATAGGGACTTTGACTCTTTAGAATAGGTAGTTGAGCTTTTTGTCTGTGACTAGTGTGATTCGATAGTTAAGTTTTTATCTTTGGCAAAGATTATATCTGCTGATCACGTGAAAACCTTACCATGTCCATTTTAGATAGTATTTATGCCGCTCTCCGACGTTCGATTCGTCAGTCGACAAGAGTCAACACCGCCAGAAGCACCTCTGAGGATGCCCAGCGCAGTTGTGGACGAAACGTTAGGAACAGAAATGATTCATGGACTCACGGCCATTCAACAATTCAACCAATGTGTTCACGAGCCCAGGAGAGGCATAGTAGGCGATGTCATGCTGTTTGCGAATGCATTCGAGTCGGTCGTCTGCTGCCACAGCCAATCAACGCCACACTGTTCTTCGTACGTCTCAAGTAGATTTCTGCGGTTATATCACGCAATTTCGTCCATTAGCAGCGAGAACTGTAAGCTAATGCCGCTGCTTTCAAAGTGCAGGCCATCGGCCACTGTGTTGCCAGTGGGGAGAGGTAATGCGTCTCAGCACACGCTTTGTGAATTTCGGAATATTGAATTCGATGAAGATATTCACCTTGCGGCCTTAATCATGTCTGACACGGTATCTTTTCACATCGCCACGGCGGAGTGGCCGAGCGGATTGAGGCGCTGTGCTCCGATGCGCGAGGCCGCTCCCCGTCGGGGGTTCGAATCCCCCTCGGGCATGGATGTATGTGCCGTCTTTAGTATAAGATGGTTCATATGTAGTTTGTAAGTTTAGCGACTGATGACCCCGCAGTTAAGTTCCACCAGCTTAACAAACACTTTTGTCTTTTCACATCAAGCAGCAGAGTACAAATGACAGATCAACTTTTCCTTTTTTATATGTGCATGTACTGCGTAATAGGACTATCACCAGAGGTAATCCACCTTCATGTGAAAGGTAAGGTTGAATTTTGGTGGCACCATTTATTTGTGTCACCTCATGGGAACTTTTCTGGGCTTAGTAGGGCCCTTTTCCCCTAAAACATTGGTTCATTACCCATGATCCAATTTGCATAATTGACTTTGGGACCCAGAACCTGTGGCAGGGCTGTGGGCCGATTGTTCCATATCTTGTGTCAGTGTTTTCCTCGTAGATACTGCAGTGGCATGTGTAGCTCCCGGTTCATGTCTACTGTGCGTGTACAGTGGGAGGCTCGCAGGTTCCACCAAAGAGACATGTTTTGATCAACTTGGAGATGTCGGCGTTGGGTGGGGCTACGCACTCCCCAGGACGTTCTTTCATAGAACAATGTAGCGTGTATCTTTTGATGGGTAGAGACGAATTTTCGTACAAATATGGACTTCCCGACTGAAGAAAAAGGGAAAGTTTTCCTTAGCCATCCTGGTCACCTTGTTGCGAAGATCGGAGATGCATGACGGCAGAAGAGGCCGGGGTACATCTTCACCAAAAGACAACCTACCAACAGGTTCCAGGCGATGTTTGTGTTCTAGAATCGTAAGGTTGGTCGGATATCCAGTCTCTCCTTGGTGCAGTACAGTGGCACTGTCTATATCGTCGGAAGTTGGACAGTCGCTAGTTTCGGCCTATCGTTTCTTTACAAAGCGAACAGTTGAGGTACTGCCTGAATCGCCCAGGGACCAGATCGAGAGCCATCAACCCGTGCCTGGATGCTGCGATTGGTAAGGAAACTGGACAATAATTTGATGTAGCACAACGGGGTTTCGCGCCGCAACTTTTGTAATCGCAGTCCGCACTGTGTCGTAGGCTTTTCCTACATTTACAAACACAGCGGCTGTCGATTGAGTTAGGTTGAAACCAGCGGTGATGCATACATTTGGAGGACCTGAACTTCAGCAGACCCTTCCCTTTGAAAGCCATATTTCTCCGTCTCACAGCTCTACCACTGTACCGCCCTTTCATAACTTGCACGAGCTTTGTTACCGCCATCTGCATCTGCGGATTCTAGCCTATGACTTTAGTCATTTCAGACTGTTCGCTAACACAACGACCTACGATGCGAAAGTCGCAACACACCGTGAGGTAGAAACAAACTGCGAGCAGCTTGCGAGGTTTCAGTGAGTTGCCGAGAACTGCGCAGAAGACAGCGCAGCGGCTTGGCACTGTATATAAACAGAAGCGCATGTGTCAGGAAGAGAAGCGGCGGCCACTCTAGCGGAAAGGACAGCTGTCGGCTGACTCACAGCCCCAGGGGCGTTCTGACTTGCGCTGCAGCAGCTGAGGAAGACAGCAAAGGAGATGACGTGCCTGATGCTGACCTCGACCAGGAGCGCAGTTAACTGGTGTGGAGCATCCAAACCCTCCCTACAGCCATATCAATGAGGCTTTTGTTATTCATATATTTACTTTATTCGCTCAGAATGCAAACGCTGATTTGAATGAACTTTTTGTGCTACAGTACTGAACTCTCCCTGCCTAAGACAAACGGTAGAACCAGGATCGAAATGGTACGGCAAGTACAATTTTTTTTTAGTCTGTCCATTTACTCGCTGTTTTTTCTTACCCCAGAGCTCGATCAGAGGTGCAAGGATTATGATATGAAGATCAGCATCTCCAAAACGAAAGTAATGTCTGTGGGAAAGAGATTTAAACAGATTGAGTGCCAAATAGGAGGAACAACGTTAGAACAGGTAGACGGTTTCAAGTACCTGGAATGTATTTTCTCACAGGATGGAACCATAGTGAAAGAACTGGAATCGAGGTGCAGCAAAGCTAATGCAGTGAGTGCTCAGCTAATATCTACTCTCTTCTGCGAGAAGGAAGTCAGTACCAAGACTAAGTTAGCAGTGCACCGCTCTATCTTCCAACCAACTTTGTTGTATGGAAGTGATAGTTGGGTGGATACAGGTTACCTTATTCATAAGGTAGAGGTTACAGATATGAAAGTAGCAAGAATGATTGCAGGTACTAATAGATGGAAACAATGACAGGAGGGTGTCCATAATGAGGAAATCAAAGAAAAACTTGGAATGAACACCATAGATGAAGCAGTCACGCATGGGAGAAGCAAGGTTACCAAAGAGACTCATCAGCTCGTCAGTGGAGGATAAGAGGAGTGGAAGTAGACCAAGAAGAAAGTACTTAGATTCGGTGCAGAATGATTTTGAGGTAAAAAGCATAACATCTGACGAGGTATCAATGTTAGCATTGAATAGGGGATCATGGAGAAATTCTATTAGAGGTACTAGGCTCCAGACTGAACGCTGAAAGGCATAATCAGTCTCTAATGATGATGATGTATTAAAATGTGACTAAGAGAAGCCTTTTTTTCTTTTCTTTTAAAACTATAGGATTGGGTCGCTCCACGCTCACACCAACGTGGTCGCCAACTCAAAAGTTCTACTGTCACCTTCGTGTTTCTTATAAACTCCTTCAGCCATTAATATAAAGAAATTGTAATACATTATTACCATCTTCAGACCCTTCCTTAGCCCATAAATGTTGATATGTTGGAGTATGTCATCTGAACAGAGTCTATAATTGTTAATTATTATGTAGATCCATCCGCTGAAGCCTGGAACATTAAGGTCGTTAAACAGTTCGCACTAACGTTGGACCTACGTAATAAGTGGCAAGAATTTATTCACAACCGATACAAAAGTGCTACATGTTTGCACCTGTTACTGTCCTTCAAAGTAGTCACCAGCGTTGTGTAGAACCCTTTGCCAGCGATGTGGAAGGCGTAGTATACCGTTAGCAGCTCCTGTTTTGTTGATGTTGCGAATGGAGCGGTCTACTGCCTGCCGAATCTCTGCAACACTGCCCGAAGCGAATGCCGCGAAGTGGTTCCTTCATCTTCGGAATCAAATCAAAGTCACGAGGACTTAAACTCTGGCGAGTATGGTAGGTGGTACAGTATTTCCCAGTCCCATTGACCGAACAGAGCAGCCACAGCCTACTTTGCATGCGCTAATCCGGTTACGTAGGTAGGCTCACGAATCGTCTGTCGTCGATCACTGTCCACTAACGCGGCAAAAGTATGATCTATTTCTTCAGAGACACCAGGACTACTTGCCCGATGCATGTCTGCCACAGTTCCGTGGATACACGACGGAGCTATGCTGCAACGCTCCCCGTTCCCTTCTCCACCCTCGCCATGGAACTCATTGGCTGGAAAGCGGTCGCCGGGGGTGCATAATCTGATTTTGCGCCAGGGCTGAAACAGGCCCAGCAGTACAGACGGCCAATTTCGGACTGCAGACGTCGCTAGGAAGTTTCATATACGTTGTCCGTCAAGATGGCGGGAGAGTAGATTATTTAAAGTGTAACAGCGTTGTATACTGTAGAGTTCTCTCACAAGGGGAGGCCGCTAATTGTGAAATTCAGATTCGATTCATACCACGCATAATAAAAGCTCATGGCCAGAGGTGTAATTTGGTAAAGCACCCAGATGCACTTCTCAGCCGTTGTCGAGAAAATAGGCAATTAAAAAAACCGTTGTGGTGAAATACTCTCTACGATTAATAATTTTCTATAGCGGCGTGCGCAGTGGTAAGAGCTCGGGTTGGTAATCAGAAGCTCGCCGGATTGAATCTCGCGGCATACAACTTTTTATTATTATTTGGTTTTTGTAATTCATCTAGAGTGATAGTTATCATAGAAATATGGAAAGCAGAAAACAGCACGACATCGAGCACGTCTGATAAACGACGCGTTTTTACAAAAAACAATTGTTTTTTAAATTATCTGCTGGTAAATACACCTGATTGACATTGACTTACACTATACGTATTCGTTTCGGAATATCGTTTATACTTCTTCCGTTAACTATACGTGGTAAACATTATGAAGACAATTAATAACAGCCGGCCGCGGTGGCCGAGGGGACTGAGGCGCTCCAGTCACGGTCTGCACGGCCACTATGATCGGGGGTTCGAATCCCCTCTCGGGCATGGATATTTGTGCCGTCCTTGGTATAAGGTAGTTTATAAGTTGTTTGTAAGGGACTGATGGTCCCGTAATTAAGTCCCATAGACTCTATAGACATTTAAAAAATGTTCAAATGTTTGTATAGTCTATGGGACTTAACTACGGGGTCATCAGTCCCTAAACTTACAAACTACTTATGAACTACTTACGAACTAGGACGGCACAAATATCCATGCCCGAGGGGGGATTCGAACCCCCGACCGTAGTGGCCGTGCAGACCGCGACTGGAGCGCCTTAGTCTCCTCGGCCACCGCGGCCGGCTAGACATTTAACATTTGAATTAATAACACTTGTGAAATACAACTTTGTTTGGGAAAACATAATTATGTTCGAAGTCGCCAGTTGCATGTAATAAGTTGTTTGAAAGTCGTTTGTTGTGGAAAACTGGCGACTTCGAACATAAAATGTTATTAATTGTGTGTGTGTGTGTGTGTGTGTGTGTGTGTGTGTGTGTACAATAGTACAATAATACTAATCGTAGAGATCGTAGAGAGTATTTCACCGCAACGGCTTTTTTTAACTGTCGATATTCTCGACAACGGCTGAAAAGTGCATCTTGGTGCTTTACACCTCTGGCCATGTTCAAATGTTTGTATAGCTTATGGGACTTAGCTACGGGATCATCAGTCCCTAACTTACAAACTACTAATAAACTAGCTACTACTAAGGACGGCACAAATATCCATGCCCGAGAGGGGATTCGAACCCCCGACCGTAGTGGCCGTGCAGACTGTGACTGGAGCACCTTAGTCCCCTCGGCCACCGCGGCCGGTTGAAAATGTTCAAATGTTTGTAAATCTATCGAACCAAACTGCGTGGTCATCAGTCCGTAGCTTACAAACTACTTAAACTAAGTTAAACTAACCTAAGGACAACACACACACACACACACACACACACACACACACACACACAGCCATGCCCAAGGGAGGACTCGAACCTCCGACGGCGAGCAACCGCGCGCACCGCAGCGAAGCGCCTTAGACAGCTCGGCTACTCCACCGCGGCTGAGATAATAACTACCGTAAATGTATGTACGTTACAGCCAGGAAATAGAAGTGTCGCAGTGAGTTAATCAACGCGAAGATGCAAGTGGCCCGCCGCGGTGGCCGAAGGGACTGAGGCGCTCCAGTCACGGTCTGCACGGCCACTACGGTCGGGGGTTCGAATCCCCCTCGGGCATGAATATTTGTGCCGTCCTTAGTATTAGCTAGTTCATAAGTAGTTTGTAAGACTGTAGACTGTATACTGATGACCCGTAGTTAAGTCCCATAAGCTATACAAACATTTAGATGCAAGTGGTACATTGTCTACATCTACATCTACATTCATACTCCGCAATTCACCGTAAGGTGCGTGGCGGAGGGTACACTGTACCACTACTAGGCATTTCCTTTCCTATTCCACTCCCAAATTGAACGAGTAAAAAAAGAATGCCTTTATGCCTCCGTACGAGCCCTAATTTCTCTTATCCTGTCTTTGTGATCTTTACGCGAAATGTAAGTAGGCGGCAGCAAGATCGTACTACACTCAGCTTCAAATTCCGGCCCTCTAAATTTACTTAACAAAAATTCACGAAAAGAACGTCGTCTTTCTTCCAGCGATCCCCAATTGAGTTGCCGGAGCATTTCCGTGACACTCGCGCATTGGTCGAAACTACCGGTAACAAATCTAGCTGCTCGCTTCTGAACCGCCTCTATGTCTTCCTTCAAACCGATCTGCTGCGGGTCCCAAATACTTGAGCAATACTCAAGACGTGGTCGTACAAGCGTTTTATACGCGGTCTCCTTTACAGGTGAAGTACATCTTCCCAAAATTCTCCCAATAAACCGAAGTCGGCTGTCTGCCTTACTCACAACTGTCCTTACATGCTCGTTCCATTTCATATCGCTCTGCAATGTTAAGCCTAGATATTTGAACGACGCGACAGCATCAAGAAGCTCACTACTAATGCTGTATTCGAACATTATAGGATTGTTTTTTCTACTCATGCGCATCACCTTACATTTTTCTACATTGAGAGCTAGCTGCCATTCTTCGCACCAACTAGAAATTTTGTCTAAGTCAACCTGTATGCTATTACAGTCAGTTACAGACGACACCCTCACATACACCACAGCATCATCAGCAAAGAGCCGCAAATTACAACTTACTCTCTCCATCAGATCATTTATATAGATAGAAAATAATAGCGGTCCTATCACACTCCCCTGGGGCACGCCTGACGATACACTCGTCTCTGATGAACACTCGCGTTCTATTACGTAGGAAGTCTTCCAGCCAGTCACAAATCTGTGAACCTATTCGATAAGCTCGTATCTTCGTTAGCAGTCTGCAGTGTGACACCGCGTCGAACGCCTTTTTGAAGTCGAGAAAAACACAATCCGCCTGTTGCCCTTCGTCCATGTCTCGCAAGATGTCATGTGAGAAAAGGGCAAGCTGAGCTTCACATGAACGATGTTTCCTAAACCCGTGCTGATTCATGGAAAGAAGCTTTTCCGTTTCAAGGAAATTTACTATATTCGAACTGAGAATATACTCCAAAATTCTACATGAAACTGATGTCAACGATATTGGCCTGTAATTGTATGGGTCAGTTCTCTTTCCTTTCTTATACACGGGAGTCACCTGCGCTTTTTTCCAATCACTAGGAACTTTGCGCTGAATTAAAGATTCGCTATAAATGCAAGCTAAGTAGGGGGCCAACGCCGCAGAATAGTCTTTGTAAAACCGAACTGGTATTCCATCCAAACCAGCAGACTTTTTCGTATTTAGCTCTCTCAGCTGCTTCTCTACACCGGAAATACCTATTGCTATGTCCCCCATTTCGGAATTATTACGTTGATCAAATGATGATATATTTGTGCGGTCCTCCTGCGTGAAAGATTTCTTAAAGGTTAAATTTAGAACTTCAGCTTTCCGTTTGCTTTCTTCTATTACTGCCCCGGAATGATCAACTAGTGACTGGACAGTGGGGTTTGATCCGCTTATCGATTTTACATAGGATCAGAATTTTTTCGGGTTCTCGGAAAGATCTTTTGCTAAGGTATGGCTGTGATAATTATTGTATTGTGACCGAGAATGCACTTGTTTTCAACGTGCGTTTTGGAGCAGACGGTCTTGCCAGCTACTTTCGTCTCGTGCCTGACTCGGCGCGTGTGCCCTGCCCATTTCCGCACGGCGTATCCTTTTAACTCGGCTCCGTTCAGAGGCGGAGAGTGGGTCTAGAAACAGCCCTCCGCGGCGCTGTCGTGGGCGGCTGCAGGTGGGAGCTCAGCTTACGTCAGCGACAATTTAGCTGCCGAGGGGGCGCCGGCTGTCGGTGCACTGCACTGCCGCCGTCCTGCAGGGAAGACTACGAGGAAAGTGCTTGGGCTCGAACAAACACATATACATCAGAATCGTATGAGAGATAATGTAAAGATCCCTTATTGCGCTAGTGTTACTCCCGCATCTGCAAAACTCTGTAGTCGTCCGTTAGAGGCATCTGCGTGTGCCATGCCGCATTGCACTTTGACCTGTCGGTTCGCCAGTAGGGACGGTGCAGTGTGCCTCCGAAGTTGCGTTTTGTGATGTTATTTGTGTGGTGAAGCGTCAGATGGGTCGGCGATTGCTAATCAATCCTGCTAATGTATTGCGATTACAATTATATATATTGTCGAATTACAGCCTTCAAATGAATGAAATAAATCGCAATTTACGATGTTATGGCCTCAATGTATTAGGTTTAGTTGAAATACCAAACTGTGGCGAATGATAATTTGTGCCCGGCCGAGATTCGAACCCGGGATCTCCTGATTACTGGTCAACGCGTCTGCCTAGTAAGCAGGAGATCCCGGGTTCGAATGCCGGCCGGACAATGAGGCCATAACATCGTAAATTGCGATTTATTTCATTGTATTGCGATTAATTGTGATGAAGTTACGAAGAACCCTTCTTCGTGAAGATGGTATTAGTGTAGAAGACGAATAATTTGCATACTTTGTCGTATATGTTATGGTACAGAAATATGAGCATAAGTTAGATACTGTTGTTACAAACTCATAATAATACAAGGAATGATAATGACGAACAACTCATTGCAAGCGGTAGTGCTACGGTAAGTGTGGGAAGAGGCGATGGAAGCAATGGCAGTGAATACCAACAGTCTTTCGGGAAGAAGGTTAAAGTTGCAACTACCAGCACGGCTTTTGATGACAATTCGCTAGAGAACATGTACGATGATTATTACATAAGTTATAGTTAAGATATCTGCATTACGTATGGCGTCTACAATTACATCTACAGTGCTATCTAGAGCATGGTTGCAGAGCTTTGCAGAAAAACGACACCCACTAGCACATTGAGGTGTACGTAGAGATCCTGTAACCAAACGTTCATACAGATATTTTTTTGTTCGAGCCCATGTACTTTCCTTGTTAGTGTTGGAAAGGTTCTGAGAAAATGTGACGCATCTCCCGTTTACAAGTAGTACTCAACTTTTAAAACGTTCGCTGCTGGAATGCACCTCTTCAACCTTTCAGGTATCTAAATAACCATCAAAAATGTTCAAATGTTTGTATATCTTAAGGCACTTAGCTGCGGAGTCATTAGTCCCTAAACCTACAAACTACTTATGAACTAGCTTATACTAAAGACAGCACAAACATCCATGCCCGAGGGGGCATTCGAACCCCCAACGGGGAACGACCTCGCGCATCGTAGCATAGCGCCTCAATGCGCTCGGCCGCTGAGCCGCGTCTAAACAACCATAGAAAAGGTTGGAATTCTAACTGGGTATGTTATAGATGTTTATCTAGAAACTCAACTATCCTGTTTTCGTAAAGCTTCATCCGTTATCAAGATAAAAAGAAGGATGTTTTCGTAACGAAACGAAAGCGCCAGTTGTGCTGAGAGACGATGTTCTGGGCGCTATGAAACACGTCATCCGATTTCAAGGAATCTACTCGGCGTTAACACTTGATTTTTCCACTTATTACATTTTGACATTTTCGTTGAGGATTGATTTTATTTGCTTTATTCGTTACAGTTACTGCGCACCATCAAATTAAGTGCTGTAAAGTATTTTAGAGTTTGCAGAGGAGACACATACAAAATATCTCACGGATTTTAAGGTGCACCTTAAGAGTAGAGGCTTTTATAATAAGCAAAAGTCGTTGGCATGGAAGCTATAGCACTATCTCTTGGCTTTACCCAATGCTTTAACTTCATTCGTAACACCAGAATGTTCCTAACATGTATACTTTGAACAAAATTAATAATAAATTTAAATTAGATTTTTAATGTTAAAATGACTTTAAATTGGTATCAAACTGTTTCTTTGCAAAGATAGCTTGTAGGCACCAGGCAACTACCACTCATCTGTAACTGAAAAATATATAGATATCTCGATTTAAATAGCATAATTTTAAAAAGAAAATTTCGAATAAAAGTATAAATAAACAAGGGAAATGCAAAGGAAATTAAAAATGAAAAGAGGGCGCTGCAGTCGTCAATTACGTTCCCTAATCCAAGTTGTGTAATAACTGTAACAACTGCCTGAATCTGAACGTGATCTTTAACATGAAAATTGGAAAAAAAATCTTTCAATCACTTTTCCAAAAGCATGTGTGTTGTTATTGACCGAAACATATACAATTTATGAATAATGTGCATGCACGTCAACTGATTGTGAAAATTTCTCTTTTTTGTCATTGATAATGATCACACAGTGAGCGAAATCTACGTATGCAATAACAAATAATATTTGCGTTTGATTGCTGATCATCATTCACATAACAGCCGCTGAGCACAGTGATCCAATATAGAATCAAACTTCATTAAAAGACATTGTATAGACTTTACTTACGGTTGATTTCAGTTCACACATAGCACGTATGAAATTTAGAGGAGATATCAAAATTGAAAGCACAAAAAATATCTCAATACTTTCTCGAAATATTGTTTAATATCTGGTGAAAAAACCCGTGCTGCTTGTCTACTTCTGTTAGTTACGAATTATCATTCCATTTTAAGAAAAATGTTCTGTGAAAAAGTGATGGACTCGACCTCTATGATAATTTCTTTTTATTATTCGTTATATCCAGTATATGTGTGTGTCGAATCATACAACATAATTGTCAGATTAACCGGTTCTTGATAAAATATTTGATACATCGTGAATAATATTATACAAAATTTATTATTTAATGAACACGTGTTCGGCTGTCCTTCCGATACCTGACGGTGACGTAACACGAAAATCGGTTCGTTAAATATTGCAGAATATTACAGACTTGCCTTATGTGTTTTTATTAATACATTATTAGATCTTTGCTGACTCACAGAATTCGCCTTATATACGAGGGCTGGAACTTATAATAGATCAAATGTTTGTTAAGCTTATGGGATTTAACTCCGGGGTCATCAGTCCCTAGACTTACAAACTACTTTACCTTATACTACAGACAACACAAACATCCATGCCCGGGGGAGGATTCTAACCCCCGACAGGGAGCGGCCTCGCGCACCAAAGCATAGCGTCTCAATGCGCTCGGTCACTCCCCTGCGGCACTTATAATAGTGGCAACACTGCTGTGGACACAATATGCAAAGTTATCTATTATTGTCGCTGATAGCACACGTTGTTAACATAGCTGCCTTACCTCCGAGCAAATGAACTCGCCCGCCCCACGTCACCGGCGTGCGCACAATCGAGGGAAACAGACATTTATGAGCGAGCGGTCTAACGTAACGGTGCCACTATGCTTTCGAAACAGGAACAACGAAGTTTGATCAAGATTGAATGTGCCCAGTGGCGTAGCTACCATAGGGCTAGGCGGGGCAGTGCCCCGGGGCCCCCGAGCTCCAGGGGCCCCTCGGCCTCCGTGAGCGACGATCGAAGAAAGTTACCGTAGATCCTTGAACACTTTCATGTCCCCCAATCACTTCGGATAATCGAAGTTCTACTGTATATAATAATTTAGTTGAATGAAGGTTTTCCGACTTTCAACTTTTTGAACCCTGACCAACAAACCTCAAACGCACGAAGTGAAATCCAAAAATTATTCGCACCCCAGAATGTAAACGTAACAAGGCCCTTTGCTTGGCCGCTAAGACGTAGACGCTGCCATCGTGAGCGTATTGTCAGTTGAAGTCGGAGTTGCCGTGCCTGCCAATCTTTGCGAAATAACAGTGAATGGTGCTGAATTACTAGCACAGTGTTTGACAGTAGACAGTGTGACCACATTTGAATATGAAGTCTCTACAATGTATTATTACAGAACGGTATTATTATGGTAACTCAACTGTTTGTGTAGTGAATTCCCCAATGTTCACATGGTTAAGTAATACTTATTCACTGTTTAATTTTTACTAGCTTATGCCTGCGACTTCATTCACCTAGTATGAAGCAACTTTGGAAACTATCCCAAGAGGTCGTTTATCTTTACGTCCTACCCAGGTCCAAATCTATCCCTCTGCAAAATTTCATTCAAATCCGTGAAAGCATAAAAAACAAACCAACTTTCACAGTTATAATTATATTTGAGAGTACAATTAAATATTATCTGCTGCGTGAGACATAATAATTTACTTAATACTAATTAGGTTTGCCTTATTATGTTTTCCAGTGGGCGGTAAGGAGCTGATGATGAAACAGTTTTGCATCTGTACAGTATTAGTGTACAGAGGGCCCCAATGTCATTTTTGCCCCGGGGCCCTTGGTGACATAGCTACGCCACTGAATGTGCCAGAGGTCGTTCAGCACGACAGTGTCTTCAACAGGCATGTGGGGAATCGGCATTGCCCTCAGAACAATGGCACGTTGGGTAAAAGCCTTCAACGAAAGTCGGCAAACTGTGGCAGACATGAATTGGGCAGGTCGTCCTAGCGTCTCTGAAGAAGAAGTGCATACTGTTGCCGCGTTAGTGGACGGTGATCGATGCCAGACGATTCGTGAGCTCGCCCACCAAACCTAATTATCGCATACGTCCCCGATTCGCATCCTGAAGGAACTCCTGGGCATGCGTCCCTCATGAATTGACGAAATGCTGAAATGGATGCTTTACGATGCTGCTCAGACGCACTTGGAGCGCTACGAGCGTGAAGGAGAGGCTTTCTTACGCCGTGTCGTAACACTGGCTGAGACGTGGGACATCGTACGAAACGGCCGGCCGCTGTGGCCGAGGGGACTGAGGCGCTCCAGTCACGGTCTGCACGGCCACTACGGTCGGGGGTTCGAATCCCCCCTCGGGCATGGATATTTGTGCCGTCCTTAGTCTTAGCTAGTTCATAAGTAGTTTGTAAGCTTAGGGACTGATGACCCCGTAGTTAAGTCCCATAAGTTCTACAAACATTTTAACATTTCGTACGAAACGCCTGAAACGCCAATCCAACGAAAGGCGTGTTTATGGGTCGCCACGAAAGTCGAAAGTGCGTCAGAGCACTAATATGGTGAAAGTTATTGGTAATTCTCTCGTGCGATTGTGATAGTGTTATCCTAACGCATTACGTCCCTCCACGGCAGACCGTCAATGCACAGTATTACTGTTCGTTTTTGGAGCATTACTGCAGACCGTCAATGCGCAATACTACTGTTATTTTTTGGAGCATCAACTGCGACCAGCTTTGCGAAAGAAGCGGCAAAACTTTCTGCGCAAGCCACCCATCATTTTGCACGCATACAACGCAAGCTGTGGCTTCTCTGTTCGATCAATGGGACTCTAAGTACTGTACCATCCCCCCATACTCCACGGACTTAAATCTTTGTGACTTTGATTTGATTTGAAGATGGAATTACTTCGTGGCATTCGCTTCAGAGCTGTCCCAGAGATTCGACAGGCAGTATACCACTCCATTCGCACCATCAACAGTCTCTGCTAACTACTGCTAACTACTGTATACTACGCCTTTCACATTGCTGGCAATCGGTTCTGTACAACGCTGGTGACTACTTTGAAGGGCACTAACAGGTGCAAACGTGTAACGCTTTAGTATCGGTTGCCACAATTTAAGTTCCAACCTTTCGTATTACACAGCGCACTCTGCTGTAGTGAAGAAAACAAGCGAACCAGCTGTAAAACGCTCTTGTTCAGACTCAGACAGAAAAGTGGAGAACCAGCGCCCTTGGTCCTCATTCTGTCTTTCTCACCAAAAATTGTCGCATCGCCATAAAAGATAAGAGACAATGCCAGAGGGAGAGAAGAACAAGTCGGTTATGGTGGGAGGGAGGCAGTGGCAGTAAGGGAGGTAAATGGGTTCAAAACATAGAGGAGAGAGTGGAAATGAAAGAGAGAAGTTTCTCGGTGAAGGAGTTACATGTCCAAGCAAATCACTTGCAAGAACATGTGTATAAATACGTTTGTTTCTCTTCACGCTGAAACAGCTGGACGGATTAGAATGAAAGTTAGAATGAAGATAGCTTATACCCTGAATTAACGCATGAGCTACCTTTAGGAATCCACAGTACGGTGCTTGTCGGAGGGTACTTTACAGTGGGTTAACACGTTTGTTACGGTTCACACTGAAACGGGTGGACAGAATCGAAAGAAATGTGAAATGAAGACATACCACGAATTAATACATGGGCTACATTTCCTAAGCCTCCGTAGGTGCATGGCGGAGGGTACGTTACAACAAACATCCAAATTGTTTGAGTGGTCACCATGAAACGTATATTTTCGTGAATGATATTTTTATAACCTGTAAGCCAGTGAATTCTGAATGGCAGAGGGTACCTTGCGACTCTGATACCATTTGACCAGTACAGTCACCATGAAACTTGCCACATATGTATGTTTTCACATACAGGGTGTTTCACTAAGTGTGTTTGCCTCTGTAACTTATAAAACAATAGGTGACGGGAAATTTTAATGCGGTAGGTCAACACAAGAAATGTTACACTTTCTGTGGAGCTATGATCATAGTTTATTGTATCATTTTCCAAAGAGTTACAGCAGAAAGATATAATTATTTAAATGGAACAATAGTTTCTTCTATCGTGCATTGGATTCGTTGAAACCAGCTGCGTCCAAATCAATTTAAACTACATTCCTATCACTGTTAGTTTGGGAGCTACAACGCTTCAAAGTTTCAGGGGCAGATACCACAAGCGCTGCGCATAATGCAATGCGCCTTCTAAATGTGGTGCGGCCGAGTTGTAACGTCGCCGGTGTCACGGAGCGAGAAGCTTCCTCGATGCTCTGTTGTTCGTGTATGCCATCGTCATCCGATGTCAGTAACTGTGGTATATTGAGCCTCGGTTGTTTGTGTGGCTCCAACTGTCGGGTATACGGCCGTGTGAGGCGACAGTCGGCAGTCTAACAGCGCATCGAGGAAGCTTCTCGCTCCGTGACACCGGCGACATTACAACTCGGCGGCACCACATTTAGAAGGCGCATTGCATTATGCGCAGCGTTTGTGGTATCTGCCCCTGAAACTTTGAAGCGTTGTAGCTCCCAAACTAATAGTGATAGGAATGTAGTTTAAATTGATTTGGACGCAGCTGGTTTCAACGAATCCAATGCACGATAGAAAAAAATTTGGTCCATTTAAAAAATTATATCATTCTGCTGAAAATTATACAATAAACTATGGTCATAGCTCCGCAGAAAGTGTAACATTTCTTGTGTTGACCTACCGCATTAAAATTTCCCGTCACCTATTATTTTATAAGTTACAGAGGCAAACTCACTTAGTGAAACACCCTGTATAGGAGGAAGAGGAGTAGGTGGAGCAGGAGACAGACAGAAAGGGGAGGCAGGAGATGGACAGAGAGAGGGTAGAGAAGGATAATGAGAGAGGGGAAATGGTGACAGGTGACACTACGGTCGGGGGTTCGAATCCCTCCTCGTGCATGGATATTTGTGCCGTCCTTAGTATTAGCTAGTTCATAAGTAGTTTGTAAGTTTAGGGACTGATGACCCCGTACTTAAGTCCCATAAGCTCTACAAACATTTGAACATTTTTTGGTGACAGGTGAAAGGAGATGAACAGAGGGAGGGGGCAGGGAGATGGGTCGATACAGAAGAGAGGAAGAGATGGACAAAGAGAGAGAGAGAGAGAGAGAGAGAGAGAGAGAGGGAGGGAGAGAAAAGGGGAGATGGACTAACGAGAGTATGGTATAACTAAATACCAGGGCAACGCTGGGTATTCAGCTAATTGTTAATAAATAAGTAAATATCGGTAGCGGTTCATCGAATCTGTTTACCTGTCTTGCGGTTATTTGTATTTACCTCTGGCACCGTGCGTAGATTATTAGGCGTGAGACACACAGAAGATTACCTTATTTACTGATTCTGACAATCATCGGTCAAACTGACAACTTTTTATGTGCCCCATTCACTTTCACCTATTTTGTGTTTACAATCACTGATACTCATCGCCATTAGTACGGTACCAACTACCGCTGTCCATCAACTCAAAATCGCTTCCGGCTTCTTCCTCGTTCCGAGTGTTGGCGGCGACAGGAGCGACCCCGAGAGCTTCCTGCTCGTCGTACCCGCGGTCGAGACCCTGAGTTTGTCGTTGGATGCCCGGTCTTCACCAATGTGGAGATCCAAAAGCGTTTTGGCGTCTCCGAGTTGGGCTTCTGAAAGTTCTACACCTGCTGTGATTGGGGTGTTTGCTGGAAATATTCTCCCTCTTCAACAGCCTCTTCACCTCTCCAGCTTCAAACTTGAAGAAGGGCCCTCTCTTGGTTTTACTTTTCGTGAACAGGATTTTTTTGGGCCTATTGAATCTGGAAATATTACCAGGAACTTTCACTGAGTCCTCTGCGTATTGTTTCCACTGTTGAAGAGGACATTAATTTTGCCCTAGATGTACTACCGTTGCAAACTTCTCAATGTGTTGATTGTATTCACACTGGTTTTCAATTAAACTTAACTTGGGCGGCCGCGGTGGCCGAGGGGACTGAGGCGCTCCAGTCACGGTCTGCACGGCCAGTACGGTCGGGGGTTCGAATCCCCACTCGGGCATGGATATTTGTGCCGTCCTTAGTCTTAGTTCATAAGTAGTTTCTAAGTTTAGGGACTGATGACCCCGTAGTTAAGTCCCTTAAGCTATATAAACATTTGAAACGTTTTTGGAACTTACTTTCGAAATTAACAAAACCGCGTCAGATGGGATGAATGAGTGGCCAATAACTGAGAAACACCTATTTTTCTCTATATTGTTAGGAGCTTAGAAAATAAAACAGTTTTGTAGCATGCTGATCGTCGTTCTGTTTTTCTTTTGACTCCCACATTCATCAGAAAACAACCAAAATTTGTGCACTCCATCGAAGTTTAGGTGAGTTAATCTGTGGTGAACCTTCGACGCTATTTGGCTTGATTCTTTGAAAGAAAACACCATGTCAGTGTTCTTGGGGTACTGTAAAGTACTTTAAAGTAGTAACGGTACATTTGGCGAGAATAATAAGACACTTATAAATATCTGGCACATTTGGTAGTTCTCAGGCCCGACGGTTCATATTTTTTAAGAGTGGGTAGTTGTCCAAATGTTGCCCCTCCTCTAATTCCTGTCTACCCTCCTTTCCCGCTGTGAGTAATCTCTACGCATAAAAATACGTACACATACTTGGCAAAGAGTGCCATTTTAAAAAGATTGTTACGAATTAAGAGAATGTTAATTTTTATTAGAAAGCTAGGATGCTCTACTACCACATGTGAAGAAAAAAAAAAATAAATAAATAAATAAATCTTTAAACCGTATGTTTCCTTCAAAGTAAATGAGAATCACAGCTGAGATTTATTTCATCCTCGCTATTTTCTTTCAGCTTTCAGTTTCTACCCTTAAAGCTGGGTTTACATGATTTTTTCGGCGCTTTAACAATCATCCTGATAATTAGTTGAATTGTGCTTACCGTGCATATTTCTAAACTGCATCGACAGTGAAAGCCTCATTGTTGCGGATTCCTTCGTTGCAGTGCAGTCAACTTAGAAAATATCCCTTCCAATCGTAACAAACTGAAACGTAGCGTTGAATGTCTACATTGGTAACTTTGACATCAGTTGGCGTGATTTCATCCGGACATGCCACAGCAACCGACATGCCTGTTGAACACTGGATATTTAGCAGGCTGAAGACAATGCGCAGTTAGCAGCTTTTGCTACGGAACACGGGTTTTCTACAGCCATTTTCACTGCTTTACAGCGAGTTTTCCACTATGAAACCTATTTCATCTTGTAGGCGCTAAATGAATCTAAAGGGCAAACTCAAAAGTGACAAAAATGCGTTTACCGGCTTGTGCATCTGGGCTACTCGAATCATTTATTCTGTATTGTAAATTATGTTGATTGAAGCTGGCCATGAATTTAAATAAAGCAGACCCTTTACATCAGTAATGAGAGTGGCACTTGAGTAATTAAATTTGATTAGTTTTCTTCTGAAAAGAAAATTTTAAATTTGTGTGTTTTAATTATATTAAATGCTACAATGCTGAACTAAGCCGGCCTAACTTACTCGTTTTTCCCTAACACTGATGGAACATTTCGGTTATATAGGCCTAATGGAAAAGTTCTGGCTGAAATAATTGTAGTATGAAAGAAATGTTACCGCATTGTTGTTATTTCTGTCGTATAGCTTGACACAGAACTCTAAGTATACATTTTGTAAAAGTTCTCACTTAGTACTGTATGAATTTTCTGTTACTTTCTCTAATTAATTTGTTACCTTAAGCTGGCTATAAGAACTGCGTGATTAACTACAAAATTCTGTTCACAGGATGAGCCAGAGTCTTTGTGCATGTGCAAAGATTCACGCGAAGCTTGTGGGACAAACAACCGGACGTATGATTCCATTTGTCAGTTGAAAGCAGATGCTAGTAAATTTGATCAGCAGCCTTCAATTCGACTAAAACATTGGGGACCTTGTGAAAGTGGTAAGATCTCAAAAACTCTTGCATGCTATAAAATAATTTTTGAATACATAATAACACGCAAAGCAGGTGTGAGATTGAACACATACAAATATTAATCACTGAATGTAACTTCACATTACATACATGAATAAATGGAGGTAGCTTAAGAGAATAATCTGATGGAAATTCCCCAAAGAGATGCAAAAAAATTATACAAAAGTAATAGAGTGGCTTACCTCTTCTCAGTAACAGCAATAATCACAAACACAAAAAAGGCATCACGAGCTTTTGGAAACCATTTCCTTCTTCAGGTAGGAGAGAGTAGGGAGGAGAAAGAAGGGAAAGATTACTCACATCCTAGGCCTATGCTACCTGATGAGTTTTGAACCTACCCTTATTATATTATTGAAATTCCAACCTTGATTTTGCATTGTTGGCTACAGGAACTTTTCAGAGCACAGTACAACAAATAGTTAAAGAATATTAAGTGCTTGTACTACTTCTGGATGCAGAGTTAAGCACAGGAGAGGAAATCGATATGGACTACATCAAAGTTCTTCAGAAGTCTGATATAAAAATTGAAGTGAGGGTGTGGAGCAATAAGAAGGAAAGTGCTGCAGTGGGCTTGACATAAGATAATATGTAAATGTGGGGTATTGGTTCTGTTCTGGATGTTGCACAAGTTTGGGAACAATGGCATGATGTTAGGAAACTGCAGTCCCCCATTGCTACCAGGTTACTGGCTACTAATTTTTCAGCATAATTTCTTCACAAATCAACAAGACACTTTAAGTTCATTACTTACCAGTTAATCATACCTAATATTACACTTGATGTGGTTCCAGTATGTTTGCTGTATCATAAAAGTATTATATGACAAGTCTGGCAAATTAGAAACTGAGACTGCAAAAATCATGCATTGGCTATTGTCATGTGTTCATATATGTCATATGACAACTCAGTGATGAAAATTTTGTATAGTTTATTTTCCACAGTTCTATAATTAACTTCAACACTGCTTCTTGTAACTTTTCTTAGCAGCCTTTTCCATGGTGTCTGTCTGAAATTCAATGTGTCTTGCAGTTGGTGAATTGTAGTGTCTATGCTTTACATATTCTCTTTATTTATGAATGCAGCCCAACCCAGTTTCACTTTTATAATATGTATTCATTCTGGTCAAGGTATACTCATCTGTGCAATGTTTGTTTACTGGTATTTCCTACTGATACATCCTCCTCTCTTGCTGACCATCTCATGGCTCTCAGTATTTCCAAGAGATGTTTATTTAAATATAGAGCCAGTCAGGAGTAAGATTCATTTCATTTGTAATCCTGTCCCATTTTTCCAATGTAAAATCATCATCATCATTAGAGACTCATTATGCCTTTCAGTGTTCAATCTGGAGCATAGTTCCCCTAATAAAATGCTAACATTGATGCCTCATCTAATGTTACACCTTTTACTTCACCGAATCTAAGTACTTTCTTCTTTGTCTACCTCAATTCCTCTTATCCTCCACTGCCAAGCCCGTGAGTTTCTTAGGTAGCCTTGATTCTCCCACGCATGTAACATGACCCCACCATCTCAGCCTGTTCATTCTAACTGCTTAATCTATGGTGTTCATTCCCAGTTTTTTTTTTTTTTTTTTTTTTTTTTTTTTTTTTTTTTTTTTTTTTTTTGATTTCCTCATTATGGACACCCTCATGCCATTGTTCCCATCTATTAGTACCTGCAATCATTCTTGCTACTTTCATATCTGTAACCTCAACCTTATGAATAAGGTAACCTGAATCCATCCAGCTTTCACTCCCATACAACAAAGTTGGTCGAACGATAGAGCAGTGTACTGCTAACTTGGTATTGATTTCCTTCTTGCGGACGATCTTAGCTGAGCAATCACTGCATTAGCTTTGCTACACCTTGATTCAAGTTCTTTCACTATGTTGCCAGCCTGTGTGAAAATACATCCTAGATACTGGAAACTGTCTACCTGTTCTTTGTTCCTCCTATTTGGCACTCAGGCTGTTTAAATCTCTTTCCCACAGACATTACTTTCGTTTTGGAAATGATGATCTTCATATCATAACCCTTACATCTCTGACTGAGCTCAGAAATATTAGATTGCAACATTTCAATCGAATCTGCCATCACAAGACTGCATATGCAAGACTGCTTATTTTGTTATCACTTATTTTAATCCTACCTTGCCAACCTACTGTTTCCAACATATCATCCATAAATAGTATGAACAACAGTGGTTACAGCCTTGTCTTACCCCTGAAACTACACTAATCCATGAACTTAATTTGCCATCTACTCTAAATGCTGCCTGACAGTCTAGGTAAAGACCTGTAATTGCCTGCAGGAGTTTGCATTCTATTACATAATCTTGTAGAACTGTCAGCAGCTTCCTCCTAGGAACACAAGTCATAAGCCTTTTCTACATCTTGATATAATTCCCTGTTCCACTCATAGCCCTTCGACATTATCTGTCGTAAGCTAAAGATCTGGTCCTGACAGACTCTAAGAGGCCTAAACCCACACTGATTTTCATCCAACTTGTCTTCAACTAATACTTGCACTCTCCTTTCAACAATAGCTGAGAATATTTTCCCTGCAATGCTGATTAAAGAGAGACCTCAATAGTTGTTACAATCTTTTCTGTTTCTATGTTTGAAAATTGCTAGGATTACTGTTCTTGTCCAGTCAGACGGAACCTGTCCCGACTCTATTGACCATTTTTTCCACTTCCTCGAATGTGATCCTGTTTCCATCATCATTCCTATCCCATTCTACCTCAAAATCAGACACATCATGGAATGTTTCACCTACATTGAGCAGTTCTTCAAAATATTCCCTCCATCTGCCTAGGGCATCCATGGAATTCACTATCAGCTTTCCTGACCTGTCCAAAACACTTGTTAATTCATTCTTCCCTCCATATCAACGACCACAGCTTGACTTAGAGTTTCTAACTTATTTCCAAAGTCTTACAATGTAACATTGCTATGAAATTCCTTCTGCCGTACAATATTGGTAGGATCCACACTCCACCATGAAACATTGCTATGGAGCGCACACTGCAATGCAACATTGCTATGAGGTACTGTCTACCACATTGGCAAGAGGACCCTCTGACATACTTCTCTGGTATGATGAACCTTCTGTCAACTAGAGTGGTATGAAGTACTCTATAAAACTGGAGACACTTTCAGACTTGTAACATTGGTACTGAATGCATTATACCACCCATTATTGATATGCTGAATCCTCTCCCATGTAATATTGATAGGATGCACCATTTGCAATGCCAACTTGGTGTTAAGCTTCCTGTAACATGCATCATGGGTACAAAACACACATTGTATGAGGCTCCCTCTGTTACACAACATTGATACAATGTAACCTGTGCCACATTACCTTGGTATGAAACACCTTCTCTTTGCTCTCAATGATGCAAGATTTGTGTGATGAATCCTCTGCCACACCAACATCTAGTTGGGTGTTGCAGTTCAAGAAGAAAAACAGTTTGCTGGTAATGGAGATATGATAGGGTTATCAGACTGCATGAGCTACAGTGATTCTATAGGGTTCTGTCATTCATGCCTAGATGACAATTGTGGGAGACAGCTTAGTTAGTTTGCATGAAATGTTTATAAATTATAAACAGAAAATAATATAGTAAGGACAGTTAACAACTCACCACAAAGACGTGGCGACGAGCTGCGATAGGCACATACAAAGGAGACACACATACAACACTTTCAGCTATCGGCCATGGCCTTCTTCAGAAAATAGAACACTCATGCAATCACAAAGGCACACAACACAGACATACAACCATCACCTCCGGCTTCGAATTCGAAGTGTGGCAGCTGGAGGTGATGATTGTATGTCTGTGTTGTGTGCCTTTGTGATTGCATGAGTGTTCTATTTTCTGAAGAAGGCCATGGTCGATAGCTGAAAGTGTTGTATGTGTGTGTCTTTTGTATGTGACTGTCGCAGCTCGTCGCCACGTCTTTGTGGTGAGTTGTAAACTGTCCTTACTATATTATTAATTCCGACATGGACTTTCCATTATTATAGTATATACACACAAAATATCTTCATAAAACAGTCTGTGTCTTAGTGGAATCATATCAAAATCCATACGGTTGTGCCTGAAGGATGCAACCTGAACCACAACAGAGTGCTTCATATATTAAGTATAAGGTAATATAGGAACAACTTCTGAGTTTCTGCACCTATCAGTATACTTCAGGTTTCCTATTCAGTGGCCTGCGAGTGGACACTACTGCCACTAATCTACATCTACATGTGTACTCTGTAAATCACGTATAAGTGCCTGGCAGAGGGTTTATCAAACCACTTTCAATATATTCCTCTGCTGCTCCATTCTATAACATCATGAGGGAAGAGGAGCATCTAAATCTTTACATTTTAGATCTGGTTTCTCTAATTTTATTATTATGATCACATCTCCCTATGTAGGTGGGCATTAACAAAATATGTTCACATTTGGAGGAGAAAGTTGGTGAAAGAAATTTTGCAAATAGATCTCCCTGCAAGGAGTAATGCCTTTCTTTTAATGATTTCCTCCCCAACTTGTGCATCATTTCTGTGACACTCTCTCCTCTGCATCATGATAACAAGCTGCCCTATGTCCTTCATCAATACCAAGTGATGATGATCCCATTATGAGCAGCAATGCTCCTAAATAGGATGGACATATTTTAGTGTAGGCAGGTAGTTTCTGCAGTTGAACTGTTGCATCCTCTAAGTGTTCCGCCATGAAACATAGCCTTTGATTCATCTACCCTATGATATTTTCTTTGTGTTTTCTTCAATTAAAGTTGTTTGTAATTGTAATTCCTAGCTATTTAGTTGAATTTGTGGGCTTTATATTTGACTGATTCATCATGTAAATGCAGTTTAATGGATCAGTAACCAAAAAAAGACAGTATCATCTGTGAAAAGCCTAAGAGAGCTTGTCAGTTGTCTCCTAAATCATTTATAAGGATAAGGAACATTAGTGGCCCTATGACACTTCCCTAGGAAACACCAGACATCACATCAATTTTACTCCTTGATTTTCCATCAGTTATTATGCTCTGTGTCCTCTTTGACATGAAATCATGAATCCAACCACAGAACTAAGGCAATATTGTGTAAGTGTGCAGTTTGAGAAGAAGTCGCTTGTGAAGTACACTGTCAAAATCCTTCCGGTAAGCTAGTAATATGGAATCCAATTGAGAGTCCTTGTTGATAGCACTCATCACTTGTGAATAAAGAGCTATCTGTGTTTCACAAGAATCATACTTCCTGTACCCATGTTGACTATGAGTCAGTAGGTCATTCTCTTCAAGGTAGTTCATATGTGAAAATCCTGCTGCAAACTAAAGTCAATGATATGTGCCTGTAATTTTGTGGGTGACTCCTATTACAGAGTGACTTGTGCAACTTTCCAGTCTTTGGGTACATATCTTTTGATGAGAGAACAATTGTAGGCCTATATGATGACTAGGTACAGAGGTATTGCATCAACATACTCTGAAAGGAACTTAATTGGTACACAGTATGGACGGAAGACTTGTTTTTGCTAAATGATTTTCCGTATGTTATTTACTGTTCCAAGGATATGTACTTCTAAATTACAAATGTTGGCAGCTGTTGTGGATTTGACTATGGGGGTATTTGATTCATCTTCTTTGGTGAAGAAATTTTGTGAAGCTGTGTTTATCAGTTCTGCTTTAGCAGCATTGGTTTCAGTTGCATCACCATTTCTGTCATTTAGTGATGGTATTGGCTGTGTTTTACCACTGGTGTGCTTTACATATGACCAGAACTTCTTTGGAATTTCTACTAAATTATGAGACAGAGTTTTGCTGTGGAAACTATTATAAGCATCTCACATTGAAGTCCATGCTAAACTTAGTTTATTTGTACAACTAAAAGTCACTTACTGATTTTAAAATTTACAAAATATATCAAAATTACAATATTAACTTTTGTATCAATTTCAGCTCCATGGATCACTTCAGGACCAGAAGATGCAGTGGTTCCATTAAACTCTGGCTTATCACTTGATTGTGAGGCTAAAGGTTATCCTGTACCTGCTATTCACTGGGAATTCAAGGCTGAAAATGGTTCTGTTAGGATACTGCCAAGTAAGTACATTAGTTTCTTTATTTTAGTGTATATAACATTATGAGTTCTATGGTTCACAATTACAAGTCAGCCATAATCAAATGATATTGTTTTGGAATCAATTTCCAGTTAGTGATCTAATTGTACTCTGAGATACTCCTGTGTCATAAGTACCTTGTTTGGGTAAACTGAAATATCAAGAAAAGAATAGAATGATACTTGCTGTAAAAATGCCACAACAACTTATAGACTGTCAGGACAAAAAAGACTCTTCTCATAAGCTTTTGGCCAAATCTGACACGAGGAAAGACAGGAAAACACTCTCATACCCACCCAGTATCTCTTTCAGTCTCTGATTGCATTAGCCAGAATGCCCTTGTCAATCTAAAAAGCAATCTGGAGTGGGGTTGGGCAAGTAAGGGGAAAGGTACAAGGGTATGTGTGGGAGAGAGCTTGCAGGGACTAGAAGGCTGGGATATGGCGACATTGGTAGGCTATGTGGAGAGATGGGGGAGTGGGGAGCAGAAAGTAGAAATGCAGAGAAGAGGAAGAGAGTTAAGCAAAATGATTATGAAGTGAAATGAATTGGGAGGAGACGGTAGTGTGGGGACATTAAGTTACTGAGTCTGAGGCCTGTTTGCTTGAGAAGCAGAGACTGTTTTCTTATCTGATATAATGTCCATCTGACTATTGCTCACACCAAGGCAGAAAGCAATTGGAGAACATAGTCTTTTTGGCATTGGTTCTTCCTTTAATTGTCAATGGATAGATGGGTAAGGACCTGTGAGATAAGGTCACTATAACCTATCTCAACAAGGAATAGAGGAAAAAAGTTATTAACTAACTTGTGTGTCAAATGCTGAAATTACTAGTGACCAACATGCTCCCTAACAGGTGATATTAGGTGTTTCTGAAGAACCTACCTCATGGTTCAGTTCTGGCCCCTGCCCTGTTTAATCTATTTATGGATGACACACAAGACACTGACTCTATGAAAAGTATGTACATGATGAAGTTTTAGCCTTTATGATAACACTTACACTGAATAAGAATGTGCTGACAAATGGTGTGACAAAATTAAATCTCACTTGCCAAAGTGGAGACTTCTGACTAAGCTAAATAAAACTTAGGTTACTGCATTCCATCTAAATAATATAAAAGGCCAAGAGAAGCTCTGTGTGACTTTCATTGAAGTGTAAGTAGGTCTACTGCAAAAACTGAAACCTAGTGTACCTATGACTCTCTCTCGACCAGTCGTTGACTTTCAAACAACAGTGTGTACAGTATTAGAAGTGACTTGGCTCAAGAGTGAATCTATTTCAGTAGATTGTGAAAGCAGATGGGGCACAGGTACCAATATTCTACACTCTGATGCTCTTGCATCTGTTTGTGAATATTGTGAGTCTGTGTGGGAAAGCAGCACCCACACAACAAATGTGAAGGTAATGAGAGTTATTACTGGTACTGTCAAATCTACATCCATCATTGATTACTTGACCTAATTAATATTGCTGCACTACATCTCAGTAAGAAAGCAGATAAGATAAAATTACCTGTACAATGCTCTACAAGACGCCTCAGAAAATAGATGTAAATCACACAAATCTTCTTGGGGCAACTCAGAAAGTATCAATTCTTCCAATATGACCTCATGTGATAACACTGCAACAAAAATCTGCCTTAGTCACCATCCAACAAAGAAGGTTGAGTTATTCTAACAACATCAAACATGCTTAAGGCTGAGCCACAGTAGTATGGTTCAAGGGAGATGTGCTTACATCATGAAGTAGAGGGGTTTTCTTCCACCTTCTGACTGTAACTGTGAAGTGGAGGATCAAACAATAGGTAACAGTTTTAGTGAGTGACCACTTTGAGCATTTGATATTGATCTGAGGACTTAAACAATTGACTCCAAGTGCTCTGGACTAGTTGTCACACTCTGACATTTTCATTTAATTGTAGATACTTTTGTCAGATGATATTGCAAGGTGAGTGAGCAGTGGGCAGTTAGTTTCCAAGTGAAGGGCACTTCCTTGAATGACATTGGGACTGGTAGAGTGCGAATTCTACATCCAGTAATGGCCTGCATTTCAGAGACTTCTTATACATTCTTGGTTGGATAGGCTGGCATACCATGGTTGATAGTCACTACTGTCTCTATCCCTTTAATGCAGAGAGAGAGAGAGAGAGAGAGAGAGAGAGAGAGAGAGAGAGAGAGAGAGAGAAAGGGGGAAAGACAAATTATTTTGTGCCATTAACTCTGCATGGGAATTTCTAAGATGGATCTAGTGATCTGCACAGTAGGCTACATGAGAGAAAAAAAAAATGGCTAAGTGTCATCAGGACTGTTACCTTTGCAATGAAGTTCCAGTCACATATTCTTCATAGCCCCTTACCTTCAGAGAGCTGAAAGGAAATCTTGAGTATAGCATCGGGGGGGGGGGACTATTTAAAAGTTGTTGCAGAAGTTGGAACATTATTGGAATAAGGGGAGTAGCTCACTATTGGTTTACCTCTTACTTTAATAACATACAGCAGAATTTAATCCTTTAGTGGTGAAAATGAGTATGATATGCATGCACAATGGGGCACAGTTAATCGGGGGCTGGCTTATGTGTCTCTTCTGTTGTTTCTTACTTACCTAAATGATACGCCTTCTAATATAAGAAGTAATTCTAAAATATTTGTGTTTGCTGATGACACCAGTATCAAATGATGTATGTCAAGACATAAGTTCATGGTCTGTAGAAGATAAATTGATTCTAAATAACACTAAGACTCAGTTTTCACAGTCTCTATCAGAATGGGCATACAATAGTAAGATTGAACAGTTCAGATTTCTAAGCATGTCCATGATCTTATTGAGAATCTAAATTCTGTGTTATTTCATTAATACTTACTTAAAATAAGTGATAGTTTAATATGAAAAGTAGTCTGCTTTGATTATTTTTATTTGATTATGACATGTTGCACATTTTATGGGGTAACGCTTCTATTCGAAAAGGGTATTTTGGTACCGACTTGTACAATGTGAGCAATATGTGGGATAATCTCACAAAGCTATTGTCAACCCCTGTTCAGTAGCCTTGGAATTCTGACATAGCCCTTTCAATACATATTTCTTTAATGTTGTTTATTGTTAAGAAATATCTGCTTATTCCTAAGAGTTACAGCTTTCACTTAGTTAATTCTAGGCATAAATCAAATCTGCATCACACCTTTATGAGTATTGTGCATAAAGGTACTCATTTTCAGTTACATGCCACAAGAATTAAAAATCTTAGTAGTAACTATTGAAACTGAAATTGGACCAGATCGGGTGCGACTAGCGAAGACAAACCAACCAAGGGCACGCTAATGACCTAGATGTTTAGCGCCGACCTTGTTGGCAGTATTGACAACAAAGTCGGTCAGAGTCGGGAATGACTAGAGAATGACCGAACGACCTAGGGAGTTTTCAGAGTGTTGCTGCAAATGGACACCATGTAACAACATAAACAGAGGTGGCAGACAACAACACCAACCAGGTGGAATTGTCAGTCCAAAGAGTGAACCAAAATTGAAACCAATTCATAGCTGAGTAAGAACTAGAGAACCAATGATGTATGAGCAAATGATAATGGAGTGCAGTCAAGACACAACCTAAAAACATGCCACGGCTCCATGCTCTATATAGTGCAACCACAATCACGGATGGGCCTACACAGTAATGAGTATCTCTGTGTGCAGCACTGTAGTGGCAGTGACAGTGCTACTGGGTTGTCCATGCCACCTAATGGTCATTATGAAGTCCATGTGTTCAGGTGGGCTCTCAAACTCGTTGGTCCAGGATACTAGATCCCTCTCCCCCCTACCCCGAAAATGAGCACATATGGACAGAAGCAACCAGGACAATGCTTTGGGAGGTGGACTGACAGCACGAGTGGTGTTCCAGGTGTGGAGACTGCCAGCTCAGGGAAAGAAAGTGGGACTCCAGGAAAGGTACTGGGCTGAATCGGTGTGGGAGGTACCTTCTGAGGGGGTAGATGCAGAGGTAAGGTCTCCACCTCCATGCCTGTGACCCCTGAAATTGCTGACACCACCCCGGAGTGCAGAAGGAGCCCCTGTGGTTGAGGTGTTTCCAAGGGTGAGTTCATCTGAGTGCATAGCTGTAAGTGTGAGTTCACCAACAACATGCGCATATTCACTGGAGCCGCTATCAATACCATTGAGAGCAGATTCTACCCTACGAATGAGGGATTGACAATGGTGGTGCTCCAAATCTGAGAGTTTACTGAAAAGAGGTATCATCCATGAGTGGCTACCACTGTAGCTGGTATCCATGAGGGCTTTGTTCCATACGAACGGGCCCACACAGTGGAACCTGGGATATAGTGTCCAGTGTACAAAATCTTGGGTTCCGAGGGCTGTGGGGCCCTGTAGGTGCTTAAAAACAATTTGGGGGCTGCTGTGGTGTCTATTTTATTTTCCTGTAGGCTATAGCTATCTTCCCTCTAGTTATACATTCTTCTACAGATTTGCATTTGCTTTCCAGAAACCCCTGTTTAGCTCTTTTGCACTTCCTGTCAATATCATTTCTTAGTTGTCTGTATTCCATTTTATCTGCTTCTTCTCCATTCGTCAATTAAATTTAGTATATTGGTCCTCTGCTGCCTTGACTATTTCATCTCTCAAAGCTATCGATTCCTCTTCTAATGTTTTATTTTCTCCAATTTCTATAAATTGTTGCCTAAATTTTCCTCTGAAATTATCAAGAACTTCAGGTTCCTTCAATTTATCAACATCCCATTTCCTTATATTCCTACCTTTCTGCAGTTTCAGTCTACAGTTCATAATGAATAAGATATGGCCAGAGTCTGTATCTGTCCATGGATATGCCTTACATTTTAAAACCTGGTTCTGAAATCTATGGCTTACCATTAAAAAATCTATCTTGTACCTTCTGGTGTCTCCTGGTCTCTTCCATGCATACAACCTTCTTTCATGATTCTTGAAACAAGTATTTGTTATGATTAAATTATGTTTCATACAAAATTCTACCAGGTGGCTTTCTCTTTCATTCCTTTCTCTTTCATTCCTTTCTCCTAGTCCATATTCTCCTACTAGTTTTCCTTCCCTTCCTTTTCCTACTACCGAATTCCAGTCCCCCATCACAATTAAGTTTTCCTCTTCCATAACTGGCTGAATAATTTATTTTATTTCCTCATGCATGACTTCGATCTCCTCGTCATTGGCAGAGCTAGTGGGCATATAAACTTGTACTCCTGTGGTCGCTGTTGGCTCTGTATCTAGCTTTACTAAGATAATGTGATCACTGCACTGCTCATAGTAGTTTACCCACATTCCTATTTTCTTATTCATTATTAGACTTACTCCTGTAATACCTCCAGCTGATTTTCTATTTATAATCCTGTAATTGTGTGACCAGAAATCCTTTTCCTCTTTCCACCAAACTTCACTAATCCCTACTACATCTAACTTCAACCTATCCATTTCCATGTTTAAATTTTCTAACCTCCCTACCCCCATTATGGATCTAACATTCCATGCTCTGATCTGTAGAATGCCAATTTTCTTTCTTGATGACGACATCCTCCAGAGTAGTCCCTGCCCAGAGATCTGAATGGGGGACTATTTTACCTCCAGAATATTTTACTGGAAAGGATGCTGTTATACATTCATACAGTAGAGCTGCATGTCCTTGGGAAGAGTAAGGGTTGTAGTTTTCCCTTGCTTTCAGCCATTCGCAGTAACTGTATGGCAAAGCATTAGCTGATGTTACAAGGCCACATCAGTCAATCATCCAGACTACTGCCCCTGCAACTACTGAAAAGGCTGCTGTCCCTCATCAGGAACCAGACATTTGTCTGGCCTCTCCACAGATACCCCACCGCTGTGGTTGCACCTATGGTATGGTTATCTGTATTGTTGAGGCACCCAAGCCACCCCACCTTGTCAATGTCTGTGGTTAATTTTGTTAATTACTACTTTTCTGTTACAATTTTATGTACTGACTTGTTCTAAGACCATAGAAACTTGTTTCTGATTTGGGTACTTTGGAACAAGATAAATATAAAATGACTCTCCTGATAGGCGCAGATTCACCGCTCAGAAACTGCACTGTGAGGGCATACAGATCTTTGTTTAATACTGTAAACAAGCCTGAGAGTACCACTGAAAGATTTTCAATCCATTAATCTGTTGCCTAACACATTACAGCAACCTCCAAGAAACAATGAGGCATGCCTTAAAGCCATTTGCAGATGCGTGAAGTCCTTATTTGTATCTCATACAGCTGGGTCACAGACAATATTTCTCTCCTTCCACTGCTACTGTGATTTTAAGTCACTTGCTGGGGACAGCCAAAATGTGATATTCAACCATTGTCACATTCTATGCAGCTTGTGTTTAAAAAAAAAAAGTACCTAAGTGATTCTTAGGAATCCAAACTTATTATGGAAAATAGTGGTTGGCACCAGTGCTCTGTGATGTTCCTGGAGCAGAAATCAAATGGTGCCAGTACCTGTGCTTTTTGTTGCAGTAAAGCAACAGCAATATGAGATGAAGCATAGAAATATGCACTTTGGGCTAGCAAGTACAAACTGTAAATACAGTCATGCACTCAGCTTATTGATGCATACCAGTTGCTGATACCCAAATCCTAAGAATATCTCTTCTTGGCACTGATGAAACATTTATCATATTTTTTTAGGTTTCCATTGTCATCAAACATTTGGAAAACTTTATAAATGTCTTTCATATTCATGTTATTAATATGTGTAAAGCAGGTTACCAATGCCCATGAAACTTCTTTGATAAAGCATTGAAAAATCTGTGCTACATACAGTAGGCAATATGACATTTGAATAGTCCAAACAGCATGGTTACTGCAATTTAGTAGATGTACTTTGTTGCCATGGGTGTTTGGTTATAGGCTTTTATGAGGTGCACCATTAAGAAAAGTGTGTTCCAACAATTGTCACACACAGTCTCTGATTTGACACAATGGTAATGGTTGCCAATTGTTATGGAATTGTCTTCTTTAGTCACCACAGGAAAATCGACAATTCAGTTTTTTTGGTACCAAATGGAGGTAATAAGCCCAGCTGCTTTCTAAAGGTCACACTATACCTGCTTGGATCACTGCATCAAATTATTCTCTTGAAGTGTGAAGTTTGTTGAGCATGTATTTTCAGGGTTGTTCAGTTTTGACTTGAAAGTGCATTGATTACTACTGTGTTGTGGTCTTCGATTTGATGCAGCTTTCCACCCTACTCTATCCTATGCAAGCCTCTTCATCTCTGAATAAGAATGGTAACCCACACCCATTTGAATTGCTTACTGTATTCATCTAAGATTATTAAATTCTTGTGGAGCATATTAAAATGGATTCTTACCTTTCTACACAAAAATCAAGGAGGTGTGATACAAATGCAAACTGCATTTCTGCCTTGCATTAACTGAGTGAAACTGTAAACTATTGAGAATAAGCTGATAATGTTAACAACAAACAAAATTAAAGAGAATGTTCCCAGACTACTGAACAAGGGTCAACAAGAGGTTCATAATTTTTGACTACATACTGTTTGAACTGCCTGTTTCTGACCAAAAAAATAATCTTTTTGAATCAGATGATTTACCTAAAAAATAACACCATATATCATAAGTTATTCGAAACAAGCAAAGAAGGCTACTTTTTGTGTTAAACTATAACTAATTTCAGATATTGTTTGAATGTTAAATAAAGCAGTATTAAGTTTTTGAATAAATACCTAAATGTGGGCTTTTCAAACAAGTCTACTTTCTATCTGAATGCCTAGGAATTTGAACTGTTCAGTGTCACTAATCATAAGCCAGTCTGTGTAGTCAAAATGTCAGTTTAATTGCATGTTAGAAACTGTAAAATCTGAGTCTTATCAATTTATTTTCTACCAGCCAGGAGTTATGTCTTGATCAAAATTATATCCTTTACATAAATAAGAGAGAGAGGTAGCCCCAGAACTGACCTCTAAGTCACTCCAAACAACTTATCTGTGCCCCATTGTGACTGCATGCCACCAATTAGCAATTTTATTATTATGAAGTAACAGTAATTTAACTTATAAGCTAATGGGATTTCATACTGTGTAATTTCACTTGCAAGGGACTCCTTTGACCTTGAATGGGTAAAGCCCCCCCCCCCCCCCCCCCTTTTACCCATGCTTGGAACAGCATGCTTGGAATAACAGGCAGTCATAAACAAGATAGTGGTGTGTGTATTTCCTTGCAGCAAAACATTGAATTGTACCTCAACTGACATTTTATCAGAGGAAACAAAGCAACAAGATATCAATACTATAGGAAGGAAATTACTGTATATGTAATTGAATGGCATTGGTGTATCATTACATATTCAATCAGCTGCATCAAAAACTCTGCTTAAAGTACTAATAATGGCATAAAACACACACATACAGCAGTATCACACACATGGAGGTGCTTATATTAGCTCTCAAATTGAATATGGGAGATATCGATGAAGTGGTTGAAACAGTGACACAGAACAATGTGCACACATTACTAAAGCCACATTATCACATTCCAAATCAATTTTGCTTTCACACAGTCACTGTTCCTGTTTCTCTGGAGATGAACGCCGCATACTACTTGAAGAGCCACTTTCAGGTTCAGGTTTCTTGTGCCCTTAAAATTCCATATATCCATCCAGCATAACATGTATTTAGCTGTCATTGTCATTGTATTTCTGAATTATTAAGTTGTGTAATTCAGCCATAATGTCATTTCCACATTCAGCAACTTGGTCCCTAATATTTGGACCATATGTGTAGGATTAATTCTCTTCATGAAATCAGTGCACTGTACACAGTAACACCTTTGTAAACACCTAATGGTGCTAGCAGAAAAGTGACATTTTGCATGGAAATGACACATACCAGTGTTTTGTTTATGATTGCTTAATATTCTAAGCATGGTTTCATGTGGTTTTGAGCATTCGAGGTCAAAGGTGTCCCTTGTTAGACAGCAGTAATGGGTATAATCGAGAAAGTATTCTTCAATGTTTGACTGTTTGTTAATTAGGACTGTTAATTGCAGTTGAACAAAGTAATGCTCATACCAATGGCTATATCATTTGAAACCAAATATTTTGACATGAAGCTGTTGAACATACATTCCAGAGCACATAAAGTGAAATTTCATAAACAAGCCTTCTAAATTACTGTTATGTATCAGTGGCAAGTACCAACATTTGTACCTCGAGTCCGCAATCCGCACAGCCTTTTCCAGGCGCCAACATCTCGTAGCCGTCTTCTTTGACATGCACAAGGCGTATGACAGAACGTGGCGACACAACATACTCACTACTTTACATGGGTGGGGCCTCCGGGGCTCCCTTCCCATTTTTATCAATAACTTTTTAGCTGTCCGTTCCTTTAGAGTTCAAGTTGGTGCCTCTCGAAGCACCTCTCATGTGCTGGAAAATGGGGTTCCTCAGGGCTCTGTTCTGAGTGTTCCCTTATTTTTAATAGCCATTAATGGCCTAGCGACAGCAGTTGGGTCGTCAGTATCCCCTTCACTATATGCTGACGACTTCTGCATCTATTTTAGCTCTTCCAGCACACAAGTGGCTGAACGCAGACTGCAGGGAGCGATTCGAAAAGCGCAGTCCTGGGCTCTTGCCCACGGCTTCCAGTTTTCTGCGGCCTGTCGGCGTCGGACTGTTCACCCACACCCGAACTTTACCTCGACAACCACTTACTTCAGGTAGTGGACACACATAGGTTTTTATAGCTTGTCTTCGACGCTCGGCTGACGTGGCTTCCTCATATTCGTCAGCTGAAGCAGGAGTGCTGGCGCCATCTGAATGTTCTTTGCCACCTGGGCCATACAAGTTGGGGCGCAGATCGCTCCACACTATTACGACTCTACACAGCACTGGTACAGTCACAGATTGACTTTGGATGCATTGCCTACGGTTCAGCATCCCCTTCGGCATTGCGCCTGTTGGACCCCATCCACCACTGTGGGGTTCGCATCGCGACGGGTGCCTTCCGCACCAGCCCTGTGAACAGCTTACTTGTGGAGGCTGGGGTCCCACCTTTAGAGATACGCCGCCAACACCTGCTCGTGGCTTATGCAGCCAATGTATATTGCTCCCCAGGCCACCCAAACCGGCGTCTCCTTTTTTCTGATGTGGTCGTTCGTCCCCATCAGCGACGCCCTCGATCAGGTCATACAATTGCCTTTCGAGTTCAATCCCTCCTGCTGGAGCTCGAGTCTTTTCCTCTTCCATCTCCCTATCGGGTCCATGCACGTTCACCCCCGTGGTGCTTGCCAAGGCCGTGTACCCGGCTGGACTTGGCCCATGGACCCAAAGACTCGGTTCCCTTGGAGGCACTCCGCCACCATTTCTCGGCTGTCGTCGCCGAGTATCCTGGTTATGACCTGATCTACACCGATGGTTCCATGGTTGATGGCTGTGTAGGATTTGCATATACTCTTGGTGACCGTGTGGAACAGCACTCTCTGCCGAATGGCTGCAGTGTTTACACTGCAGAGCTGGTGGCCATTCATCCGGTCCTGCTCAGGTGAGTCTTTTCTTATTTGCAGCGACTCCCTGAGCAGCCTTAGAGCTCTGGACCAGTGTTACCCGCGGTCTCCTCTGGTGTTGGCCATACAGGAGACGCTTTGTGCCGTTGAACAGTCTGGGTGATCTGTGGTGTTCATCTGGTCTCCGGGTCATGTGGGCATTCCGGGCAATGAACGTGTTGACAGACTTGCCAGGCAGGCAGTTAGTGCATCCATTCTGGACATCGGCCTCCCGGCGTCTGATCTCCGTTCATTGTTGCGCCACCGCGTCCATCAGCGTTGGGATGCCGAGTGGCATAGCCTGGGCACACCCAACAAGCTTCGGGTAGTCAAGGAGACCACGACCGCATGGCGTTCTTCCATGCTGGCCTCTCGCCGGGACTCCGTGGTGCTGTGTAGACTCCGTATTGGGCATTCGTGGCTCACCCACGGACATCTCCTTCGTGGTGAGGCCCTGCCCCAGTGTCAGTGTGGCTCCCATTTAACAATAGTCCACATCCCAGTGGACTGCCCTTTTTTAACTGCCTTGCGGCGTCGTTTTAACATTCCTGGCGTTTTATCAGATGTTTTACGTGACGATGCTTCAGCAGCGAATTCAGTTTTAAGTTTTATTCGAGCAGGGGTTTTTTATCAGTCTCTCAGTCTCTCTGACTGGTACTTCCCTTGTACTGCCGAGTGGTTGACTTTTCCTTTTTTATTCCTATGGTCGGTCAACCACAGCCGTCGGCCTCTTTGTTGTAAGGTGTCTTTGTGTGATCGTCCCTTTTCGTTTAGTTTCTTCTCCGTTTTGTTGATGTTTTCTGGACTCAGTGGGATTCCCCTCCCACTTTGCACACTTTATCTCTGGGCGCATTTATTTGCCGTCCGCGCTTTTATTTTTGACACTTTGTGATGGAATGGGGAAATGATGACCATTGTAGTTTTGTCCCCCTTAAACATCCAAATAACAACAACAACAACCAACATTTGTCATAAGGGTAATGACTTAATATTTATAAATGTACAAATATTTTCTTTGAAAAATAAATATGAATCAGCTAATAACAGATAAACTTTTGGCCTTATAGTAAAGGAGACAGTTTTTGCCCCCAAAGATGCAATTACCTAACAAATTTTACTCACGTTTAGATGGCAGAAGTGTGAATAGCATTAAGCAGTAAAGTGATAGCTTATTATTAATACAGTACAAAGATAAAGTTTTTTATGATTTATTTATCTCATTTTAATACATACCTTGACTTGCTCCACAGCCCTGTAGGTTCTCTTTCTTGCAGGGGTGTATGGAACTTGATGAATAATGTTGTAAACTGCAAATTTCACTACCAGAAAATGTTGTCAGTTTAGAACATAGTTATGCTACAAAACATATATTTTATTCCATTGGCACACTACTTGATTTGATGCCTTCCTAGAATATATGCAGCTTCTAAAAGAATTGTGGAGGCTGGACATTACACCTACTTATTATGTTGTTGAATATTATTTAAATAAGGACAGTTTATAATTCACCACAAAGATGTAACAAAAAGCTGCAACAGGAACATAAGAAAGACACATACATACAACACTCCACACATCGAATCCAGCCATAGATGACAGTTGTGTGACTGTGGAATGTGTCTGTGTTATTGTGTGAATGTCCTTTATTCAGAAGGAGGTCATGACCGATCTTGTGTTGTGTGTTGAGTGTGTCTTTTTTTAAGTGCCTATCAGAGCTCGTCATTATGTCTTTGAGGTGAGTCACAGTCTGTTCTTATTAAATAATTGAATTCAAATCTGGGGTTTACATTATTAGATGTTTAAATAATATGATTAAAAAATTATGGAAGTAGCAACTAGAGAATTAAAGATGTCATATTCTATGTAAATCATACAGAGAAGAATAAAGTTATCATTTCTGTCTGATTGAAGGATGTATTATAAGATTAATGGTAAAAGGAATAAACAAATGAAGGAATGATGTTGAAATTAAACTATACTTTGGATGAAGTTTCTCAAAGATTTTGACTGGAGTCCATGCTAACTACTAAATTAGAAGCTGATAATGTGATAGTAGAGGGCTTCTGACTAATAAAAGCAGGAAAATGGAAATGTTTAAATATCTATAATTTGTAAGGAATAATGCTTCCATCAATGTGAGAAGTTTTGAGTTTTCATTCATAATATAACTGATTCTTTCCAATAAATTGCATTTTTAAGGAGTTACTACACTTCATCATACTAACAATAAGTGAGCTGGTATAGGCGTAAGTCACTCGACTTGTATTCATGATGAATGTAGTCGAATCCTCATAATGCCATCCTTTTGATGGACATGGCTGATTTGTTTCACCATCATTTCTCATTCCAAGCTTGTTTTCCATTTAAAGACATTGTCAGTGACAGTAGGTTCAACACTAGTCTTATTTACTTCCTTCTACTATATATTACCTTTCCTTCATCCTTAATTATTAAATAATTAATCAAACATTTTATATGATAAAAAGTTTATATTCCTCCCTCTCAGTACTAGTACAATTTATAATTTCTTTTTTCTATTTAAATGTATTTTCAGATAGAAGAAATTTAACAGCAGTAAATTAGTAATGCTATTTGTATGATCTACTTATCTTTGTGCACATGGATACTTTTACTTGTTCCACATATCTGAAAGCTCTGCTTCATGATCTAACAAATGGTACACAATGAGTTATTTAAGATGTTGTGTTGCTGCATTTCCATTTAATTTCATTATATGTCTACTGTTTGTTTACTCAATTTCCATCTTTGGATAAACAGTTATTTGATATCTGAATATTTTTTGTTTTCTTTTATTTGGTAATCAGCACTTTTCACCATACTGAAACTTTCTAACATAACTGTTTTATTCTGACATGTAGTTCTTAGTATTTCTCTGCAAAATCTTTCTATAATTCTGTAATTTCCAATCATCTTTTATCAGAGAAATCTTGGTGTATAAAAGCTGATCTCAACAGAATACCTTCTGTATGTGATTATCAGCTTCTGTCACCTCAATTTCTTTGATTGTAATTTACTTATGAACAGTAATATTTCTACCAAAATATTTATATTATAGGTGATGACTTGTATGTAGCAGTACAAGTACGTGGTGGGCCAGAATCTTATATGGAAACATCTTGGGTTCAGATTGTTGATTTACGTAAATCTGATGCTGGTACATACACCTGCATTGCAGTCAATTCTGAAGGAATGGCCAGTGCTTCAGCAAAAGTTACAGTTCATGGATAGGTGAGTGCATATCTATTCTGTGGAAATACAGTAATTTTTGGGTCACTAGAAATCTAGAATACTTCATAAAACAAATACCATAGCAGCATTGTTTCCTTCATCAAAATTATGTATTTAACTCAACATAAACAGTTTGTTAAGCTGGAATAATATGCTACTTATAATATTCCTGTGCAGGTATGGAGTGTATGATCATTGGCAGCTTATGTTTTACCATCTAGTCAAAGGCTGCAAGTGATCTCCGGAAGATTGCTCTTGTTTACAATATTCAAATGAAGTTATTTGTATCAGAAAACTGTTCATTCTATAAGAATAGCTGCAGATTATCTTCTCTAAATTTCTTATGCAAATGCTTAACTTCAGCATATTTCAACAATTCAGGAAATGTTACACTGATGAAAACCTGGTTACATGTAACATAAAATGTTAATAAACTCAGATACACTATTAATCAACTTTGTTGATATATTATTGTAGCCACTAGAAATAAATTTTTATTTTTTTATTTTTTTATTTTAAGAATTATATGATGGAGTGTACTTATATTTTTGTTGTGAGAGTCATACTTATATTAGTTATTTGTAGTGATAGTGTGAGATATTTCATAGCAGCATCTACTGAATCTGACAACCTCATTTTTTAGTAAGTGTTCGGAATGCATGTTGTTGTGGTCTTCAGTCCGTAGACTGGTTTGATGCAGCTCTCCACAATACCCTATCCTGAGCAAGCCTCTTCATCTCCACATAAGAATGGCAACCTACATCTGTCTGAATCTGCTTACTGTATCCATCTCTTGGTCTTCCTCTGCAATTTTTTCCCCGCACACTTCCCTCCAACGCTAAATTCACAATTCCTTGATGTCTAAGAATGTGTCATACCAATCTATCCCTTCTTTTAGTCAAGGTATGCCAGAAGCATAGCATATTGAAAAGTTCAGCACCACTGTACACTTCTGTCACCTGTGTATCATTTACTCCTAATGCAATGTGCTCCCTTTCACTTCTGGTTCTACCAGACTCTTCCTGTGCTATATCCCATTTTGTCTTTACTCTCTAATCTGATGTGAGTACCCTACCATGATAATGCATTTGATTTAATGTCAATATTACTATCCTCAATATTTTGCAGTATCTTTTGTAATCATCTATAGTATTTATGTCCAAGCTGTTCCCTTTTTGTCTTACAGGATACCTTTATTCCTTGCATAACACATGGCTTCTTTATAGACTTTGGATAGTCTGGAGAGAAAACAGTTTAAATAAGATATTTGCTTGAATTATAAAGAAATAAATCGACATTCTTTTGTATATACATATAGACAGGTGAATGAGAAGTTTCACAACTGTAAATTAAAAAACCTCAAATTTTTATTAAATTATTTAAAATGTACACACCCAGGCATGGCCAACATTTCCACCCGGGGGGTGCGTCCGCACAATCAGCTTATTAATTCGCTACTCACCTAGCGAGCAAATACGCTGTAACAGAGTGAACAAATGCACCAAGGAGCTTAGAATAAAGAGAGAGGGCATTATGCCTACAAAATTAAAACAACCAGATAGATGTAACATGAAACATTGTTTCTTTACAAGCCCCTCTGTATTATTCTTACCTCTATGGTGTTGTCGGGCCCAATGGTCTTGGGGTAAAGCGCTTGACTGGAAACCAAAGGGTCGTGGGTTCGAAACCCGGTCGGACCTCGGATTTTTTCAGTCTGCGTTTTGACGTATCCTTCACCTATCAACGATGTGAGGAGTCACCAGAAATGACACTTGGTTTGGATTCCACATTAAGCTGTAGTCCCATTTCCCCGGTTGGATAACAGGGGTAGGTTAGGGACATGCAAGTTGCCGAAGTGGCGTCCAATTGAAAGACTTGCACCAGGCCAATGAGCCACACAAAATTATTAATATTATCAGTGGTGATCATATATTTTGTGCATTGCAGAGATACAATTTATGTCAGTTCATGGTATTTTCTGCTGGTGGTAAGCTGTGCTGTAAAAATGTGCAGTTTTGTTTACTTTTTCCCAGTCAATTTTAACATAAAATAGGGAAGTTGTTTTTGGAAATGAAATGGATTTAAAAATGGGGGAGGATACAGATGCAGAGAGGAGGGGGGATAAGGTGTGGGAGAAGAGGGAATGGTGTGAAGATAGGGTGAGGAGGAGATGGACAAAAGAAAGGGGGAGGAGGCAGTGGAGAAATAGAGGGAGGAAGGGACAGATATAGGGAGAAGAAGAAGAGATTAGCGTATAGATCCCACACACAGCAGCTACTGTGAAGCGGTGCTGGGTTTGCTCGTTTTCTCATAAAAATGCTGCAAATGCCATCCATGTGAATTTTATATTTTTGTATGTTGTTGTGGTCTTCACTCCAGAGACTGGTTTGATGCAGCTCTCCATCTTACTCTATCCTGAGCAAGCCTCTTTATCTCATAACAATGGCAACCCACATCTATTTGAATCTGTTTACTGTATTTGTCTCTTGGTCTCCCTCTGCAATTTTTACCAACACACTTCCCGCCAAAGCTAAATTCTTGATTCCTTGATGTCTCAGAATGTGTCCTTTCTTTTAGTTAAGGTATGCCACAAATTTCCTTTCTCTCAAATTCTGTTCTGTACCTTTTTATTAGTTACACAATCTACCCACCTAATCTTCAGCATTGATCTGTAGCACCACATTTCAAAAACCTCTGTCCTCTTCCTGTCTAAACTATTTATCATCCATGTTGCACTCCAGTACAGGGCAACATTCCACACAAAATGCCTTCAGAAAAGACTTTCTTACACTTAAATTAATATTTGATGTTAAAAATTCCACTTTTGAAAAACGCTTTACTTCCTATTGAAATTCTGCATTTTGTATCCTCTGTACTATGATCACCATATGTTACTTTACTGCCCAAGTAAGAAAACTCATCTACCACCTTTTTTATTTTGTTACCTAATCACAATTCTTCAGCATTGCCTTATTTTGTTAGACTGTATTCTGTTAACCTTGTTTAGCTCATGTTAATGTTCATCTTATATGATCTCTTCAATACACTATCCATTCCATTCAGTTGCTCTTCCAGGTCCTTTGTTGTCTCTGACAGAATTACAATGCCATTATCAAAATGCAATGAGTCTATTTCTTTATTTTGAACTTCAATCCCTTCCCCAAATTTTTCCTTGCTTTCCTTCACAGCTTCCTCAATGGACAAACTGAATAACATTGCAGAATGTCTAAAACCCTGTCTTACTCCATTCCTAATCAATACCTCCCTTTCAAGCCCTTCAACTCTAATAACTGCAGTCTGGCTTTTGCACAAGTTGTAAATAACCCTCTATCCCTGCTGTCTTTAGAATTTGAAAGAGCGTATTCCAAATAACATTGTCAAAAGCTTTCTCCAAACCTACAAAAGTTAGAAATGTAGGTTTGCCTTCACTTAACATATCTTCAAAGATAAGTCGCAAGGCGAGTATTGCCTCCCGTGTTACTAAGTTTCTCCTGAATCCAAACTGATCTTTCCTGAGCTCAGTGTCTACCAGCTTTTTCATCCTTCTCTAAATAATTTTTGTTAAATATAATAATGGAAAGTCCAGGTTGGAATTAATAATATAGTAATAAGGAGAGTTTACAACTCACCACAAAGATGTGGCGATGAGTTGTGACAGGCACATACAAAAGACACACATACAACACTCTGCGTGATTCGAAGTGCTGCAGGTCGGAGGTGATGGTTGTATGACGGGTGTGCAACACAGTCATACAACCATCACCTCCGACTGCAGCACTTCGAATCACGCAGAGTGTTGTATGTGTGTCTTTAGTATGTGCCTGTCACAGCTCGTCACCACGTCTCTGCAGTGGGTTGTAAACCGTCTTTATTACTATAATTTATGTTAAAATTTTGCAACCATGACTTATCAAACTGATGGTTCTGCATTTTACACATCTGTATCTGGCCGATTTCTTTGGAATGGGGATTATTACATTTTCTTGAAGTGTGAGAGTATTTCACCTGTCTCATACATCCTTCACACCAGGTGAAATAGTTTTGTCATGGCTAGCTCTCCCAGAGCCATTAGTTTGCTCTGAGGGAATGTAGTTTACTCCAGGGGCCTTGTTCTGACTTAGGAAGGAAGGAAGGAAGGAAGGAAGGAAGGAGGGAAACTTGGAGTTTAAAACGTCCCATCGACAGTGTGGTCATTAGAGACAGAGCTTACACTTGGTGTGTTTGGGTAAGGATGTGGAAGGAAATTGGCTGTGGCCTTTCAAAGGAACCATTCTGGCATTTGCCTGGAGTCATTTAGGGAAATCACGGAAAACCTAAATCAGGATGGCCAGAGGTGGATTCGAGCCACTGTCCTTCCGTATGCGAATTCAATGTGTTACCACTGTGCCACCTTGCTTGGCGTTCTGACTTAGATCTTTAAGTGCTATGTCAAATTCTTCTTTCAGTTTAGTATCTTATATTTCATTTTCATTTATTTCCTCTTTCCTTCCTACAATATTGTCTCTAAGTTCATTTCCTTTGTGGAGCCCATCTATATGCTCTTTCCACCTATCTCTTCTTTGCTGAGAACAGGTTTTACCATCTGAGTTCTTCATATTCATACAGATGCTTTTCTTATCTCCTAATGTATCTTTTATTTTCCTGTATGAATTATCTATTTTCCCGCTAGTTATACATTCTTCTACAGACTTGATTTTGGCTTTTAGCCACTCCTGATGAGGCATTTTGTACTTACTGTCAATCTCATATCTTATTAGCCTGTATTCCATTTTGCTTGCTTCATGTACTGCATTTTTATATTTTCTCCTTTTATCAATTAAACTTAGTATTTCCTACGATATCCAAGAATTTTTGTTCTTGCCTTCCTACTTATTTGGTCCTCTGCTGCCTTCACTATTTCATCTCTCAAAGTTACCCATTCTTCTTCTTCTGTTTTATTTCCCCATTTCTGTCAATTGTTGCCTAAAGCTCCCTCTGAAATTCTCAATAACTTTAGGTTCCTTTAATTTACCCATGTCCCATCTCTTTATTTTCCTACCTTTCTACAGTTTTTTCAGTTTCAGTCTACAGTTCATGACCAATAAAATATAGTCAGTCTATATCTGCCCCAGAATATATATTACTGTTTAAAACCTGGCTGCAAAATCTATGTCTTGACAGTATAAAATCTATCTAGTATCTTCCTGCTCTCTTCCATATATACAACCTTCTTTCATGATTCTTAAAGCAAGTTTTTGTTATGACTGAATAATTTTCCATGCAACATTGTACCAGGCAGCTTCCTCTTTCATTCCTTTTCCCTAGTCCATAATCACCTACTATTTATTCCTTCCTTTTCCTACTACCAAATTGCAGTCCCCCATCACAATCACGTTTTCGTCTCCATTAACTGTCAGAATAATTTCCTTTATCTCATCTTAGACATCATCATCATTGGCAGCGTTAGCTGGCATATAAACTTGTACTACTGTATTCGGTGTTGGCGTTGTATCTATCTTGACTAAGATAATGCGATCACTTGGCTGCTCATTGTAGTTTACCTGCATTCCTATTTTCTTATTCATTATTAGACCTACTCCTGTAATACCACCAGCTGATTTTGTATTTATAATCCTGTACTCCCCTGACCAGAAATCCTGTTTCTGTTTCCACCAGACTTCACTAATCCCCACTATATCTAACTTCAACCTATCCATTTCCATTTTTAAATTTTCTAACCTCCCTACCCGATTAAGGGATCTAATATTCCTCGCTCCGATCTGTAGAATGCCAACATTGTCTTTCCTGATGATGACATCCTTTTGAGTAGTCAACACCCAGAGATCTGAATGAGGGACTATTTCCCCTCCTGAATATTTTACCTGAGAGGATGCCATCATTGTATATTTCTACAGTAGAGCTGCATGTCCCCGAGAAAAGTAATGGTTGTAGTTTCCCCTTGTTTTCAGCTGTTCACAGTAACTATATGGCAAAGCCACATTAGCTGATTTACAAGACCAGCTTAGTCAATCAACTGGTTTTATTTACTCTAATATTGGTGTTTTGGTTCTCTTTGCTGTGCACAGAACTCTAAAAATTTTCCTGCAGCACCATAATTCAATGAAGTCAATTCTTTGCCATTCAGCCTTTCTAATGACCCAGGTCTCACATCCATACATCACAACTGGGAAGTCTATAGCCTTCAAAGTACGTATCTTTCTTACTGAAATTATATCTCTGGACCTCATAATCTTGTGAAGGTTTGACAATGCGTTTCTTCTGAGCAACAATCGTCTTCTCATTTCGTGGTTGCAGTCGCCATCATCAGACATCTGGGAACAGAGATAATTGAATGTGGACACTACCTCCATGGATTCTCCTCCTATATCCCTCAAATTGGTAGGTGTACTTGCCATAATTGTAGTTTTCTTACATTTGGCCTGAGAACAGCCTTCTTACTTTTGTTTTTCACCTTCAGCAGTATGGTGTTATCTGTGGTTCTTTACATTTAGTTCAGCTATTTTAATTTGTGTGTTCCCTTCATCTATCTGGGCATTTCTCATAACATGCTCTGCGTAAAGATTGAGTAACTAAAGAGACAATATGCAATCTCGGCAGACCCCTTTCTGAATCTTTATCCATTTCATTGGTCCATATAAAGTTCTCAACATGGCTTCTTGGTCAATGTATAAACTCATATCAGTTTAATGAGCTGAACTGGTACTTTCATGTTTTTGAGTACACCCATAATTTGTTGTGATTGGCACAGTCAAAGGTTTTGGCATAATCAATAAAGCAGAGGTACACATCTTTGTGTAATTCTCTTGCTTTTTCTGTAATCCATCGAATGTTAGCAATTTTATATTTGGTTCCTCTCCCTTTTCTAAATCTAGCTTGTTCTTCCAGTTGCTCTAGATTTAGATATTTTCTGTTTTGTAAGATTTTCAGTATGACTTTGCTAGCATGTGAGCTAAGTGCAATTGTTATCTGAACATTCGTTACAGATTCCCTTCTTTGGAATTAGGGTGAATACTGATCTTTTCCAGTCTTGCAGTCACTGCTGCATGCTCCATTTGTTTGGAATAGTGAGTGCAACACTTTCACTGCATTCTTTCAAATGACTTTTAACAATTCTGATGGTATTCTATAGTGTCCACTAGTTTTGATTTTAGGCATATTTTCAAGGACCCACTGGACTTTGCTCTCCAAGATATCTGGCTGTAGTTCTAACATATCATCACCATCATCAGTAGCAGCAGCAGCAGCAGCAGCAGCAGCAGCAGCAGCAAAAGCAACACTGTCATTATGCAGCTCATTCTTGAATAGGTCTTCTACATATTTTGCCCATCTTTCCTTAACATCTTCTGCTTGGATCTTTGCTTTAATTTCTCTAATTTTCTTGTAAAGATCTTTTGTCTTCCCCATCCCATTACTATCTTCTATTTCTTTGCACTATTCATTACAGAATATATTTTTCTCTTCTAGCTAATTTTTGAAACTCTTTATTTAATTTAACATAGGTGATCTAACCCTCTTGATTTTTGCTTTCCTTCATTCTTCCCCAACTTGCAGTGCTTTAGCCGATAGCCATCTAGCCTTCTTGGTATTCTTTTTTTTTGTAATGTGTTTCTCTAGTGCTGTTAGTTGAACTGGGAAATGGTTCTATTTCTTATAGATCTAGAAAAGACTTACCAATCTGTTCCTAGGAGGAAGCCGTTATCATTTCTGCAAGATTATTGAATAAGAGGCAAACTTCTGTAGGTAATTAAAGGTCTTTACTTAGATTGTCAGGCAGCAGTTAGTGTTGACGGTAAAATGAGTTCATGGTTCAGGGTAGTTAAAGGGGTAAGACAAGGCTGCAACCTGTCACCACTGTTGTTCATACTATTTATGGATCATATGTGTAAAACAATAGACTGTAATTCTTGTAAATGTCCATAGAAGTGTTCAGAAATTTCATTTTCACCATCGGTGATTGGCGCATAAACTTGAATTACTGTGATGTTGAGGGGCTGATATAAAAAAAACGCGATTACAACACCGTTCAGGCTCTTTGAGAGCATGTTCATGACTTCCCTACAAAACACTGCCCAGACATCCTGGTGTTCTCAAAGTTGCCTGTGCTCCTCCGACAATACCTGACGGCCACGTTTCAGCACCTGAGTGACATTGGCATTGTCATAAATTCCTTGAAGTGTGTGTTTGGGGTCTCGGAGGTCGAGTTTCGCGGCCACTTAATTGCCCTGACTAAATCCACACCTCTACCCTGAGAAGAAATAGGTGATTCTCAGCCTGACATTCCCCTAACATACAATTCTGCCACTACCTTGCCATACTGAACTTTTACAGGCACTATCTTCCAAAGGCCACTGGCAAGTTAGAACCGCTCACCACAGTGATAAGCAGCAGCAAATCAAAAGGACGGACCCCACTGATCTGGACTGACGCAATGAAGGACAGCTCCACAGAATACAAACGATGCCTTGCAGAAGCAACGTGTTTGCGCACCCTGTACATGATACTGAGCTGGCCATTGTTGTAGATGCCAGCCAGACCGCTATAGGCGGAGTGCTACTACTAAGAGTCGATGGTTCCTGGTAGCCACTTGGTTTATTTTCATGAAAGCTATCACAATCGCAAGCACTTGGAGTACCTATGACTGTGAGTTGCTTGCAGTGTAAGAGGCAGGGAAATACTTCCAGTCATCTGTAGAAGCCCACCCCTTTGTCACCTTCACCAACCACATGCCCATCACTCACACATTGAGAGTGAACACAACAAGTGCTCACCACACCAATCCTGCCAGTTAGACTAAGTAATGCAGTTTTCCCTGGACTTTCGGCACATTTTGGGAATAGACAATATTGTTGTCCCCTTTGTGTGTGGTTATATCTCCTCCTGTGAACTTAAAGGACATCACCAAAGAATGGGAGAGAGATGAAGAACTAAAAAATCTCTGTGATGACATTGCTACTGGCCTCCAATTAAAGCATATGCCTGTTCCTGACTCTAATCTCAAGATCTGGTGCAACATATCCACAGACACACAACACTCTTTTCTACCAGATAAATTCCACTGCAGTGCATTCGATCAGATACATGAACTGTCACACCCTGGTATCAACACCAGTGTGTCACTTGAGGCCACGCAATTCGTCTGGCCGGGACTATGGAAGGACAGCCTTCAGTGGGCACATACCTGCACTGCTTGTCAGCATGCTAAAGTGGGCAGGCTCACTCAAGCACCTGTCAGCACTTTTCTTGCTGCCACACGATGCTTTGCTCATGTCACATGGAAATTGTAAGACCCCTGTCTCTGTCACAAGACAAGCCGTACATTTTGACCAGGGTGGGCTGCTTCACTCCTTGGTCGGAAGCAATACCCATAGGTGACATCACCGCCAAAACCATAGCCACCTGGGTGACAAGCTTCAGGTGCCCCAGCCATGTCACCATGGACTGAGGCTGGCAGTTCGCGACTGTGCTGTTTAAGCATGTCACCCAACTGTGTGGTGCCCAGCTGCACAGGACTATGAGCTACCACCTAGCTGCTAATGGCATGGTCGAGCGGCTCCAAAGGACTCTGAAAGCTGCTCTAACTTGCCACAACACCGCCTGCATGGAAACCCTTGCCCTCATCCTCCTGTGGCTGTGAGTAACACCCAAGGAAGACATTTGCACTTCACCTGCCAACCTTGCTTACAGATAGCAACTCACCATTCCAGGCGATTTGATGGAAGTAGTATCAGTGCCACAAGATGCTTCAGCACCAGGATTCAAAGAACGTCTGTGCTCACACATGGCTGAACTCTGTCCACAGGTACCAAAGTGGCATGGCACTAGCAAGTCGTCATTCGTACACGCCGACCTGCAGCACTGTACACGTGTTATGCTAAGCACCGATGCGGTACAGCCTCCACTTCACCCTCTGTACTCTGGCCACATCGTGTCCTCACCCATGGTGACAAGTCGTTTGCAACTGAACTCAACAGCAACTGTCAACAGTATCCATTGACCGACTGAAGCTGGCTTCCATCTTGTCTGCCCCAGCAGCCGTCCACTTCTTCAAACTGGCAGAGGACCTGTCAATGGATTACGGCTTGCCCACACCCTGCCAGGCAGAGGCAGAGGCAACCGCCAATGGCATGCACACACTACCAGCTGTCACCGGCCCGCCATGTGTGCCGTCTACCCCCACCCCGCCACTACCAGCTGCCAGTGCACCATACATTTACAGTCCCTCAGACTTAACTCTTCTATATATGACCACCATTTCTGGCTGCTCTGACATAAGGGATGTTGTGTTGTATACCATAATATATTCGAACACAGCATTTCTTATGTTGTATGATACCAGACTACTTTTTGTTAAATTTTATATTATATTATAGAGGAAAAAATTCCTAGCAGGAAAACTATATATAAAAAATAGGTGTGGTTTACTTACCCAATGAAAGAGCACAGGTACACAGACAGAAACATAAATAAAAACACACACAAATGCTGAGCTTTTGCAACCCTGGGTTGCTTCTTCAGAAAGGAGAGGGAAAGGGAAAGGAGCGGATAAGGAGTCATTCCAATCCTGGGATAGGAATGACTTACCTTGGAGGAGAAAGGCCAGGTAAACAAACACACACTCACACACCCATACACACACATATGTAAAACGCAAAGAAACTGGACAGAGATGCCAGTTGAGGCAGAGGCTCTATCCAGAGATCAGGGGAAAAGATGTTGTTGAATGGCGGGTGGGAATTTGAAATTACCGGAGGTTGAGGCCAGGTGGGCAACGGGAAGAGGGAATATGCTGAAGGGCAAGTTCCCATCTCCAGAGTTCTGAAAGATTGGTGTTAGTGGGAAGTATCCAGATAACCTGGACAGTGTAACACAGTGCCAAGATGTGCTGGCTGTGCACCAAGGCATGCTTAGCCACAGGGTGATCCTCATTACCAACAAACACTGTCTGTCTGTGTCTGTTCATGCGAATGGACAGTTTGTAGCTGGTCATTTCCACATAGAATGCTTGACAGTGCAGGCATATTAGTTGATAAATCACATAGGTGCTATTGCAAGTGGCTCTGCCCTTAATCATGTACACCTTCCGGGTTACAGGACTGGAGTAAGTGGTGGTGGGAGGGTACATAGGACAGGTTTCATACTGCGGGCAGTTACATGGGTAGGAGCCGGAGGATAGGGAAGGTAGTTTGGGGATTTCATAGGGATGGACTAGGAGGTTACGGAGGTTAGGTGGGTGGCAGAAAGACACTCTCGGAGGAGTGGGGAGGATGTTATATATATTGTTATTGTCAAATATAACTACTATAGGAAACACACAAAATAGGTTCCAAAGCCACAGTCACTTCTTAAACTTTTTAATTTACTTTCATCTAACTACCAATGCATTATTAGTTTCTGCGCACTATGGCGTCATTTTCAAATGCCCATGATCACAAAAATATTACACTGATTTAATCACATGAAACAGTGAAAATTTTCTAAATTTACCATAAAATAAAAAAAAAAAAAAAAAAAAATAAAAAAAAAAAAATAAAAAAAAAAATAAAAAAAAAAAAAATACTGAGAATTTAGAGTGTGAATGCTCTGTGTTCAGGTACACTTGTTTCATCCTTCATCATCATAAAGGATGAAACACTTTCCAACAGCTGAACAGTGGGCATTCAGGCTCTGAATTTAATTCAATATGTAATTGATTCTGAGCTTCACCAGGTGGGCATATGCGAATCCCTATATAGAGAAAACCATGCAAAATTGGCATAGGTTTCTCTACATATTTACAACTTTGGAATAATTGGACTATAAGACAGACCACTTGAAAATTCAACAAATCATACAATATGCTCAAAAAATGTTTTGTACATAGTAAATGAGCCAAATGACTTAATGGTGACTGTACAAAAACATAGGACATTGTTTCAAAAAAAGTTCAAATGTTTGTAATCCAAAGGGGCCAAACTGCTAAAGTCATTACTCCCTAGTCTTACCATCTACTTTAACTTATTCTAAGGATAACATACACACACCCATGTCCGAGGGAGGACTCAAAACTCTGGTGGGATTGGCCACGTACTACACGATGTTGAGCCCCAGATCACAAGGCCATACCCTTGCAGCGCACGTGGTTTGATAAATTATTAAACTTTTCACTGTTTAATGTAGCAGAATTATTGTAATATTGTTTTTAATCATAGGAACTTGAGAATGACGCCATAGTGGATCGAAACTGGTAGTGAATTGGTAATTCGATGGTAATATATTTTTTACCTGGTGATGCCAGCAGCACAAAACGTTTGCAGTACTTGAAGAACATAAATTTATTTAGGATTGCTGCCAATGTTACGCTGGCACTAGATGTGAAATATTACTGACCACATTGTTATGGGTAACGTTTCCAACACTGCAATGCAGTCTTCTGCTCGCTACCCCAGCAGCCATAGTACACGCCCCCTGCTGCTGCCAACAGCCAGTGCACAAATCATCAACTTACCATGGATGAACAGTACAGTAACCAGGTAGGTGTGTCCTTACCAAACAGTGCAGAAATTGGAAAAACAGTGTATCCTAAAAGGTCATCCAATTACGGGTCAGAAACAAACAGCCAGTAAATACGAGTATGTTGTGCTAAGTTTGATATTCACTCAAAACCTAAAATCCGATTTCCTGTGTTTGCATTGTACTGAATCAATTTCTTCTTCATTCTTTGTAAAGTTGCTTTGTAAAATGAGAAGTATTCAAGAAAGCTTTCACGATCAACAAAATTACACTTGAAACTTTCTGGAAGATTAAAATTGCGGGCCAGAAATGGGATTCAAACCTGGACCTTTGCCTTTCGTCTGCCTGTCAGCCTGAATGCAGCCCTTGAAATCCTTTAAACTTACAATTCCATGCTACCCCTAAGTATAAGTTAATTATTCTAATGCGAAGATTCTTTCCCTTCCTCCCTCACCATCTCTCTCTCTCTCTCTCTCTCTCTCTCTCTCTCTCTCTCTCTCTCTCTCTCTCTCTCTCGTTGGGCCGTTTGGAGGGAGGGGGGGTGCCGTGCACCTGTGGCCCCTGCCCCCCCTGAATCTGTCCTTGGGTCATGACATATTTATTGTACTGTCTAATATGAACCTTTTAACCTTTTTCTCATTCTGGCCGTGATTTCTTTTATAATACAGACTGCATGTTTAGATGTATTCATTCAGAGTATAAACTGTAAGAAAAGACAAGAAGCAGATTTATACACATTTTTCATTTAAGAAAGTACTTCCATGTTTCAGACTGTACAGACAAAACTACTGCAAATTTAAAACACTTGCATATTTCTACTTGAAATGTGGGAAATGTACATTCTACTGCTGGCTGAAAGTTTTTACAAAAACCATGCTTCTAATGTTCCTTTTCATTAATTTATTCACACATTATATTCTGTTAGATCCATAGTGAAAGACATAATCTACATGTGTGGGATGAGTTTTATAGCAATAAAAGGATACATTAGCAAATTATCTATCCAAGAAAATTAATAATAATAATAAATGGATGAGTAACTGATAACCATGATTCAAATACTGTGACATATTGAAAAACCTCTAAAAAAATTATTCTGGATTTACTGGTATTTCTTTGGAGTCAAGTAATGTACGCATTAGATGAACTGTATACTTTGTGGCTGTAGGTTCAGCTCAGTGGCGGTTTCTTAATCATATATTAACTAATACACCATTCTCCATAGTTCCCATCAAGGGGTTAGCATTTCAAAATATGAAATGAGACAAATTATAGTGTAGCAAAATCAGTTCAACAAAAAAAGTAAAATTACAAGGACATATTAAGCCTGGTCAGTTCTTATATTTAGATGATAAAATTCTGGGTACTGCCAATAGATATGTTTTTCTACTTTAAATTTTTTTTATTGGAAGTACAAGTTATACATTATCACAAGCAGATATAGCAGGCTACTTCCACGAAGTCTGCTAGGTACTGGTTGTAATTACTGCTAATCTACTCACATTGTTAATGACAAGAATTACTTTTTTGTAACTCATTAACTTATAGAGTGGAATATTGTCTACATTAGTAGAAAAGCAGGTGCTTCGAAGAAAAAATGGAGACATGCTCTATACTGCTTTTCACATCTTCTTCAATACGGTGTTTCATCTACTACTTTGAAATTGTTAATGTAATTTTACTGATTTCAGATAATGTTGTCAGCATTTTACTCACTAGTAAAGTTTAAAAAATCAGTACTGGCATGTAGCAAGGTTGTACGACATAGCTAGGTGATTGGAGAACACTGATTTGAAACCAGTGATACTTTATTTAGCACTTGTCACACACATGAAAGAGCATAAAATGAACTAAATCTAGCCAGAGGTTTTGCTGACCAGGAAAGTTGCTGCATGTCTTGCAGAGCATATTGAGTTCCACGTACAGTTTGTGGGTGAGCATTATCCAGTTTGAATAACACATTATCGTCCTGTTGCAAAAGTGGAAAAATAACAGGTTTTACAACATTTTGCACATTCTAAGCACTGATCAGTGATCCCTCCAAAAGGAACAAAGGTGAATGAGAGTTCTAACTTATTGCATCCCAGACCTAAGGCCTGGGTTTAGGGCCAGTGTGTCTTAGATGACTACTCTCTATGAGACTGCACTCACCAGTGCATATGCCCAAACAATCATTAATTACGTGCAGGCAGAATTTGTTTTCATTGGTGAAAACCTCGGTCCGCCATTTCAAGTGATCCTGTGATGGTGCCAGTCAACCAGTGTACATCAGTGCTGTGGCATGAGAGGAAGGCAGGCTACAGGTGTGCATGCCCGTAGTCCCCCTGCTAATAACTAATTGGCTACAATTGTTGTTGGCATTTTTGATTCTTTTAAACCATTTTGTGATAGTTGTACAATCTGTCACTGCTGCCCTTACAATGCAATGATCTTGCCGCGTATCTGTGCTGCATGGACATTACAGAACCTTGTCTATTGGTGTAAGGATCTGGTAAATGCAACCAGCATCATTGCACAACTTACTGATGCATCATGTCCATCTGTGTGGCAGTTTTTGAAAGGATCAATCTGCGACTTGGAACGCCACAATTTGACCTCTATCAAACTCGATTAGTTGGCTGTAGGAAGCTAGAATGCATCTCTGTCATGGATCCTGTTTGCTTCACATGTTGATATCACATTGAGCCTGCTGTAAGCATTCCATATTAAAGTGAGGGTGCTCTGGCAGCTATCTTAGTATATACATATTACAAGGAAAAAAAAAAGAGGAAAAAGACAACGGCGATTTTGATCCACTGATGGCAGATGCCATTTGGAGGATAGCAGATGTACTGATAATAGTTTTCCTTGTAATACACATATATATTACAAGGAAAAAAGATAGAGAATATATTATTTAAATATGCAAAAGAAATTTCTTTACAGAAATGTGTTTGAATGTGTGTAATATCTCTATGTGAAAGAGGAAAAAGTATTATTTGCAGGATGCATCAAGTTTGCTTAGTTGTTAAAAATTGCCATCATAATGGCATGTGTACTGTGATTCATGATGAAACATTAACTGTTAAAGGTCATGTTTTATTGGCTTTTATGAATAACATCAGAAGCAAGATTTACTAACTTCGAATGAAATATCTTTAAATAAATTACTTGCAAAATCTATATAATTATGTCAGTATAAAAAGTGTTAGCCTACATCCTGTTTTGTTTCATATTGACTGATAATAAAGTAATTATCGTATTCATACATTAATATATTTCTCTTACAGGAGGAGCTTAGTGAACCATCTAAGTAAAGAAGAAAGGAGGACTGCAATGGACAATGTCGTGGTGTCAATAACTGCGTTTTAGTGTGTGTAACAGAAATTGTAACACATTTTGAACAACAGTTGTATTATGCCACTTCAGTGTATTGCTATTAATGTAGAATGTACCTGACAATAATATATACAGTCTTTAGTATTAATAAGTTTACTACCATATGTTAACTATCTAATAATGTGATGATTTTTAGTAATGTTAAGAATATGTTGAAGGAAAGAAACTCATGAAATAAAGTTTTAATTACATTATTATTAACAATATATATATTATTACTCTGCTTAAGAAAAGCCACACATATACGCCGTTAACAGAACATGAGGTAAGTGTCACAGACAAATGATACTTGTGGCATGGGCGGTTGGAGATGGCAGTTGTATGGTGCATAGCTGTACCTGTAGGATTGTATGAATGTGTATGTGTGCTCTATTCCTGACAAAGGCTGCAGCTGAAAGATTTAGCTGTGTGGGTGTGGTTGTCTTTACTAAATGCCTCTCTGTGGCTCAGTGATTGTCTTTAAGGTGAGTTGCAAACCTCATAACATTGTTCATAAGTGATCTTTTGGGATACAGTAATCAATTTTTGTGCAAGATAATTGCTCTCAAGGCTTGACTGGAATCTTACCTATCAGAGAGAGAGAGAGAGAGAGAGAGAGAGAGAGAGAGAGAGAGAGAGAGAGAGAGAGAGAGAGAGAGAGAGAGAGAGAGAGAAAGCAAGCTCAGTTGAAAAAGAAACAAATACATGCACACAATCACTCAGGCAACTTCGCACACACACAACCACTATTTCCAGCCACTCAAACACCACAAGCATATAGACTGTTAATGAGGTGGGGAGTGGAGGGGGAAGGATGCCAGGTATAGGTGGGGATGTAAAATGGTCTTTACAATCCATCATGCAATGTGGAAGTTCCCATCCCCACCTTTACCTGGCACCTTCCTCATCCACTCCCCACCTCTGACAGCCTAGATGCTTCTGGTGCTGGAGTGGTCGGATATGATGGTTTGTCTGAGTGATTGCATGAATGTATGTGTTTCTTTTTCTGATGAAGGCCATGTCCTAAAATTTAAGTTGTATGAATGTAATGATCTATTTTAGTGTGTGTCAGCATCTCAGTGAGCCTCTTTATGGTGAGTTGTTTTCTATCCTCCACTACTGATATTCCAATCAGATTTTGCATTGTTAAAATTTTAGTTCAAATCATTAAGTCTGTTAGTATTTGAAGAAGCAACTTCGTCAAAGCTGGCTGGAAGTTACATGTGTAGTTATTCTATGTGAATAATGTTGCAGACACTTTAGTGTGACAACTCCATAATGGGTTATGTGGCCAACCACCACAATATACAACAAATAACAATAACAAAAAATTTCAGCTTGGTGGTATGATATAAAATGTTTGTTCAAAAACATCGCATATTAATTCCATTCAACCATTGAACATCATCAGTGCAGTTTAAAGTCCAGAGGAGTCATGTGCACCTCATAAAAACTTTTCTACTGTCAACATGCATAAAAACCTGTCAAGTGTGTGTTACAAGTTTCCCTTTTCACACATGACAGACCTTTTTAAGTTTTCACTACATGTCTCTCTGTGGCTGTCGAAAACATTTTATGTGGCTTACATGAGTCCTCAGGACTTGTAACTCCATTGATGATGTTCAGTCGTTGAGAGAAGTCATATACAATATTTTTACATACATATTTTATATCATACCAACCAAGTGGAAAATTTATTATTATTATTATTATTACTACTACATTCATTTCTATTGACTCTTATGCTGAACAGATTAATGTGTATGGCCAGTCCAAGTTTCACATGCTACACTAGTTTGTAGAATGTTCTTGACAGTGCTGGTGCAGTATAACTTCAGTTACAATTCAGTAGTCCAATGTTCATAATGTGTGGTAATAAACATCGAGGAAACCATGGAATTAATAACTTAAATAGTGATGTTTAGTACAAGTCATATCAGAATAATTCAGATAGTGCCTACTTAGTAAGTATTGATAAATCCACCAAACTCTTGTTAAACACAGTCCTCATTATAATTATGGCTTAGTTGTTGATCATTTGTCTTGGGTTCACAGTGGTAACTATGAGCAATGAAATTGCTGGCAGTGGCCCAGGTATAGGAAAATCACAGGCAGTAAGGTGTGTGGTGATATCCAGATAGACAATGGTTCAGGCCAGGAGACAAGGCTGCTTCCCAAAGATGATGGCATTGAAGGAGTGAGAAGACTGAAGGACAGTGTCGACATTTTATGCCACCTTGCCACACCAGGGAAAAGAATGTTGTTAGAGCCAAGGTAGTAGCTTCATTTGTCATAGATATCACATGACATATGAGGATTTGGAATACAAGTAAGAAACAACCAATATATTTTGAGAAAATGATGCACATGGACACCCTCCCATTAGTATTGGGGAGCCAGATGAGGAGAAGGTGTTGCATATGGAGCTGTCTGATGAACAGCACACTTTGTTCAAGCTGCATCCACATGTGTTAAGTCAGTGCAGTGATGCCAGCTATATGGTCACCTTACTGAATCATAGCAATATTCCAGAATGAAACTTTCACTCTGCAGCGGAGTGTGTGCTGATGTGAAACTTCCTGGCAGATTAAAATTGTGTGCCGGAACCGGGACTCGAACCTGGGACCTTTGCCTTTCACAGGTAAGTGCTCTACCAACTGAACTATCCCAACACAACTCACGATGTTGCCTCACAACTTTACTTCCACCAATACCTCACCTTCCACTTTCCAGACTTCACAGAAGCTCTCCTGCGAACCTTGCAAGACTAGCACTCCTGGAAGAAAGGATAGTAGGAGGCGAGGTACTGGCGGAAATAAAGTTGTGAGGTGACATTGTGAGTCGTGCTGGGATAGCTCAGTCGGTAGAGCGCTTGCCCGTGAAAGACAAAGGTCTCAGGTTTGAGTCCCGGTTCCAGCACACAATTTCAATCTGCCGGGAAGTTTCACATACCAATATTATTTTAGTCTATGTGACTTAAATTATATATTTTGTAAGTATTTTATCTTTAACCTGTATGTATTGTAAGTAAATATTTTATCTTAAATTTGTACCAGATGTAAACTGATGATGTATTTACAGCCATACAAAATAATAATAAATCAAAGTCAAAAGCAAACCAAATCACATGTCATCTCACTAAAGACTTGGTTCGAGAAATGCGTCAATGACTCTAATGTAGAAGCTGAAGAACTTGTATCTGGAGAAACCTCTTCTGGAGCCAGCAGATTCACCCCATCATGCAATGATAATTGTGTAGAGCCATCTTCAGATCTGTGTTGTGAGTACCACACCGATGTTACGCTGGGATGCATCTGTGGCCAGGACTAAATGATGATTTGAATGAAACATTGCAAGACATGGCTTTCAGCTTTCAGCTGCAAGAATGAATGTTCACACTTTGACAGACAATGATACTTCAAATTCTGTTGTAATGATTGATACAATGGATGTGTGAGCACTGCAGCACCTGGGATGAACTTGTGATAATCAGCAATTTTCTCAAGAGTGCCTGAAGCTCATTTACATTAGTAAGGATACCACGATAGTCTTGGCGCAGATGATTAATCCCTTCATAAGATACATTAAACCACAGCTTTATGATGGATGGTTGAAAAAACTTGATTATGTCTTCTGGCGATTGTCATGAATTATACTAAATGTGCTTCTACATTTTTATGCTTTATTGTCTGTCTATAAATTTTTTAAATTCATGAGTATATGGATTCATATTTATCTGCTATTGCTACATACAACTTTTATTCGCACATTACCCAGAATTGATTCCATATGGTCTCTTATTCATTTAAATTTTTTTAAATAAAAACAATTGTACATGATACAATTAATACATTTTATGTAATGGCTGTTCTTTATTTTGATCGAATAATGGTGAATTGCTAGACATCTGTAATGTTCATGATAGTATAATTTTGTAGATATCTCTGTAAAACAATTTTTTAATTTTAGAAAAATCATATTATTGTAATATTCTACAATATTATAATTTTGTTAAAAAATATGGAAAGACAAAGGTGTGCAACTGTATATCTATGTAAAGCTAGTATGATGTAACTAGTAGTCTGAAAAATTCACCATCATGTATATTAATGCCTCCTGGCATGTATCATGGAACTATGTTATTAAGTAACTTGTTAACTGTGCTTCAGTATGGCATTAGCCTCCATGTGGCTCACTTATGTGCAACAGTTCTTGGAGCTGGTGCCTCAGATGACTGGGGGTTCCTCCTTTGAGTGTCGGATCTTGATAGTGGCGCCGCCACCCCTCCCTCCCCCACACGGCGCGCGGGGTATCGGCACCCCCCCCCCCCCCCTGCTCGGCGTTCAAAGAGGCAATTTGTATATTTTTGTTTCGTTAAAAGATCTGCAGGATGTCTTATCTCGGCTTGTTTGCGCATTCTTCAACTCGAGCTGAGGTTTCGGCCTACCAAGCGCCGCCACTGCTGTATTTATAACGTTTCCCAACACGTCGCCATTCTGCTCTTGTTTCTAGACGTACAGAGAAGCTTTTAAGAAACGAGGGCGCTCTCCAGGTTCAACGTGTCATGGAAAGCCCAATCCGCGACGTACCTGATGTTCCCCGGAATGTTATAATTTTGGAGCACATCGCATGGACGGTAAAAATGGCTTAAATGAAAATGCGTATGTACAAAGTAGTATAAATAAATATGTTATCGTGCTACTTAATTTAGTTTTTCAGTATTAATTAATAATAATAATCATATACATTATTTCTCATCGATAATCGGGTACGCCATATCTTCCGTATCACTTATCCAAAATTAATGATTGAGGTTTCATTTTCAAGGTTTCGTTCTCCACTAATGACGAAAAATAGCCATATAGTTTACATTTATTGTTTTATATATAAAAAATTATTTTGAAAAAAAATTGTACTGTTCTTACAATCTAAGTTGATACCCGGCGAACGATCATAAGTAAAACATCAGACACCGCGTTATCAACTTAGTTTGCGCGCCCGATATAAAAGCAATGTACAAGGTGCCATCTATTGACAACCTGTTCAACTAACATGAACGAGAGCTCTTGGCAGTACTTTACATCCTTATTCTTTATGCAAGCCAAAGACCTTCTTTGATACAAGCTTAGTTTATCACACAATTTATGTTATACAAGTCGATGTAACGACGAAAAAAACAAATAATTTAACTAACAGACACAACAACTCTTGCCGTTGTTTAGATTATTTACGCAAGCGAAATTTATCACGAGATTTCTGTTACACATGTCGATGCACAAGAGCTGTTGGAATTGTTCAAGCAAGTGTTGTGTACTGCGCGAAAGAAACGAATTTTGTAAAGTAAACAAGTTTTCAAAACATAAAATAAACATGAAAAGTCAGTATATGATTTTTTTTTATATGTTTCGCAATTAACCATATTGAATTTTATTACAAAAATTTTCTTACGATGGCACTAATATTTGTTACTACTATTCAAAGTTTATTATATTTTATACATATGTACTTGCATCTGCCTTTCCTTTGCATCTGACTTTGATCAGGATAGAGTGCGAATTATTCGCACGGATCAACTAGTAATAATAATAATAATGTGATTAAAGAGCAGACTGACAAAAAGACTGTTCTGTTACTTCAGTAAATTAGGAATCGATAACACAGGGTGCAAAGAAGTTGCAAGGGACATGGACGAACTCCAAATTAGCCAACAAGATATTGAGAAAAGACTACCACACAGAAAGAAATTAAAGGATGCCAAATGTCGCCAGAAAAAATAGAAGAAAAAGACTGGAGCCAAGTGGGCCGAAGAAAGAAGAGAGAAACATCGGAAAGTGATGAGAGAAATATGGAGGAAAAGAAAGGAGAAACAGTTGAAATAATCGTAGTTCATAGTGGCTCATACGTAAAAGAAGAATAATGTGATTAAGTCATTATATCTGACCCATTAATATCAGTGGCGTAGCTACTACACCAAGGGCCCCGGGGCAAAAATGACGTTGGGGCCCTCTCTGAACTAAAACTATACCACAGGCACCGTCTTTTGAAAATCTGGGGGTATGCTCAGTGGCGTTTCCAATAGGGGGGAGGTGGTTGTGCGGCATGCACGAGCGGAGTTGTAGCAGAGGGCGCTCGTGGCTGTCGTCGTAAGAACGCCGCGCCGTGCGTGCATGGCGGCGCGCGGCGAAAGTAGGTGGCGCGCACTTTGGACTTGTGCGACACCACACCCCTCCCCTCCAAACCGCCGCGCCGTCGTGGCGTAGGGCTGAGGGCCAGGGCGACGGCACTGGGAAGAGGGCCTGGGCGGGGGCGTTACTGGTGGGACGGACGTCGTAGCTGAGGCTGGGATCGAGACGCCGTCCGCGCCCCGGCATCCGCCTTGCGATCCTCCAGGAAACCCACCGAAACCTGGGGAAGGGCGCACACCCCCGCCCAGAGGGAGCAGGTCATCTTCTTCTGAGGTGCGTGGCCCAAGCTGGGGGGGTCCGCACGCTCCCGGAGTCCCTCTCGGTGATGCTGTCATCTGCGGCGACGACAGCGGCGGCAACGACTGCGTCGGAGGTGCGTCGACGTCCATAGGGATCTCGTAGTCCGGGGACGAACGATGTGGCTGTGCTCCCTGGCGGTGAACTGGGTCTGGAATCAAGAAACCGGAGACAGGATCGCGCGGCTTGTGCAAGCGCAATTGGTTTGCGTGGCGCCGCAGCTCCGACCCTGTGGAAGAACGTACAACATACACATTGCGACCGAGCACGCGCTGAATGGTGCCCGGCATCCATCGTGTCTTGTTGCCAGCAAACACCCTGTATAGGACCGACGTAGAAACCTGAAAACGCGAAGCGCCATACGAACCGACTCGGTGCGTGGGAGGCTGCAGCAGGTGAAGAAGAGTGCGGTGACGGCGGCCGTGTAGCAGCTCGGCAGGAGACGGGCCGTCACGTGGCATGCACCGATACGTAGAAAGGAAAATTTGAAGAGCTTGGTGCCTGGAGTGCTGACCTTTCATCTTGTCCATGTGAGACTTGAATGTTCGAATGAAACGTTCTGCTTCACCATTGGATTGAGGGTGAAAAAGTGCAGTGGTAATATGCTGAATGCCATTCACACGACAAAACTGGTGAAATTCCGCACTAACAAACTGAGTTCCATTGTCACTGACGATAGTTTCCGGCAAACCTTCGATGCAAAACACTGATGTTAAGGCACTGATTGTACTAGACGCTGTCGTTGAGTTCATGGCAATCACGAAAGGAAACTGGCTGAAAGCGTCTACAACAATTAACCAGCGTGTATTCCAGAAAGGTCGGGCAAAGTCAATGTGTAAACGTTGCCATGGTCCCTTGGGGCGTGGCCAGTCTGAGAAACGTTGCGGAGGAGCCGCCTGATGCTCCGCACAAACTGTACGCTGTGACGTCATGTTCTCTATCTGAGCGTCCATACCAACCCAGGTACAATGAGGTCTGGCCAGTTGCTTTGTCCTAACTAGACCCCAATGTCCTTGATGCAGGAGGCGTAACACTTCTCGTTGCAGGGAACGAGGAACAATCACTCTTGCTTGGTCGTTGTCGGTATGCAACAACAGTACACCCTGACTTAAAGATAATGCATGACGTTGTGCAAAATAACGTCGAACCAGAGGCCGTTGAATGTCTTTGGCTCTGGCAGGCCACCCTGAGCGAACAAAACGTGCTACCACACTTAAACCTGCAACCGCAGCTGTTTCCTGTGCAACCCGACGAGAGTTAAAAGGGAAATCTGCGACAGCAGAAGCATCTCTGGAGTCTATCTGACAACATGCCATTTCTGAAGAATCAAACGACACATCCTGGCCAACCGAAGTCGGGAAAGTATGTCCGCGTTGGCGTGATTAGTGGTAGGTCGGTACAAAATCTCATACTGATAATTAGACAGTATTAAGGATCATCTCTGAAGCTTTTGTGCCGTTCGTAGCGGAATTGGCTTTGTGGGTGAGAACAACGACGTGAGAGGCTTGTGGTCTGTCAACAAATAGAATTTTCTACCATAGAGATAATGATGAAACTTTGTGACGCCGTAAATGATTGCTAAGGCCTCCTTTTCTATCTGACTGTAATTCTGTTGCGTTGGCGTCAGTAACTTAGATGCAAAAGCAATAGGTCGATCGTGAGGTCCAATACGATGCGACAAAACTGCACCCAGACCGTACGATGAGGCATCAACTGCTAACACGACAGGTTTCTGTGGGTCAAAGGGAATCAAACATGCATCACTGAGTAGTGCAGACTTTAGTTTGTCAAAGGCAACCTGACAATCTTTAGACCATACAAAAGGAACATTCTTCCTACGTAAGTGATGCAGTGTAGCTGCTATCTGAGAGGTATTGGGAATAAATCGGAAATAATAGATAAGCTTTCCCATTCCTGCTTGCAATTCATGCACATTCTTAGGAGGAGGCAAGTCTTTGATTGTTCGAAGACTTGACTGTAAGGGATGAATTCCTTGGGCATTAATCACATGGCCTAGGTACTCTATTTCGGTTTGAAAAAACGAACACTTCGCTTTATTGCAACGTAGACCTGCTGCAGTCAAAACTTTGAAAAGGCACTCCAGGTTTGCTAAATGTTCTTCAACTGTACGTCCGGATACCACAATATCATCTAAATAGTTCGAGCAACACGGTACAGAAACTATCAGCTGTTCTAAAAAGCGCTGAAAAATAGCGGGGGCGGAAGAACTGCCAAAGGGTAGGCGTTGAAATTGAAAAAGGCCCATGTGAGTATTAATGACGAAAAACTTTTTTGACTCGTCATCAAGCGGAATTTGCAAGTATGCCTCTGCTAAATCAATCTTAGAAAAGAAGCGAGACTGTCCTAATTTGTCCATCAGTTCCTCAGGTCTGGGCAGGGGATAAGTATCTACAATTGTTTGACTGTGCACTGTTGATTTAAAGTCCGCACAGAGACGAAGTTTTCCTGACGGCTTGGGTATAATTACTATAGGCGAGGCCCACTGACTCGCAGAAACAGGAGAAATCACCCCACTATCTTGCCAACATTTAAGTTCGTCTGCAACTTTATCACGAATTGCGATAGGCACTGGTCTAGCTTTACGAAATTTTGGTACAGCAGATTCTTTCAAAGTTACATGTGCCACGAAGTCTTTTGCACAACCTAGTTCCAGCGAAAACAATTCACTATTTGTGTGACTGTTCTGGTAATTTTTTAAGTCTGAAAAATCGGTACCGTGCCGCAGCTACGAGAATGAGCATTTAGTGCCTCTACTATTTGTTCAAAGTCTACATCACGCGGAGATGCGTGAGGGAAAAGTTTTTGCAATAATACGAAGGTCTGGAGGCCCACAATCGATAAGAAAAGGTTCTTCACTCTCTGACCTGTAATTTGATGAGCCGCGACGAGTTATTGAAACTGTGCGAAATAGTCGCTCCATTCTTCCTCACGTTCGTTGTACTGACGAAATGTAGGAAGCGGTGCAGCGGCAGGTGTGGGCTGCTGATGTGACGGCTGTTGTTGTTGGTGAGCAGCCTGTGCCGTTAACTGCGACACCGCCTGCAGGAGTTGAGTGATTTGCGCCGTCTCCAACTGAATAATTTCCATTAAGTTTGGGTTCTGGGTAGTGGCTATGCTGACCGATTAAGCGCCGCGCATACAAGTAACTTATAACAAAACACAAATGCAATATGAAAGAGGACGCTCTGCAACAAAAAAGTCCACAAAACACGTAACTGAAAATGTTCCTCCAAAAATCTTATAATAAGGGTGGGTGGGCGGGCGCAATTTCTGCGTGCTCCGACTGCTGCTGGTCCAAGGTTCGTCTATCACTCCTCGTCGCCACTTTTGTGTCCCTGCCTCGTCGCCGCTTTGGTGTCTCGTTTCCATCGTAGGTGTCGGTGGCCGAGTGGAATGAGACCGACACAGGATTAAAGATAGCACGCTGGTGCAGGTACGGAGGGGAGCAGCCAGAAACTAGAAACACTAGAGTAAATTAGAACGAGATATATATTGCACAGAATTTATACAATACTTAACTTTTACAGAGATCAGTACTGCAGAATGCTGATACATAGTTGTTAGAGGCCTGCCTAGTGCCTGTACGATAGCAAAGTCTTCACTGGTGCCTATCTGATTCCGAAGGTCTTAACTGGTTCCTATCTCAGACCAAAGTGAACGATGTCGTTCAGCGGTGGCCACGAGCGGAGTTGTAGCAGAGGGCGCTCGTGGCTGTCGTCGTAAGAACGCCGCGCCGTGCGTGCATGGCGGCGCGCGGCGAAAGTAGGTGGCGCGCACTTTGGCCTTGTGTGACACCACACTAGCTTATACTAAAGACGGAACAAACATCCATTCCGAGGGGGGCAGGGGATTCGAACCCCCGATCGCAACGGCCGTGCAGACCGTGACAGGCACGCCGCAGACCGCTCGGCCACCGCGGCAGGCACCCTGAATCAATCTGCCAACATTTTGCTTGTGAAACTCGATGGTTGCTGTTACAGTGGGTTGGAACACTTGCGCGGAATGACACTTGAGCGGAGATCGGGGGCTTTGCTAGGCTAACCGGTTTTTCACCGGTACTGTCATACCAGACTGTGGTTATACTAACAAGTCCAGCAGTACAGTCGCTCCTGCGAGCTGGCTGGCGCTCGCACCACATCAGTAACCACGCATCGCTTCAACGTGGCTCTTCAACGCGTTCTGTGGCAAATGTATTTGTTACGACTGTTGTGGTAATTGGAACTAACAATGAAATTCAGCATAATGACAACTGATGATGAAATTAATAATTTGTTCTAATATTATGATGGTGCAAAGATCAGGGGGCAGCCAAGTTGGTATTTCTCATGACTGTTAAAGCCTTATGATAGTTGCCGTTTTATTACTAAATTTAAATTGTCAAATTTATATTTCATTCTAATTTTATTTAAATATTAAACTTAAAAACACAGAATATGAACTCATATTGTTTTCCTTTTCACTAAAGGATCAATTTTTTGATAGCACTATTGCAGAAATGCTGATTCGGTAAATTTTAATGGGTGTATATATTTGCAGTAACTCAGTGCCAACTTTTTATCATCACTATTAATGAATCGGGATGAAACTTTTGCAGGAAATAGTCTTGATATTTCTCATAAGATGAAAGCACAGAACTTTTGAACTGTCTTGTGAATATACCTACGTAATCTTCCGTTTGCAAACTGTGGCGTGAGAACCAAAAGTTAGTTTACTGGAATACCATTGAGAACATATTAAAGATTCATAGCTCGAAAAAACAGTGAAATCATGTTTTTAAAACCTTGGTTGTTGCTACATATTTACATAATAGACACCATTTCAAAATTTCATTGCTATTAACAAAGTAGAAGAAGAGTTAATTTTGGGTGGAGTCTCCCTTTAAACTCTTCGCTGTATGTACTGAATACAAGGCTACATGCCGCGCGGGAATAGCCGAGCGGTCTGGAGCGCCACGTTGGGATCGCGAGACCTCCCGCGTCGGAGGTTCGAATCCTCCCTCGGGTATGGATGTGTGTGTTGTCCCTAGGTTAGTTTAACGTAGTTTAAGTAGTTTGTAAGCTACGGACTAATAACCTAGCAGTTAAGTCCGATAGATTTACAAACATTTGACCTTTTTTTTTTTTTTTAAGGCTACGTCGAACCTATTTATGATCAATCGCTTGAGGACGGCACATTGTTTGCACTTCTCCTGCGCTTGCACTCGGCCGTGTTGTGCTACGTAACGACGTCGGACCGTTCCATTCTACCGTGAGCTCTCACAGCGCAGACGGCGAGAGAGCCCAAAGCACTAGAGGTCTGCAAATCGCCTTTTTCGCTCGCTCGTACTCGGTCGAGTGCGCAACGCTCGGCGGTGGCGCGGCGAGTGTGTTACGCTCGCAGCGAGCGTGTTGACACTCGAACGAGGCTGCGTGGGGCGGGGCGGGCAGAGGCCGCACAGCGTAGTGCTGCCGCTGTACTCACAAGAAAACCTACAAAAGTGTCACTCTCCGATTTTACGAAATTTGCATATTTAAGTGGTGAACTGTCCCTCAAAAATTGGGGCTAAAGTATAAAAATCGCGATAACTTAGAGATTAGTGAAGCGATGTTAATAATTTTTGGTATGAAAGTATCTTTTGATAAAAGACAAATTTCATAGATTCAACCTCGATTAAATTAAAACAATTTTTTTAAGTACAAAAAATTGGACACTTTAGCGGTAGCTACCCCCCTAATTGTCGCTCGCTCTGTAATATACCGCCGATACTTTCATACCAAAAATTATTAAAATCGCCTTACTAATCTCTAAGTTATTGCGATTTTTCTATTTTAGCCCCAATTTGGGACCGTGTACCCTCTTAAATATGTTTTTCCTTCGCTAAAAAAATACGTGTCTCATAGTTTTTAATGTTTTATAACATATCCAAATTTCATAAAAATCGGAGAGTGACTCTTTGGTAGGTTTCCTTCTCAGTCGCTAAGGCAGCGGCTCTGAGGTGTGGGCTGCTTTTGCGTCTGACTCACCCTCACTGACTAAAGGAACCAAATTCAGTTATGCTGTAGACGTCTATTCCTGCATAGTACCATATAACCGCAATATCATTATACCGCAAACGAGACAAAAAGGCTGTTTTCACCAACTACAACATTTGGAAGTAATGTAAAGGATCCAAAGGAAACTACGGAACGAACAACTTTTTTATTGCAATGTACAAAAGTGAATGTTACCGTACAATAAAGTATAGATCGAAAAGTAACAACATTATCCCAAACTATTCGTTGGTGGCATTGTAATTGCAATGTAGTGTTAAAGTATCATTGAAACGTTGTAGACGGATTCGAGTTCTTGTATCAGAAATCAGTTTCCCTGCCTCACTGAAAGTCCGTTCACTAGGTGCATTTGTGGCGGGCACACAATATATTCAGTTTGCCAATACAGCTACATTAAGAAAGAGAGTAATGATGCGTTTCTACTGTTCAAGCAGATCGTCGTAATCACCATCAATTCTTGCTAAATAAACGTCTATCTCAATGGGGGATTGCGCGTCGCGCATTTCACAGTCCAGCCATTCCGAAAAAATGCACTTCACTCTTTTGGCTGGTGCACCCGGGTGACATTCTTAAGTCGGCCCTAAATAAATATAACACAGATATCACTGAAACAGCGGGAGCACCATAAATTCGTACAACTGTGTAAAGTAAACAATTGGAACAAGAGGATTTAAAACAGGTACAAGATATATGAGCTTTAGACGAGAATAAGATCGTGACGACGGAAGAAAGTGCAGATCCTGTATATTGCACACAAGTTTGCATGCGTTCCTTATTATGTATATAAGAAAGAAGACAGTGGCAGTGGGGGTATATGAATGTTGCAATTGGAAAAATTTCCGTTAAGGACGCACTCGGAAAAGGTAGAGGCGCAGCAACCACGCACAGTGCCAAAATGCTACGGGACCAACAGAGAGAGAGAGATGCACAAAACTAACCTAACGGGTGTACATCAATATCGTGTATTTAATATCAATATAAAAGACGGACAAAGTATTTCAGCACTTGAGAGTGATAAGAGGAATGGATATAAAAAACAATCATTTTCTCGTTAAGACAGCACTAACAGTCCACAAAATGGGAACAAGAAAGAAAGACAGATCATGGAAATCGCATTTATTAAATGATCTTAGCACAGAAACTTTAATCACGTATAATAACCTGTATTGTAAAGTACAAAATGCGAAACTGAATGGCTAGTTCAACTGGATCGAGAAAACAGCGTTTGAAGAACCCGGGAAAGGAAACAATTCCAAATTTCGCAGTCAGGATTTATTCTCTAGCGTCTAGTTTGCTCCCGGCACTCGCCTTGGACTCGAGTGACGCTGTGGTGGTCGACCGAGTGGCGAGCGGGCAGTGTGGACGGTCGGGCCAGTCGAGCGTGCGCCGCTCGAACGAACGTGCAAGAAGTCGAGCGCAGCCACACGCCTTGCCGCAAGCTGCAGTACCGACACCTGTCGGACTGTCAGAGAACGACATGTATCACGCGATTCGAGCGAGCAACCGAGCGAGGTGCAGACCTCTACAAAGCACAGACAAGTGCCCAAAGCTACCTGCGGTGGAGAGGCCGCTGTACACTACTTGTGGAACAGACTGTCCACTACCTGCAGTGACCCGGGCTCCGGGCAAGTGTCAACAAATTCCCTCTCCGGTCAAGTGTGACAACCTCCTGTCACAGGATGTCCAACTCTTTGTTGGTCACGCAAGTCAGATGTTCCCCCCTCAACATCTCTTAACTTGTCGAATGACGCATAGTACTCACATCAACACAGCCATCATAAACTGCATTTATTCTCTGAGGAATCTTCTTTGAGGTGACATTTTCTGCTGTCAAGAATTCAATGACAGCACATTGCTTAAATCGCATGGACGGAACGTGTGCGCAGGTTTCCATAATTTACAGTGTAACGACACAACCGTTCAGTGCTAAGGCTTCAGCCAACTGGAGCTGTAGAGAGGATGCTACGGAACAAGCCAATACCTGCCGCATACCAATGCTGCCAACTGTTGAAGAGTTATGAAGATGGAGGCTCATTGATGTCTCAGAATGTGTCCCACCAACGTATCCCTTCTCTTAGTTAGGATATGCCAGAAACTCCTTTTCTGCCCAATTCTGAAAAGTACCTCCTCATTAGTTATGTTATGTACCCATCTAATGTTTATCTTTATTCTTTATCACTACATTTCAAAAGCTTCCATAATATTTTCATCTGATCTCGTTATCGTGCACGTTTCATTCCCATACAATGCTTCACCCGAGGCAAATGTTTTCGGAAAGGACTTCCTAACATTTAAATTAATATTGGATCTAAAAAAAGGTCGCTTTTTCAGAAGTGCATTTCTTTCCATAGCCATTCTGCATATTTTCTTTCCTTCGGCCATCAGAAGTTATTTTGGTACTCAAGTATTTCATCTACTACTTTCATTGCCTCATTACTAGACCGCGGATCTTTAGGTTAAAGCCTATCCTATTCCTGAGTTCCTAGTCGTAAATAAACTTCTACTTACGTGTTTCATAACCAATTAAATGCGGCACCGCTAATTTTATATCATCTAAAATAAACTGTTTCGACGTTAACGCCTATTTTTCCTATTTAAACTTTAAAAACATTAAAATGCGCGTATTTATTCAATTTTGAAAAAAAATTAGACTTGCATCAAAGAATCAAAGGTAGAAGCACTGAAATCGATAGCTGAATATAAAAACTCTTAGAATCACAAAGAAATAAATTCCTTCTTATATAAAACAAATTTGGAGGCCACACAATGACACAGAATTTCATGAGTTAAGACCCCCTCCACCCCTATGAACCACAGACATTGCCAAGGTGGGGTGGCTTGCGTGCCTCAACGATACAGATAGTCGTACCATAGGTGCAACCACAGCGGAGAGGTATCTGTGGAGATGCCAGACAAACTTGTGGTTCCTGAAGAGGGGCAGCAGCATTTTCAGTAGTTGCAGGGGCAACGGTCTGGATGATTGAGTGAGATGCCACACAGTTACTGCGAAAGGCTGAGAGCAAGGGGAAACTACAGCCGTAGTTTTCCCGAGGACATGCAGTTCTACTGTATGAAAATATGATGGCATCCTCCTCTTGGGTAAAATAGTCCCCGATTCGGATCTCCGGACGGGGTCTACTCAAGAGTGTGTGGTCATCAGGAAAGACAACAGTGGCATTCTACGGACCGGAGTGTAGACTGTTAGAGCCCTTAATCGGGTAGAGACGTTAAAAAATTTGAAAAGAGAAATGGATTGGCTAAATTGAGTATTAGTGAAGTTCGGTGGAAAGAGGAACAGGATTTCTGCTCAGGTGAGTACAGGATTATAAATACAAAACCAGTTGGGGATATTACAGGAGTAGGTCTGATAATGAATAAGAAAATAGGAATGGGGGTAAACTACTATAGCAGTGCAGTGATCGCATCAGTGATCCATCAGTTAAGCTAGATACGAAGCCAACACCGACGACAGTAGTACAGGTTTATATGCCGACTAGCTCTGCCGATGATGATGAGACCGAAGAAATTTATGAGGAAGTAAAGGAAATTATTCAGACAATTAAGGGAGAGGAAAACTTAGTTGCGATGAGAGACTGGAAATCGGTTGTAGGAAACTGAAGGGAAGGAGAAATAGTAGGTGAATATGTACTTGGCAAAAGGAATGAAAGAGGAAGTCGCCTGGTAGAATTTTGCACGGAACATAATTTATCATAAAAAAATACATCGTTTAAGAATCATGAAAGAAGGTTGTATACGTGGAAGAGACCAGTAGAGACCGGAAGGTACCAGATAGATTTTATAATGGTAAGACATTAGATTTTGAAACCAAGTTTTAAACTGTAAGACATACCCAGGGGCAGATATAGACTCTGACCATATCTTACTGGTCATGAACTGTAGGCTGAAAGTGAAAAAACTGCAGAAAAGTAGGAAAAATGAGATGGGACCTGGATAAATTGAAGGAACCTAAGTTCTTGAGAATTTCAGAGGGAGCTTGAGGCGACAATTGACAGAAACAGGGGGGAAATAAAACAATAGAAGAATGGAAAGCATTGAGAGATGAAGTAGTGAAGGCAGCAGAGGACAAAATAGGTAGAAAGGCAATGCTTGGTTATCAAAGGCAATACAAAATTTAATAGATCAAAGGAGAAAATATAAAAATACAGTAAATTAAACAGGCAAAACGGAGTAAAGGACGACTAAGAAATGATACTGAAGGAAGTGCAAAATAGCTAAGTAGGAATGGCCATAAGGCAGATGTAAGTCTGTAGAAGAATTTATAAACAGGGGAAATAGATACCGCCTACAGGAAAATAAAAGAGTCATTTGGAGACAAGAAAAGCAGATGTATGAATATAAAGAACTCAGATGGAGTATATAGAGGGGCTCGGAAAGGAACTTAGAGACAATATTGTAGGAAGGGAAGAGAAAGTAGATGAAGATGAAATAGGAGATACTATACTGAGACAAGAATTTTACAGAGTACTGAAAGACCTAAATCGAAACAAGGCCCCTGGAGTGGATGACATTCTTCAGAACTGCTGAAGTCTTTGGGAGAGCCAACCAGAACAAAACTATTTCACCTGGTGCGTAAGGTGTATGAGAACAGGGAAACACCCTTAGACTTTAAGAAAAACGTAATAATCCCCATTCGAAAGAAAGCAGGCGCAGTCAGGTGTGAAAATTACAGAACCATCAATTTAAGAAGTCGTGGTTGCAAAATTTTAACACATTATTTACAGAAGGATGAAAAAAATCGTATAAGCCGACCTCAGGGAAGATCAGTTTGGATTCAGGATAAATGGACACTGGAGGCAATACTCAGTTTACGACTTGGATTAAGGAAAGGCAAATCTACATTTCCAGGAGACATCATGTAATTATACCAATATGCTGCTTCAAAGGTTTATATTATAATCTTGTTATGGATCCATTTCGGCACAATTAGCCATCGTCAGACAATCTGCGAAATACACAAATATTTTATGTAATAATCATCGTTTTGTTATATATACTTTTAAGTGTGGCCTGTTTTTTCGATATGAAGATTTTTACTTACGACAATGTGACATCCTTGGCAATGTCTTGCTGTTTATTTAACAATAATGTGAACTTTTGTGTCACACTTATGTAGTATTATACAAATATCGTCAAATAAAATTTTAATATTTTTTTATTGTGCTGTTCTGACAGTTAGCCAAAGATGTTACATGTTTACAGTTGGCATTTGCTACGGTAAATTTATACTGTGGTTTAAATGTCTGTGATCTGTGGGTTATGATTATTCAAAATTTTTTAGCAGACGTGCAAAGATGTTTATTAATATGATTGGTGTGGAAGGTTGCGTTATGATAACAGCACAGATATATATCACTAGACTGGCAATGCCATATACTGTATCATTGGTGTCAGTGAAGTCTCGCCGCCATATTTCTGTACTATAAACGTGAGAGCAGTCGCGTGTGTTATTAGAGAAAAAAGTCGTAAAATACGGATGGAGTTTTGACATATGGGAAATTGGTGTGTTGCACATGGCAGTAGCTTTTTCAGCTGGAGTAAAATTGACACATACAGTAATGGGTTAAAGTGCAGTTTATGCGGCAGCGGCTAGATAATTGTCGTATTACGGACATAAGTGGCCTATTATTAATACACCACAGCGGTCAAACATGTTTTATTTGTTTCATGACCAGTACGAAGCATAGATCATTTTAAGTGAAAGTTAAGTTACGTATAGGTTAAACGAGAAGTTTTTTTTTTTTTTTTAGTATGTGAGGGCGCGTAGCGCCCGAATCTCCGGTTCAAAAACACTCAATCAATTTACAGTTGTACGCTCGAGATATATATATATATATATATATATATATATATATATATATATATATATATATATATATATATATATATATATAATTTCAGCCCGAGCTACCTCGATTGCAAGCATTCTTGGAAATTATCGCAATTACTTTTACTGACCGGACAAGGGTACATACTAGAACCTGTCAACCATAGAGCAGGTATAGCATGTTTTATTTACTTTATGATATTTTCGAAACAGTGATCAAGTGACATCCATACTGATAGCAACTGTAACTTGTAGATCGTCAAAAACGTTTGCATGCACTGCTTCGATTTGTTTACACAGTACAATTGTAACGCTCTTTCTTATTGACCGCGGCATCGCGACTCCTGATTGGCTGCTCTGCCGTTCCCAACCTAGCGAGCGCGACGGCTAGCCGCTGCCGCATAAACTGCACTTTAACCCAGTAATGCGTTGCATCGATTTGCTGTTATTATTAATCTCTTACTAATTTCAGTCCATTTCAGATTTTCCTTCTGTAGTATGGTAATTATAAAAGTGTTGTTTATCGTGGAAAACACATATCGTTCTTTTGAGAGTTCTCAGGAAATCTATAGTCTGCTTTGAGATATGAGTCGTGTTTCCTGTTTTTATTAATCGCTTGTCAGTTTCGGTCAACTACGGCTTGTTTTTCAATAGTATGACCGTGATAATTGTCATGGATAACATATATCTGTATTCTTCTTGGTGTTATTCAGGTAACTACGTCTGATTTCGCTGTATGTAACGGTAAAATTTTACCTTCCATCCCAGCGGTCTCGCATGATTATGTTGGCAACATCAGCAAAACGGAAGAAAGTTTTTGCCAAGATGTTAATATTCTCAGAAGTCCGCATTGAGTGACTTGATTAGTGTTCCGTACAGACGATGAAGTAAATAAATAACTCTGTTCCTGCTCTATGGTGGACAGGTTCTTGTATTTACCCTTGTTCTCCCAATAAAAGAAACAACGCTGGTAAAACGAAGATTTCATGACAAACATTTGTGTCATAACGCGACGTTACATGACTGACAACGTAATCACGCCAGGGCGTTAAGTAAAATTTAACCGTGCGTAACACGTTCTTCTCATAACACGATACGACAATGTATGTGTCAAATTCATTGCGGATGTATTGGCTCAAATGCAAATCCTGCTCAAACCAACTAATATGGCTTACAACGTCATATCGTGTCAGAAGTTCATACTAATACCGTACATAAACTTTATGACGTGAGGTGAGGCAAGATGGCGGCGTCAGGCTTCAGTCACAAAGGCTAGTTTGCCAGTCTAGTAATGTATGTCTGTGGTTATGATTGATAATTTAATAATCTTTGTGATCATATGTTTGTCAGTGGTAAAGAAATCAATAAAATTATCGATAATAGTTTTGTTTTTAAAATCAGATTATTCATTTAAGATATTATCAGGGTGTTGTATATATATATATATATATATATATATATATATATATATATATATATATATATATATATATATATATATATATATATATTTCTATCGCTTCTAGGATGTTCATTATTAGACCTTTATGTATGATGTGTAAAATTTTCATTGCAACCACCATTCGTTCTGCACTGAAATTATCGTATTTCAGGTTGATAAAAAATGTAGATGGGTTATTATCACTTAATCTCGTGTGCTCGTGGTATCTAATACTGAAATGTCGTCCTGTTTGTCCTATATAAAATTTGTTACAGTCTTTACATTCGATTTTGTATATGCCTGGGTTTTTGTATATTGGTAACTTCGTTTTACCTGAGTGAAGTCTATGGCAGATATGTATGCAAATTGCATACTTGTTTTTTCATTAATGAGCCTAATTTGCTGATAATTTGCCTAAATACGCAATTGATATATATATATATATATATATATATATATATATATATATATATATATATATATATATAGGTTTAGTTTTTTCTTTTACTTGTCTACATGATTTTATATCCTTGTGGATTTTTGGTTTTGTAGGTGAAGTTTTTCTATTGTATATTTGCAGTACAAAGTCTGGGTTGAAACTATTTTGTTGTGCTATATATCGTAGTGTAACAATTTCCTTTTCTATGGTAGCTTGGTTTAATGGTAAATTTTGTAATCTATTAATCATGCCATGGAAGTATGCATGTTTGTGTACTCTTGGGTGGCATGATGTAGCATGTATTATAGTGTCAGTTGTTTTCTTTCTAAATATTTCAAACAAATGAGAATTATCATTGTTAGTATTTTTGAGGTCCAGGAACTTAATTGATTTAATGGTTTCTATTACTATTGTGAACTTCATTTTAGGATGTAGTTCATTTAGTGCTTGATGGATATGCTGGACGTCGTTCATATTTCCATCTATTAGGGCAACATATCTAAAATAGTAAATTTTTTTATTAATTATGTTTGTAAGTGCAAAACATTTTTCTTTTAATGCATTTAAAAAAGATTATATAAAAAATTTGTGTATTTCACAGATTGCCTGGAGCTGGCCAATTGTGCCGAAATGGATCCATAACAACATTATAATAAAAACCTTTAAAAATGTTCAAATGTTCATAGAGCTTATGGGACTTAACTATGGGGTCATCAGTCCCTAAACTTACAAACTACTTGAACTAGCTAACACTAAGGACGGCACAAATATCCATGCCCGAGGGGGGATTCGAACCCCCGACCGTAGTGGCCGTGCAGACCGTGACTGGCGCGCCGCAATCTCCTCGGCCACCGTGGCCGGCAAAAACCTTTAAAGCAGCATATTGGTATAATTACATGATGTCTTTTAGAGGTATATTCTGTGCTGCGGGCCCATTGGATAGAAAGTTATCTACATTTCTAGCTTTTGTAGATTTGGAGAAAGCTTTAGATAATGCTGATTGGAATGCACTCTTTCAGGTCTTGAAATCAGCAATAGTAAAATATCGGGAACGGAAGTTTATTTACAACTTGTATAAAAATCAGACGGCAGTTATCAGAGTTGAAGGGCATGAAATCCCGCAGAGGTTGGGAAGGGAGTAAGACAGGGTTGTAGCCTTTCTCCAATGTTATTAAATTTATACATTGAGCAAGCTATAAAGGAAAGCAAGGAGATATTTGGAGATTCCAGGATGAAGAAATGAAAACATTGCGTTTTGCTGATGACATAGTATTTCTGTCAGAGACAGCAAAGGACCTGGAGGAGCAGTTGAACGGAATGGAAAGTGTGTTGAAAGTTGCGTACAAGATGAACATTAACAAGAGCAATACAAATGTAATGGACTACAGTCTAAGAAAATTAGACGATGCTGAAGATATTAGATTAGGTAACGAAACAATAAAGGTGGTGGATGAGTTTTGTTACTTGGGCAATAAAATATGATGGTAGCAGTCAGAGGATAAAAAATGCAGAATGGCAATGGGTAGAAAAGCGTTTTTGAAAAAGATAAATTTGCTAACATCGAATTTTAATTTAAGTGCGAGGAAGTCCTTTCTGAAGGCATTTGTGTGGAGTGTTGCCTTGTAAGGGAGTGAAACTTAGACGATAAACACTGCGGACAGGAAGAGGATAGAGGCTTTTGAAATGTGGTGCTGAATGCTGAATATTAGGTGGGTGGATCGCGTGACTAATGAGGAGGTACTGAACAGAAATGGGGAGAAAAAGAGTTTCTGACATACCTTGACTAAAAGAATGGATCGATTGGTAGGACGCATTCCTAGACATCAAGGAATCGTGAATTTAGCGTTGGAGTGAAGTGTGTGGGGTACAAACCGCAGAGGAAGACCAAGATATGAATACAGTAAGCAGATTCAAATAGATGTAGGTTGCTGTTCTTATGAGGAGATAAAAAGGATAGAATAGGGTGGAGAGCTGCAGCACACCAGTCTCCGGACTGAGGACAACAACAACAACAACAACACGCCCTTTCCCCCTCCAAATTGAAATCCTGGATTCATCACTGCAAAGCATGTAATTTGTATATGATATATATTTTTTAAAATTCTGAGTTGTTGGAAAAACGTATTGAGTAGCAGGATGGTTGGAAAACTGTAATTAGTGAACTGCAGTGAATGTTTTAACTTTATTTATTTTGCTAAACGTACGACCCTTAAGAATGCCAATACTTTATATTATCCTGTTTCTCTCTTAACACAATACGCACATAAGAGGATTACATATGGCAATGTTGAATAAAGAAAAGAAAAAAGAAATGGAACAAACGCTGTTAACGAAATCATTCAGTGAATTCAACAAAAGTCATCAGCTCTGTTGTGAGTTGTGCCATGGTATTGTGACAGCAAATAACCGTTTTAGAAAACTAGGAAACTCTATTATCGATGCTTTTCCTGACTAGTAATAGTTTCAATCTGAACCTGCAGAGTCAATGTTGCGTAAAAGTTCACCTACATCTACATTACATGGGATTGCAAATCACATTTAAGTGCCTGGAAGAGGGTTCATCGAACCACCTTTATACTATTTATCTCCCATTCCATTCTCGAATAGCGCGAGGGAAGAAAGAACCCCTGAATCTCTCCGGTCGAGCTCTGATGTCTCGTATTCTGATGATCATTTCTGCCTATGTAAGTGGCAGTCAACAATATATTTTCGCATTCGGAGGAGAATGTTGATGATTGGAGTTTCGTAAGTAGTTCACGCCACAGCGATAAGCGTCGTTGTTGTAATGATTCCCATCCCAGATCCAGTATCATTTCCGTAACGCTGTCTCCTCTGTATCGTGACAATACAAAACGAGCTGCTCTTCTTTGGACTCTCTCGATGTCCTCCGTCAAACCCACCTGATAAGGATCCCACAATGGGCAGCAATACTCCAAAAAAGGACGGACGTCATAGTCTACTGGTCTTACTCTGATGCACTACAAAGAATCTGAGAAGATATTCTGAAATCTTGCGTGTGGATTTCTGTAGATCAAACTACTGATAATCTCAGTCAGTACATTGCAAACATGATAGTTGATAATCTGGATTCAGATGCCCTATCCACAGCTTATTTGATTTCTTCAAAACAATCTCAAAAGACGAACAAGAAAACTATCGCACATTTTGTAAGCAGTAGACTGAATGGGCTTTATCCAAATGGCGTAGAAGAAAGCAATGATTATGGCCTTGATAGATGCATCATTTCATCTCTCCATGTAATTAGTGTAGTACGTGGTTCCAACCGGACAGCAAAGGCTGGAGTTCGCTAAGGTAAATAATTAATCCCCATAGAAAAAAGTTTTTCTGAATGCACCATAAAGAGTGTAGGCATTCATTCATAAATAACATTTTCCAGATGTCATTTAGCACTTGAACCTATTGTTATCGGATGGACACATGTTTACTTCAGTAAGCGACTCCCAGCACTCCAGAAAGTGGATAACCTGCAAATCTACAGGAAGATGACGATTCTGTAACCTACATAATTACTCAAAGATCCATAGTTTGATCAGGACTTGGTTTGCACTAGAGCCAAATACACATTTTTTGCCGAAAGTCATTTCCGGATCCGAATAGTCAGGTAGAGCTTTCTAGGGGAACAATACTTTGCCGGAAGATGTGAAAAAGAAAATTAATTAGCCTTGAAGTGAAGTAGGAGAGAAAGGTCGGTTAAAACCGCAGCATGTTTTCCAGAAGAACACCAGCCTGAAGGACCTGTGTGTGGCAGCATCTGTACTTAACGGAAAATCAAGTTTCACAAACTGGAGCATTCCTATCCAACAAGTGTGATAAGTGGAGTACGTCACGTCACTGTCACATCCGTTGATGTAGAACGTTATTCTTGGCTGTATTTAATATTAAGCGACAAGCGCCGTTGTTTTTCCTCCTGAAAACGTAGAAAAGATGTTAGTTGAAACTTTGATGGCAACTAAGACCTGAATGTATCAAACGACTGATTTATTGAACACTTGTTAAATTCCGTATTACATATTTCAACATATGGCTAGTGTCCATTATTGTATTTTTGTCTTCAAAAACTAAATGGTTGGTCTTAAACATTGATGTTATGTCATGTTTGATGTGTTATTCAACTGTACATGTTGTCATTTTCCATATCGCAAACGAAGAAAAAACTGCTTATAAGTATTTTACATTGTGTTTATGTCTTCTGTATGACAATTTTGGAGCCCATTTTAGATTTTCTTTAGCCTGAATGAGGCAACGAAAGAGCCTATTGTAGGCGCCTAAATGCACTTTTTTACGACCTAAAAGTCCGCGGTCTGCTCATTATTTAATCCAATTCCTTCAACATTGCCTGATTTTCTTACACTGCATTCCGTACCCAAGTTTTACTTTAGTTAATTTCCATCTCATACTTTCCTTTAAGACACTGTCAATTATATTCAATTGTTCTTCCAGATCCTTTGCTGTCTCTGACAGAATTACTACGTCATCGGCAAACTGTTAAGTTTTTATTTCTTCTACCTGAACTGTAATCCCTTCTCCAAATATCTCCTTGCATGTCGTGACAGTTTGCTCATTCTACACATTGAATAACATTCGTTACACCTCTGTCTTACTGCCTTCCAAACCACTGTGTCCCTTTCATGCTCTTCAACTTTAATAATTGCTGTCTGGTTTTTGTAGCAGTTGAACATAAATTTTTCGCTATCTATATTTTACCTCTGCTACCTTCAGAATTTGAAAGAGTATTCTAGTCAACAGTGTCAAAAGGTTTCTACGTTTCTCCAGATCTACTAAAGCTAAAAACGTCCGGTATTTTTTTGCCTCGGTGATGCGCCATTGTGAAACAGGTCCACTGAATGTGTGGTCGTGTTCCATTTTGAGTTATTCAGTACTCTTAAGTGTTTCAACGCCACTAATATTGCCTATTTGTATGTAAATTATTTTATTCCTTTACTAATGATCAGTGCCCCATGTCTATATATGCTTCCGCCCATGTGCTTAAACCTGTGTGTCCGTATGAATGTGGAAGGTTGCGTTCAATATTGACTGACTGCCGTGCAATGGCTTACAGTTGCCGCCTCGCGCTTTAGTCCTCGTTTACTTTAGTTATAAGAACGCATGGATTTGTATGTCGTCTGCACTGCCGTCTGCTGGGAGGCCAGAGACAAGCTTCCTTGGCGAAGTGGCCTGTTCTTAGCGTAGTACCGACGTAATCATGGACGAAAGAGGTGACAAAAGCGACCTATCTGGAGGTCTAGTAGAGGGTATTATCTTCTCCAGATAAAATGTTCAAATATTTGTACAGCTTATGGGACTTAACTACGGGGTCATCAGTCCCTAAACTTACAAACTACTTATGAACTAGCTAAGGACGGCACAAATATTCATGCCCGACTGTAGTGGCTGTGCAGACCGTGATTGGCGCGCCGCAGTCCCCTCGGCCTTCTTCAGGTAGCGAGAGTTGGTAGACAGTAGGCTCTGAACGCACTCTGCATCGCTTTTAGCGCGCCCTACATCCAGTATGTGGAGGGGAAGGCTTTGCATGTGGTCTGAGACTTCTGTCTTGCCGTGACCGCCGAAGTGAGTATATTGTCGAATCATGCTGAGGGGATGGCATGCTGTTAGAACTTTACTTTGTTCATGACCTAGCTATTTGAGGCGAAGTGTTTCTTAATTTACAGAACTCCAGTAATTCCGGTGATTATTTTGTGTCCAGTTTTCTCAAGTTAGAATGCATGCATGTGACCTTCAGCCTTTGTGTAAACTTAGTACGTTTGAATGTCCTCGCTGTTTTTAACTTACGTTTTCGTGTGGTGTCTGTTTCTGTGAACATGCTAAATTCTTTCTCAAAATTTCTTGGTTGATTCCGTCTTTCCTATCTTGGTAGGACCGATTCCACAATGTGCTTTTGTAATGGTCATTACTTCGGCCTTCAGCCAAGCTTTTACTGATACTAGTTTTCTTCTATATGAATTCCTATGTGTACTGTACTTGCTTATTCTAAATTAATCTCTTTTTGTAAATGCTATGTAATTCACCATGATTGCACACCACGTGGTACTTAAGGATAGTATGCTGCTGCCTCCCTGCACATGAGTTCGTTTGGTGCATAGTTTGATTTTAATTGTGCTTGAAGACACCCGCCTTCTCGTCAAAACACTGCCAATGCTTCGTTTTGCCGCTGCTATCAAGTGTTCCCACATGAGTAATGTGTCGCAAGCATCATGTGCATGTCTGTTGAAAGATGGCTGTCTGCCATCTTCCCTAGTTTTTTAACTTTGTAAATTATGTAAGTTCACTAGACAGGCTTTTTTTGCTAAACGAGAACTACTTTCGTTGGGAGGCATCAGGAATAGCATTTCATTTAATGTTTTTAAATGTTATTTTCTGTTAATATTGCTGGGATATTATTATGCTAATTATTTATCATTGTGTCTATGAATGTGACAAGATGAACGGTTTCTCTGTGACGCCACTGTCCCTATGAGAATGTGTACTAGCTTTATTCTGTATGTGTATGTATGAGAATCTTCTAGCATGGGAGTCTGAGTGTATGTATGAGAATTTTCGTCGTCGGCTGCTGGCTGCTCGCTACTAGTGTTTCTCTGGCTTCATGTTGATAGGTAGTCGTTACCAACCTCTGCTTTTGATGCTACTAAAGAGGTTCCTCCTCCCTTTGGTTTAAAGTTGGGTTGGCAATGCCCAATAGTAAGCCTCAACAGAACACGTGAGTCTAAGCTCTCCCCACCACCTCGATTTCTTTGGGTTTTTACCGATTTCCGGCCACTGGCGGTCCTCTCGCTGGCCTTCTGGACTTGTTCTGATTTTCTTTCCTCCCTTGAGATGGTAGCAATTCATTGTCTGCTTTGTTCAAGTTAGACTTCAGAACTTGGTTCATTTTTCAGAATAAGTTTCTTTGATCATGTACGGAAGTGTATTTAATTTCATTTCGGTGATTTTGCATAGGTAAACGCGGTGAATATGTAACTAATTCGGTTTGATAACGGCTGAGAACCGGTAACCTTTGTGAGACTAGCTGGTGGTGTATGCACTATTTTTTATTTCTTTCTAGCTTGGTGGAATGCAACTAATGTGTGGGAATATTTTTATTCTGTTTAGTGCATGCGAAATATTATTTTCCATTTTCTCCTTCTGCGAGTGATATGTACTCCACGTGGGATGTTCTTAGAACAAGGCCTTCAGCTTCCCCTGTGTCTGTTTCTATGCCCTTCAGGCAAGAAATTATGCATCTATCTTTTTGATTTCCATTAGTACCTCGCGATCTCCTCTCTGTCTATTTTTAAATTGTTGTTTAGTTTCCAAACTTATACTTTGCATTCATAGGCCCTCAGTAAATTCTCTTCTAGCCTTGCACGACCCCCTTTATTAGCTTACTTATGAAATACTACGTATTTCTAGGGGCTGCATGCCGTATTTCTTAGTTGATTTACCCCGACTTATTCCACTTTTCTGAATTTTGAAGACTGGACTTCGTCCATCCGTGTAAGACATTCCCAATCGCGTCTATTTCTTTAGCTTCCTTGTGATATCCTACGCATTTCTAAGGGTTGCATGCCGTAGCTATTTTTCTTTATTTTCCAGAAATTGAATTTTTGTATTTTTACTGGTTTTCGGAACCACGTGGTTCCGAACTCCGACTTCAAGGGTTTATAGCTAGTCACTTGAGTTCTCGCCACTGCTCACATACCGCCGGTCGCGGTGGCCGAGGGGACTGAGGCGCTTCAGTCACGGTCTGCACAGCTACTACGGTCGGGGGTTCGAATCCCCCCTCGGGCATGGATATTTGTGCCGTCCTAGTTCGTAAGTAGTTCATAAGTAGTTTGTAAGTTCAGGGACTGATGACCCCGTAGTTAAGTCCCCTAAGCTGTACAAACATTTGAACATTTGCTCACATACCAGTGCCTTACCATTCTGAATTTCTTGCTTCTGAATCTATGATTCCGTTGATTTTTGTTGATATGAATACGATCTTTAAGCACTTCGCCTTCAGTGGGGTTCGAATATGTAATGTAGTAGACACGTGCCGTGTGTCTCAATAAGTCTGCATGCTCACGGTTTGATTTAAGCGGAAATTGATCTCGCTATCATCGCGTACCATCTCAAGTGAAGAAAGACAGACCAGACCCACCTACGAAGTCTATTTTCTTTGTGTGGTACATCCTGGATCGCTGTATTTCACCTTCAATAGCGGCGCCTGCTTCTGCCTCGTGTCAGCACACTGAGTTGGGTGAGTTTCGCTTTAGTGTGTGGATGAGTGGATAAATGCTTATCGATTGTAAATCCTTCCCTCGACGATGTTCAGTTCAGATTACTTTAAACTAACATTTTAAATGGGATGCTATTTTATTGGTTACGAAAATTGGTTCATCCATTTGCTCATGTTTGAAGTGAATAAATAATTTATTATCAGTGAAACTTTATCCTAATTATGAATATTCGTTAGTGAATTCCGTCCCTTTTTTATTTAATGTTGTTTTTTACCAGCGCTGAGAACAAATTTAGATGCAAATTATCATATTTTAATTCCGTTGCGCCATATATGTTTTCTCAGCGACCTCCATGAAATTGTTTAGTTCGCGGTGGCTTGTATATTAATGATTGTGTGTAATTATCATGATCTATGACGTATGCTGGCCACCGTCTCTTTGTCTTCCTGCTGCTAAAGTAAAGTTTCAGTCAGTTCTAAATTCTGGGCCAGGGAACAAGATTCTGTTGCAGGAAGTAGTTAGTAGTTCAAGCGAATTCTTTAGCTGGTCTTACGGCAACAGTTATATGTTTAGAGTAAGCTCTTAATTGGTTCCTTTCAGCTAGAATTAATTTTACAATTAAGAGTGGTCTTTCACTGTGAGTGAATGAATATGCTTTCCTTTAGCCACTCTGTACATGCAAATTTCCTCGCACGTTATATTCATAAAGGGCAGAAACAGATTTACTAAGGGCAGTAACTTTATGATTTAATTCACTTTTGCACACTTGACAGCAAAAAAAGTGGATTAGTGCTGAATGCAACCCAACTAACGTAGCTGTGTTGCGGGTACTATACACACAAAACTCCTGTGGAGTACAGTCGTTCGACTATTCACAATCTGTACCACAAGAAGCAGTAGAGAACATTGCTCCTTATGGCAGTCAGTCCACATGTAATTCAGTACAGTCATACAAAGAACATTAGAACACAAGTTATTAGAGACGAGAAAGCAACGTAAATTCAATTTCATTACAATAAGTGACAAATCGGATACCTTATCAAACTCATTCAATGACACAATGAGTTATTGTTCGTACTCTGAATCTGAACGCACTGTTGACCAAAAAAAGCTTGCGTTTCTGATCGAGATTAGATTAGGCATAAAGAGAAGTAAAACATTGTATGGTTAGCTTTAGCATTGCATCAGGAATTGCATGAAGTTCAAATTGTTTCTGAGAGGTAACCACTAAAGGTATATAATAGCAGGCCGCGGTGGGCGAGGGGACTGAGGCGCTCCAGTCACGGTCTGCACGGCCACTACGGTCGGGGGTTAGAATCCCCCCTCGGGCATGGATATTTGTGCCTTCCTTAGTGTTAGCTAGTTCATAAGTAGTTTGTAAGTTTGGGGACTGATGACCCTGTAGTTAAGTCCCATAAGCTATACAAACATTTGAATTTTGGTATATAATACAGTGCAATTCACAGGTGTCAAACATCATAAAATTGCGGAATAGAACGCAGTACCTATACGAATCATTAACTAAGAACCATCACACGTCAGATATTAAATAAATTCACAGATAGCGCTATATTTGAACTTGAAACGAAGATACAATTGACGCCTTTCCCGGCAGGGATTCAATCCCGGCTCTATTAGCTATTTATTATATATATATTCGCAAAGAGATGAAATAGTTACTGTTCTCACCATTAGCGGGATGTGCATATGTTCGGCTAGAAGTAGCGCAAGTCGCGGCGGATTACGTGTGCGCACTTATGCACCCTGCTGCGGTGCTCTCGACTGTTCGCCGTCGGGGGTTCGAGACCTCTCTTCGGGCATGGATGTTTCTGTTGTCCTTTGGTTAGTTTACCTTAGTTTAAGTAGTTTGCAAGCAACGGACTAATGACCAAGCAGTTGAGTCCGAAAGATTTTCAAACATTTACAAACATTTGGAAGTAGCGTAACAAATAACGTTGTGCTGCCTGGGATTCCAACTCCGCGGCTCTCGTCAGCGTTGACCTCAGACGACTAGGTAACAACTCTCCCAATGTCGTTTACTAGTAGTTAGGATCGCGCTATTCGTAGAGACCTGGAGGGGTTTGGCAATTTTGAGGAAACAACGAAAACTAATCCCACTTTGTTATAGTCAGTAGCGAATGGACATGTATAATGTTGATTTGAAACACGCCACAGTCCTAAGTTCTTTACTTGGAGCTACTGGAGGTGGAGAGGGGGATGTCTGAGATTGTTAAAACTGTTACCCCAGCAGGAATCAAATCATATCTTAGCCGTTACAAGCTAACCTCATCCCGGCTAACTGCCGATTGTCATCTGTGGTAGTATAATGTTTTTGTCAAAATGGAGTGCAGAACACTTCGTACGAGAAGTAAAATAGTTCGTCTGTATCTGTCTATGCCGGCGGCGGTGGCCGAGGGGACAGCGGCGCGTCAGTCACGGTCTGCACGGCCACTACGGTCGGCCGTCCTTAGTGTTAGCTAGTTCATAAGTAGTTTGTAAGTTTAGGGACTGATGACCTCGTAGTTAAGTCCCATAAGCTATACAAACATATCTGTCTACGTAACAGTAATTTCTTGACCGCGCTTTCTCAGGCATCTTGTCACAGAGTTGCGGCCGCTCCCGCCAGAGGTTCGACTCCTTCCTCGGGCATGGGTGTGTGTGTGTATGCGTGTGTAAGTCGTCCTTAGCGTAATTTAATTAAAGTAGTTTGTAAGGCTAGGTAGGGGCTGATGACCTCAGCTGTTTGGTCCATTAGGCCTACAAACAAAAAATTATGCGGTATGTAGAATTATGTCACAGTGTGTATGCCAGTATAAAACGTTTCAGCATGCTCCTTGGTGATTTTGAATGGCATGATCTATATTCTTATTTAACTATGCTCTCATTTTGCTCAAGTTTGTAGAAAAAATGTGTATGAAATCAAATAGGACTTAGCTACTACGGTTATCAGTCCCTAAGCTTACACATTACTTAAACTGTTTTAATCTAAGGACAATGCACACACCCATGCCCGAGGGAGAACTTGAACCACACACGCGAGCAGCAGCCTGATCCACGACATGATGCCTTAGACTGCGCAGCTACTCTGCAGAGCGCTCAAGTTTGTAGCATAGCTCTTACCATAATAAATGGAATATTACAGATCTTAAAGGTTGCGAGGAGCTCATTAGAAAACAGATTCTAAAACGGCGAAATGTATACCATTTATAACAGTTGGAATGAAAGCAGAGGAGGTCAATCGAAACACCAGTGCTCTGTATTTCACAGAACGAAGAATGGATTACAGGCAAGGGGATATAAAAGAACATGGTCTCTTAGAGAGGACTGGTAGACAGTAACGAAACCATAAATTAAAAGAGAAGGATATGATTCAACAGAAGCAAATAGATTTGATCATAGCGTTTTGAGGGAACAGACCAAAAGGGAATCTGTGGTTATTATGTAAGAGAGGTGACAGGGAGTGAGAGAGAGAACAGAAGAGAACAATGAATAAATATAAGACAAATCGTTTGCTTACTTTGTGAACAGTGGAGGGGGTATTAATGGATGGAAGGGAGGAGGGAGACGTATTGCCAGCCGCGGTGGCCGAGGGGACTGAGGCGCTCCAGTCACGGTCTGCACGGCCACTACGGTTGGGGGTTCGAATCCCCTCTCGGGCATGGATATTTGTGCTGTCCTTAGGATTAGCTAGTTCATAAGTAGTTTGTAAGTTTAGGGACTGATGACCCCATAGTTAAGTCCCATAGACTCTACAAACATTTGAACATTTTGGAAACGTATTTGAAATAACAAAAACCACTTTGACAGCGTCCATCTAAACTGATTACTCTGTCTGCATGGAGGCTAGGTATAAGTGAAACGATAGAAATAGGATATTGAGTGAAAGGAGAAGCATTGAATTAAAACTTGTGCCATGGGCAGGAATCTAACCCAGACTACCATAATTTAACTCAATACTGTTCCTTTTACTCAATATCTTTCACATATTGACACGGAAACCTGTCTATAGGTATATAAATTTATAATAAAATAGAACAATAAAGGGTCTGTATATTTAAAGAAACTTCAATTTAAAGGTAGCTCAAAGGAAAAAGAAACTCATATTTTCTTTCAGTTGCCAAGAGATCTTCCATAGTCTCTTACTTAGGAAATATGAGAATAGAGACGAGATAAAAAAAATAAGGACTAATAATTTATTAAGAGCCCCACTTTACGCCGTGCTGGGGGCTGTTGCCCGCCACCGCGACTGCCAACTGGCTGGCTTCCACCAAGCCTCACCTCGGCACCACCTATGGTTGATCAGTCATCCCATAGCTCACAAGCCACACGTATTATAAAGGCCCCGGTCGCAAAGCCAGGCTCAACCCTTGAAGTATCACACGTTTCTGCAGACCTACCTTAATGTATAGTAGAAACTACCACAGCTAGGGCTATTTTCCTATAAAATGAGTGCCAGGTTATCTTTTGACACTTCATTCAAATATTTAACGAAGTTACAGAATAGAATCATGATAAACGGAGCTACCACATAATGTTTAACCTAGATAGCAATCATACGACACAGTAAACTATTCTCTCTTTTCACCACTCTGCATTAGATCTAGGTGTAATGAAATATATCTTAGAAATGTAAGCATGTTGTATAATTAAACAGTTCTGGTGCAACAACACAAATATATACAACCATGTAGTATATCATTCACTTTTTTGCACTTATAAAGTGTTCTCAATGTGTCTGAAACAATAAGTGCTACACAACACTTTCTGCTGGGGCCCTTCATTTACACGATTGTTCTGTTATTCACATTGAAGCGTTTCGTAATGGGTTCAAAGAATTGCTTCAGTTTCTCGACTGTTCCGCGCTTATACGAAGCTCGAAATAATAATAATAATAATAATGATAAATACAAGTGCCAAATAGCGTATGTGCGAGTTGTAATCTGATATATTCTTTAAACGTTTTCGACGTCATCCGTGTATCTCGTCAGATAATAATCTCACGCTGCCTCATCAATACTGCATAAGAGGTGGAACAATTGTAGGGTTGGCAGTCTCCTTAGGAGACGTTTATATCTTCTAATGGTTGTATCAATAACAGACCATTTGTTTCACCTTCACCAAAACATGTATTATTCACAGTTCAAATGTTCAAATGTTTGTAAATCTATTGGACCAAACTCCGTGTTCATCAGTCCGTAGCTTACAAACTACTTAAACCTAGGTAAACTAACCTACGGACAAACACACATACACCCATGTCCCTGGGATTCCAACTCCGCGGCTCTCGTCAGCGTTGACCTCAGACGACTAGGTAACAACTCTCCCAATGTCGTTTACTAGTAGTTAGGATCGCGCTATTCGTAGAGACCTGGAGGGGTTTGGCAATTTTGAGGAAACAACGAAAACTAATCCCACTTTGTTATAGTCAGTAGCGAATGGACATGTATAATGTTGATTTGAAACACGCCACAGTCCTAAGTTCTTTACTTGGAGCTACTGGAGGTGGAGAGGGGGATGTCTGAGATTGTTAAAACTGTTACCCCAGCAGGAATCAAATCATATCTTAGCCGTTACAAGCTAACCTCATCCCGGCTAACTGCCGATTGTCATCTGTGGTAGTATAATGTTTTTGTCAAAATGGAGTGCAGAACACTTCGTACGAGAAGTAAAATAGTTCGTCTGTATCTGTCTATGCCGGCGGCGGTGGCCGAGGGGACAGCGGCGCGTCAGTCACGGTCTGCACGGCCACTACGGTCGGCCGTCCTTAGTGTTAGCTAGTTCATAAGTAGTTTGTAAGTTTAGGGACTGATGACCTCGTAGTTAAGTCCCATAAGCTATACAAACATATCTGTCTACGTAACAGTAATTTCTTGACCGCGCTTTCTCAGGCATCTTGTCACAGAGTTGCGGCCGCTCCCGCCAGAGGTTCGACTCCTTCCTCGGGCATGGGTGTGTGTGTATGCGTGTGTAAGTCGTCCTTAGCGTAATTTAATTGAAGTAGTTTGTAAGGCTAGGTAGGGGCTGATGACCTCAGCTGTTTGGTCCATTAGGCCTACAAACAAAAAATTATGCGATATGTAGAATTATGTCACAGTGTGTATGCCAGTATAAAACGTTTCAGCATGCTCCTTGGTGATTTTGAATGGCATGATCTATATTCTTATTTAACTATGCTCTCATTTTGCTCAAGTTTGTAGAAAAAATGTGTATGAAATCAAATAGGACTTAGCTACTACGGTTATCAGTCCCTAAGCTTACACATTACTTAAACTGTTTTAATCTAAGGACAATGCACACACCCATGCCCGAGGGAGAACTTGAACCACACACGCGAGCAGCAGCCTGATCCACGACATGATGCCTTAGACTGCGCAGCTACTCTGCAGAGCGCTCAAGTTTGTAGCATAGCTCTTACCATAATAAATGGAATATTACAGATCTTAAAGGTTGCGAGGAGCTCATTAGAAAACAGATTCTAAAACGGCGAAATGTATACCATTTATAACAGTTGGAATGAAAGCAGAGGAGGTCAATCGAAACACCAGTGCTCTGTATTTCACAGAACGAAGAATGGATTACAGGCAAGGGGATATAAAAGAACATGGTCTCTTAGAGAGGACTGGTAGACAGTAACGAAACCATAAATTAAAAGAGAAGGATATGATTCAACAGAAGCAAATAGATTTGATCATAGCGTTTTGAGGGAACAGACCAAAAGGGAATCTGTGGTTATTATGTAAGAGAGGTGACAGGGAGTGAGAGAGAGAACAGAAGAGAACAATGAATAAATATAAGACAAATCGTTTGCTTACTTTGTGAACAGTGGAGGGGGTATTAATGGATGGAAGGGAGGAGGGAGACGTATTGCCAGCCGCGGTGGCCGAGGGGACTGAGGCGCTCCAGTCACGGTCTGCACGGCCACTACGGTTGGGGGTTCGAATCCCCTCTCGGGCATGGATATTTGTGCTGTCCTTAGGATTAGCTAGTTCATAAGTAGTTTGTAAGTTTAGGGACTGATGACCCCATAGTTAAGTCCCATAGACTCTACAAACATTTGAACATTTTGGAAACGTATTTGAAATAACAAAAACCACTTTGACAGCGTCCATCTAAACTGATTACTCTGTCTGCATGGAGGCTAGGTATAAGTGAAACGATAGAAATAGGATATTGAGTGAAAGGAGAAGCATTGAATTAAAACTTGTGCCATGGGCAGGAATCTAACCCAGACTACCATAATTTAACTCAATACTGTTCCTTTTACTCAATATCTTTCACATATTGACACGGAAACCTGTCTATAGGTATATAAATTTATAATAAAATAGAACAATAAAGGGTCTGTATATTTAAAGAAACTTCAATTTAAAGGTAGCTCAAAGGAAAAAGAAACTCATATTTTCTTTCAGTTGCCAAGAGATCTTCCATAGTCTCTTACTTAGGAAATATGAGAATAGAGACGAGATAAAAAAAATAAGGACTAATAATTTATTAAGAGCCCCACTTTACGCCGTGCTGGGGGCTGTTGCCCGCCACCGCGACTGCCAACTGGCTGGCTTCCACCAAGCCTCACCTCGGCACCACCTATGGTTGATCAGTCATCCCATAGCTCACAAGCCACACGTATTATAAAGGCCCCGGTCGCAAAGCCAGGCTCAACCCTTGAAGTATCACACGTTTCTGCAGACCTACCTTAATGTATAGTAGAAACTACCACAGCTAGGGCTATTTTCCTATAAAATGAGTGCCAGGTTATCTTTTGACACTTCATTCAAATATTTAACGAAGTTACAGAATAGAATCATGATAAACGGAGCTACCACATAATGTTTAACCTAGATAGCAATCATACGACACAGTAAACTATTCTCTCTTTTCACCACTCTGCATTAGATCTAGGTGTAATGAAATATATCTTAGAAATGTAAGCATGTTGTATAATTAAACAGTTCTGGTGCAACAACACAAATATATACAACCATGTAGTATATCATTCACTTTTTTGCACTTATAAAGTGTTCTCAATGTGTCTGAAACAATAAGTGCTACACAACACTTTCTGCTGGGGCCCTTCATTTACACGATTGTTCTGTTATTCACATTGAAGCGTTTCGTAATGGGTTCAAAGAATTGCTTCAGTTTCTCGACTGTTCCGCGCTTATACGAAGCTCGAAATAATAATAATAATAATAATGATAAATACAAGTGCCAAATAGCGTATGTGCGAGTTGTAATCTGATATATTCTTTAAACGTTTTCGACGTCATCCGTGTATCTCGTCAGATAATAATCTCACGCTGCCTCATCAATACTGCATAAGAGGTGGAACAATTGTAGGGTTGGCAGTCTCCTTAGGAGACGTTTATATCTTCTAATGGTTGTATCAATAACAGACCATTTGTTTCACCTTCACCAAAACATGTATTATTCACAGTTCAAATGTTCAAATGTTTGTAAATCTATTGGACCAAACTCCGTGTTCATCAGTCCGTAGCTTACAAACTACTTAAACCTAGGTAAACTAACCTACGGACAAACACACATACACCCATGTACCAGGGAGGACTCGAACCTCCACGGCGAGGAACCGCGCGCTCCGCAGCGAGACGCTTTAGACCGCTCGGCTTCTCCACCGCGGCTGTTCACAGTTAACATTGTTCTTAATTGCGCCCCTACGAATTTCGTTATATGTATAACTTTCAAATTTGTTTTGCTTATCGATATCTAGAATGCTGACGAAACTCTTTGAGTAATCATGTTCGGAGCCAAATGCATAGTGATGTTTAAGGCCAACTGTCTCCATTTGTGCCGTGAAGATACAAATTCAAAATCATTTCGCAATTGACTTTGCTTTTCTGAGTTTAGTAGTCGGCAGCATTAAGTCTCAAATCTAAAAGCAATGTTCTGATTGCTCATTAAATATTTTGAATATATATTTGAAACAGGAGAAGTCTACTTCACTTTGCTGGAAGAATTGCACTTCCCACGTCCTATTAACTACATGACCCCTCGTCGGTTACTGCAAACTACTATTTTGCAGACAGGACATCACGATCCGAGTCGCACAACTATGACTATACTCCTTAGGAAAGCGATATGGTTCGAAGCTGATTATGGCTGAAGATACCAAAAGTCGTTTTGGCATTCTGTAATTACGGAATTAGTTTGAGAGTACTCAGTAGTTCATGCAAATACATTATCGTCAAGGTCTCACAAGAGTAAAGATTTAGAAATCCTTGCCGGTTTAATACGTGATATATTTCTACATATTTCATAACGCTGTAAAAATTATTTGTTCAAACGTTCTGCTATATGTCGATATCAATACAATAGATCTGTAACTCAGTTGATTACTTTTATTTTTTGCGCAACATTCCAGTCGTCTCCCTCACTATAAATACTTCAATGCTCGACACCACGTCATAGGAGAAGTAATTAAGCCATTACATAGTGTGTGCACAAGATGTTCTCCTAAGGTGTCAACTCGCTGCTGAGCGCGCGGTTGCTTGCCGTGGATGTTCAAGTCCTCCCTAGGGCATGGGTGTGTGTGTTTGTCCTTAAGTAAGTTTACCTAGGTTTAAGTAGTTTGTAAGCTACGGACTGTTGACCACGCAGTTTGGTCCGATAGATTTACAGTCATTTGTAAGGTGTCAGACCACTCGGGAAAGACATTGTCTGTAGAAAAATGATATTCCTGGTACGACTATGGTAGTGAAATGACAACCCGGTGGATCATGTCTGGTGATAGTTGTACTGCTTCCTGCAATGACAGACAAGAATCTAAATTAAAAGAAATAATCCGACACAAGCTGCTTGTGGCCACTGACTGCACGCATTGGGGAAGTTGAAGAGTTGTGCCCAGCCGGAATTCGGGTCCTGTTCCTACTGCTCTCTGAGCAGTTACGGTGACCACTGCACGAGCGGGAAAACAACGATCATCACAGGTGCGCGGGTCTGCCCCCCCTCCCCCATCGTCACCCTCAAGACTCACACTGCTTACGTAGTTGCCGTTTCCAATTTACACTCACTGCTCGTGGCACTTTGCCGATTACCTCAAGAGTTCAGGCGTAGTGTGCATTTGCACTGAAGGCTAGATCTGTTGTCGTCTTCTCCTTAATTACGTATGTTTATGTGGTGTTCTTTCGAAAGAACGGTCACCACATGTATATAGAAGAATCTTTCAACATTCACGTATTGGTGGTATTCCAATTAAAACGTTTGAAAATTGAACTTCGGTGTGTTCAAATGGTTGTAAATCTATCGGACCAAACTACGTGGTCATCAGTTCGTAGCTTACAAACAACTTAAACTAAGGTAAACTAAACTAAGGACAACACACACACACACACACACACACACACACACACACACACACACGCCCTCGGGAGGACTCGAACCTCCGACGGCGAGCAACCGCACGCTCCGCAGTGAGGCTCCTTAGACCGCTCGGCTACTCCACCGCTGCAAACTTCGGTCTGTCATTTACTTATCACATATATGATTACAGACAAGAGTGATGAGTTTCACGTAACAACTACAACTATTCTCGGTCCCCCACTTTCTGAATTATCTGCATCATCCTTCACAAGGTCAATGAGAAGGCGATTGATGCTACAGCTGTTCGCTTCCTACATGAAAATGTCGACGATCTTTAAACATTAAGAGGCAGCAGCTCTCAATTACAAATTGGAGCGAAAGTAACATTTTATCCACTCTCTGTCAGAACTACAAACTGCTATATCGAACTGAAAAATATTTGTGGCAGATTATTCTGCTGTCTAATAAACACATCAGAAAAGTAAAGACAATTTTAAATCCTTATTTAAGGATTATAAATCTAACGAAATTTCTGGTGGGTACAATTGAAAACAACGTTAACTGGGAAAAATACATATTTTGGTGAAGATAAAACAAGCGGTCTGTTATTGTTACAACCATTAGAACATTAAAACGTCTCCCAAGGACACTGCCAACCCTACAATTACTCCACCTCTTGTGCAGTATTGCTGAGCAGTTTGCGACGTATTCCTGACGGTATAGAGGGAGGACGTCGAAAAAGTTGAAAAAAGATATCAGATTGTGCTTTATAGTGAATTAGCGGAAAGAAGCTCTCGGATGTTTTCCGTTTTTTTATTTAGGTTGGGGAGGTGGCGGAGAAGACAAGGAGATGATGTGGGGACGCAATATTAAAACAAAAGCGTTTTCAGTGTAGCACGCTTCTTCTATAAGATTTCAATCACGAACCTTCTCCTACGAATGCAAAGAGCTTTTGTACTCACTACCGTACAAAGTATAGTGTTAAAATTGTAAGGAGGCCGCACAGAGTAGCCACGCGGTCTAAGGTGCCCTGCCATGCATCAGGCTGCTGCTCGTGTAGGAGGTTCGAGTACTTCCTTGGGCATGGGTATGTGTGTGTTATCCTTAGAATACGTTAGTTTAAGTAGTGTGTAAGCTTAAGGACTGTTGAACTTAACATTTAAATCCCATAAGATTTCAAACACATTCGAAGGTTTGATTTGAATTTTTAGAATAACATAATAGTAATTAGAACTCGCACTTGTTTTCCTCAAACTTCGTATAAGCGTGGAACGGTTGAGAAACTGAAGCAATTCTATGAACCCATTTCAAAACACTTCACTGTGAATAACAGAACAATCCTCATCAGAAGGTAATTTCCGTTGTGTAGCACTTACGTTTCAGAGACATTGATAACACTTCATAAGTGCACAAACGTGAATGATATATTACATATATGCATTTGTGTTGTTGCCACCAGAACTGTTCATTTTTAGAACATGCGTGGTTTTCTAGGATGAACACATATTTTCTTATGTCTAGATCTGATGCAGAGCGCTGAAAAGAAAGATAGTTTCCTGTGTCGTATGATTGCTATCTAGGTGAAACATTATGATGATTCTATTCTTTAACTTTGTTAAATATCTGAATGAAATGTCAAATGTGGCTACTCATTTTATAGCAAAATAGCTCTAGCTGTGGTAGTTTTACTACACATTTGGGTAGGTTGGCAGGAACGTGTGATACTTCGATGGTTGAGTCTGGCTTTGCGACCGGGTCGTGTGTTAGCCGTGGCTTGCGAGCTACGGGCTAGCCGGTCAACCACAGCTCGTGATGAGGCGAGGCTTGGTGGAAGCCAGCCAGCTGGCAGTCGCGGTGATGGCCAATAGCCCCCAGCACGGTGCAAAGCGGGGCTCTGACGTAAACGCAGAATGTTTACTTCCTGGCATCATAGTAAGAGCTGAAAGCAGAAATACAAATCAGGCCGTCTCACTGTGAGCAACCAACTTGAGATACAGTTGTCGCTCTTACTGAACAGAAGGTGGTACCCGGCATTATAGATAATATGCTGAAATGCATTATGGAAGAAACAAATAATGAGGGACTCTGAATAAATTATTAGCCCTTTAAAATGTTTTTTTTTTAATCTCCTGAGTGAGAGACTGTGGAAGATCTCTTGTCAACTGAAATAAAAATTAGTTTCTTTTTCTTTTGAGCTGCCTTTAAATTGAAGTTTTTTAAAAATATACAGTTCCTTTATTATCCTATTTTATTATAAATTTATATACCTAGAGACAGTTTCCCATGTCAATATGGGAAAGACTTTGAGTGAAAGGAAGAAAATTGAATTAAAGTAAGGATGGAGGTCTGGGTTCGATTCCCGCCCATGGCACAAATTTTAATTCAGTGCTTCTTATTTCACTCAATATTCTATTTTTATTTCATTTATACCCAGCCTCCATGCATACAGAGAATCAGTTTAGATGGACGCTGTCAAAGTAGTTTTTGTTATTTCAAATACGTCTCTCTCCTTCCCTCCATCCATTAATATACCCTCCATCCTTCACAAAATATGCAAGTGATTTGTCTTACATTTATTCGTCGTTAATTTCTGCTCCATTCTCTCTCTCTCTTTCTCTGTCACCTCCCTTACATTATAACCTCATTTGCCCTTTTGGTCTATTCCCCCAAAACGCTGAAAAAAAAGTAGTGGTTTCCGTTAAAACAATACTGCCTCTTTTAATGTCTGTTTTCTTTTCTGTCCATCGGTCCTCTCTATGAAGCAGTTTTCGTTTATATCTCCGATGATCCATCCTTCGTTCTGTAAAACATTCGTTTCGTTTCTCTCGGCCATATACTGTGATATGTCTAATTAAGGAGTACTTTGCATGCATTTCACACTTTTATTTTCCAGTTCTGCATTCCTAGATCCCCCCTCCCACATGCTACCTCTCCCTTGACATATTTATCTGCATCTACGTGCTTCTTTTCACAATTTTGTTCTTGGCAGGCGTTTTTTTTTCTGCCGTTGACTCTCGAAAACATGCGGGTAGAATGGACAGCTGAACCTTACCGTGCAAGCACTTATGTCTCAATTAAAATGGACATCTATTCCGAGAAATCCCAGTATCCAACCTTTGAAATTGTAGAGACTGAAGTTCTCTCCCATCCTTCCCAGTTGGATATTATGCTTCACATGTAATCGCATTTTCGATGCTACATTGTATCGGAATCCACATTGCTGTTATCTTAACCTCAATATGACTGCTGAAGGCAATCACACGGTGAAGAATAATTGGTCGACACACTTTCCAGTTATCGGATACCTTGTCATTGACCATACACATAAATCACTGAAACCTCCTTCATCGAAGTCCGTTTTGACATTTATTATTCACCTCATTCAGGAACACAAGCAAAGTTACTTTCCCGATATCATAATCCTTTTTCTAATGAATAATCGACGCTCCTCATAACTTTAAAAATGCGTAATATTCAATTTATCGTGGCAACACCTACCCAACAATCTTGATTAAAATGATTAAATAAGCTTATAGCAAAATGCCATACCAAACCGTAATGTAGCACACTAAAACGTAGTATAATATTATGCAAAATCCGCGATAAGGTGCCTCAGACTACGTGGCCATCCCGTGCGACCAAGAATGTCTTACCTAGCTAGACACCTTTGAGCTATTTGACTGGTCGTACCGTCTAAAGAGTACTCCATTATGACAAAACATTACGCTAATACATCTGTAATTCGCTGGAGACCGGGATGAGGTTAACTTGTAATGGCTGGGGGTAGCAGTTTTTAACGGCCAAAAAAATACCATCTTCACCTCCAGTATCGCCAAGTAAAGAACTCAGGATTCTGCCTTGTTTCAAATCAACACTGCACATGTTCATGCGCTACTAAGTTAAACAAACTTTTCGCAAAATACCAAATCCTTCCACGTCTCTACGAACTGTGCGATCCTAACTACTTGTGAACGACAATGTGATAGTTGACGCCTCATCGTGTCAGGTCAAGAGTGACGGTATGTGCGGGGTTGGAGTCCCTGGAATAAACAGTAAATATATCATCAGTATTCCTTGTATTATACAACAGCAAATGGTGCCAGGTTGGAGTCCCTGCCGGGAAATAATTAATTGTATTTTCGTTTCAGGTCCTAGTATGACGCTATTTGTGAACATATTTATTATCTAACATCTGACTGTGCTTCGTTAACAAGTCATTAATATACTGCATTCTATTCCACAACTTTATGATGTATGACATCTATTAATTGCACTATATTACATATCTTCCGCGGTTACCTCTCAGCAACAATATGGCCGGCCGCGGTGGCCGAGGGGACTGAGGGCTCCAGTCACGGTCTGCACGGCCACTACGGTCGCGGGTTTGAATCCCCCCTCGGGCATGGATATTTGTGCCGTCCTTAGGATTAGATAGTTCATAAGTAGTTTAAAGAAGTTTCAGGCGTGCAGCCGCATAAAGTTTACTTCTTCTAATATTTCGGCTGAGAAACGTTCAGCCATCTTCAGAGACGAGTCGAAGACTGACGCTCCAGCACACGCTTCGTGCTTATAAACGCGCGGGCCGCGCTACTGCGCATGCGGCCACAGATACAACAAGGCGCCAAAGACGTTACTCGGCGGCAAAGAAGTACACGTATGTGTAAATTATGCCTGTGGCTGCATGGTCGATTACTGTGGAGAAATCGATGTATTATGATCTGTGCTGTGGCGGCGTCTTTGTAAATTTATTAAAGAAAGTGCCGGATTCCATGATTTATCTATACTGAAGCCACTGTCTCTGTAAATTAAATTCGTCCCCAAGCGAATTTCTATTGCTTCTTTCACTACTGAGTCCCAGAAAGATGAAGTGGAAGCTAAAATTGACGTTTTCGTACGTCATGGAATGTGCAGTATCAATACAGTGCTCTGCCACTGCCGATTTATTTGGTTGTAAAAGACGTGTATATCTCTGGTGTTCCGTGAATCTTTCCTGGACTGTACGTGTCGTCTGTCCTATCTACGAAAGGCCACATTCACAGGGGATCTTGTAAACCCCGGCCTTCCGGAGCTCCAAATCATCCTTGATAGAACCCAAAAGTGCTGCTGTCTTTGGTGGGGGTCGAAAAATTACTTTAACATCGTGTTTATTCATAATCCGTCCGATTTTCGACGACAGGCTCCCAACATATGGCAGAAAAGCCATAGATTTAAAACTTTTTAAATCATCTTCTGTATTCTTTGCACGTACCGTTGGCTTCGTACGTAGTGCCTCATGTATCTGTTGTGGAGAGTATCCGTTTGCTTCAAAGACTCTCTTCAGACTCTCTTCAGGTGTAGAAGCTCGTCCTGCAGACTGCTCTCATCAGCAATGACGTGTGCTCTATGGACCAGTGTTCTAAGAACACTCATCGTCTGGGATGGATGATGGCAGCTATTTGCATGTAAGTATAAATCAGTATGCGTCGGTTTCCTATATACTGAATGTCCTACGGTGCCATCGTCTTTACGTCGTACCATTACATCCAGAATGGAAGGCATCCCTCTTTTTTCGACTTCCATTGTGAACTGGATGTGGTTATGGATGGATTTTAGGTGGTTTAAAAATTCTAGTAACTTATCTTCACCGTGAGGACAGACAATAAATGTGTCATCAACATACCTCTAGAACACTGTGGGCTTCAATCTGGCAGATTCCAGCACCTTTTCCTCGAAGTCCTCCATAAACATATTGGCCACCAAAGGGGACAAGGGACTACCCATGGCGACACCGTCAGTTTGTTCAAAGAACTCGTTATTGAATAAAAAATATGTCGAGGTCATGACATGTTTAAACAGAGCTGAAATCTCTTTATCAAAGTTCTTGCCAATAAGAGATAATGAGTCTGAAAGAGGAATCTTGGTAAATAAGGACACTACATCAAAACTGACTAACAAGTCAGAGCTGTCCAATTTCAAAGATTTTAGTTTGGCAATGAAGTCAGCGGAGTTACGTATGTGATGAGCACTTTTTCCCACCAATGGCCTTAATAACGACGCTAAATGTTTGGCACAATCATAGTTAGGAGAGCCAATGTTGCTCACTATAGGACGCAATGTGGATCTTCGGAAGTCCATAGAGTCTTGGAGGAACCGCACAACTTGGTTTTAATCTTGTCACAACTTCTGGAGGCAAGGTGGAGGCGTTCAGAAGTGATATAGTCTTCCTCACTACCTGATTTGTGGGGTCTTTAGTAAGCTTCCGGTATGTGCTGTCAGACAGTAAACTAAACATTTTATCATGGTAGTCTTCACGCGTCATTAAAACAGTGGCATTTCCTTTATCAGCTGGAAGAACTACTGTCTCGGTATCCTGGCGAAGTTTACGTAGTGCATCCCTCTCTGCCAGATAAATATTATTTCTTTGAGGGCGAGCCTTCATTACAGCACGGCAGGGCTCACGTCTTATTTCATCTGCTGAATCCGTGGAGAGTGGTCGAACAGCTTCTTGTGTAAATTATGTCTGTGGCTGCATGGTCGATTACTGTGGAGAAATCGATGTATTATGATCTGTGCTGTGGCGGCGTCGACCATGCCGCCACAGACATAATTTACACATACGTGTACTCCCTTGCCGCCGAGTAACGTCTTTGGCGCCTTGTTGTATCTGTGGTCGTATGCGCAGTAGCGCGGCCCGCGCGTTTATAAGCACGAAGCGTGTGCTGGAGCGTCAGTCTTCGACTCGTCTCTGAAGATGGCTGAACGTTTCTCAGCCGAAATATTAGAAGAAGTAAACTTTATGCGGCTGCACGCCCGAAACTTCTTTGAACAGTCATTGCGCCGCGAAAACATGAAGATGCACAGTACATAAGTAGTTTGTAAGTTTAGGGACTGATGACCCCGTAGTTAAGTCCTATAAGCTATACAAACATTTGCAACATTTTCAGCAACAATATAAGCTTAATGCAATTCCTGGTGCAGTGCTAAGATTATTTATTTCTGGGTTCAGAAATCGGTCTTTGAAACAGATATTAATGAAAACGTCAGTGTTTTACGTCTATTTATGCCTAGAGATCACGCACTTAAGCCGGCCGCGGTGGCCGAGGTGACTGAGGCGCTCCAGTCACGGTCTGCACGGCCATTACGGTCGGGGGTTCGAATCCCCCCTCGGACATGGATATTTGTGCCGTCCTTAGTTGTAAGTAGTTCATAAGTAGTTTGTAAGTTTAGGGACTGATGACCCCGTAGTTAAGTCCCATAGACTCTACAAACATTGAACATTTTGAACATCACGCACTTAAACGTAGCCACTGAGTGGAGAATGTTGGGAGCTGAAGCTTGCATTCAGCTAGTAGCGCACTGGCTGTTAGAACAAGCCCCGCCTCTTTCTCCCAGTGCCGGCAGCTTACGGCTTAGAGGTTACAGGTTTTAAAAGAAACAACATGTAAGGGGTTAAGGCGTCAAAGATGGAACACGAAATTAAGTATCACTTTAATGTTTGAGTAATAGAAAACTGGAACGTATATCTGCGAAATATTAATATTTTGAAGGGAGTTATTAAGCGGGTGTAGCAAAGCTTTCTGCCTCTTTATGTCGTAACTGAATAACAATCAGAATTAACATTCTTCATACCACTCTCAAAGACAGCCTTGTTTTTCTCTAAAAGAAGTAGTTGGGGTATGTGGACTAGTTTTGGCAAATAACAAAGTGGAAGACAATAATAAATACCAAGTACAAATCAACAATACATTGACGAGGTCTACGGTGTACAATGCTGTTACGAGGTAAGGTTGGTAGAGTGCATAAACATTCCATAGAAACACGAGCTCAGCCGACTTCCGCCGATCAGAGAGGGGCCACGAAAAAGTGCGTGACCTGAATCGCATCTCGATCAGGCATACAACTATTTTTTGCTTAACAGGTTCAGATCACGAACGAAAACATATCATGTCATTAAAGAAATATGATAACGTATCTGACTTTTCACTTATTACAACGAAATTTTCTCATCTTTAATGCCATGTATTCTAATATTTGTTGTACGAAAATATTGGTATGCACCTTGCCTGAATGCCATAAGGAGAAATAGGAGACTTACTTAGTATCTATTGTGGGTAGGTAATAACTGTACCGTGGAATAATTTGACGACCTGCGGCACAGCTATGCTATGATGGTTGCATAGCGTCAGGTGCGGCCTCCACTTTGGAATTCAGGGGTGATCCTTTTTTTTTTTTTTTTTTTTTTTTTTTTTTTTTTTTTGCTGTCAAGTGTACAAGATGTGTGGTTTACTGTGCTGAATTTGTCTCCCGACATTTATTTGCTTGTTCATTTTATTGAATAGATTATGATTTAAAGTATCAAACCTCTGCTTCATAATTTCATGCTCCCCATCCCATGTTTAATCATCTATTACTTTTTTAACATTAATTTTGTATTTGTTATAATGTTGGCTGCTCCCTCAAGGAGTGAGCAATTAGATAAATTTCCGTGGCTGTGGTTCGCCGCCATATGTTGGCCAGTCGCTGTGTTGTTATTGGTCGGCGAGCGGAGCCAGCAGAGAGGTGACGAGTCTTGAGGCGCTCTCGGCGGTCGAGGTATGATACAGCGAGTTTTCGCCTCTCCTGGAAGTGGCGCGGCGAGGTGTGTGGACCGTCAGCGTTTTGACGAATAGTTACGCCACAACACGTTTGTCTTTCCTTAACCTATCTTCTAAGATAAGTCGTAATGTGGGTACTGCCCCGCGTGTTTCTACATTTCTCCTAAATCCAAATGGATGTTCCCGAAGGTCGGATTCCATCAGTTTTTCCATTTGTCTATAGCTTACAATGTTTAAATTGATAATACAATTAACAACCCAGTGCAGCGGGTTATCATCAGCTAGTACGAGGTTGAGTCAAATTTACATCTGCGTCTACATATACATAGATATTTTGCAAATTACCGTCAAGTGCCTGGAAGAGGGTTCATTAACCACTTTCATAACCTTTCTCTACCGTTCCATTTTCTAATAGCTGGCGGGAAGAAAGAACACCTTAATCGTTCCGTTTTCGATTCGATTTCTCTTATTTTATTGGGATCGTCACGTCTCCCTATGTAGGTGGGCACTAGCAAAATATTTCCACATTCAGAAGTAAAAGTCGGTGATTGAAATTTCGCAAATAGATGTCGCCGCAAGAAATAACGTCGTTATTTCAATGATTTTCTCCTCAAATCGTGCAACATTTCCGTCACGCTTTCACCCCTGTAACGTGATAAAACCTTCTCGATGTCCTCCGTCATTCCCACCTCGTGAAGGTCCCACAGTGGGCAACAATACTCCAGGAGAGGTCGCACAGGTGTGATGTAGGCAGTCTCTTTGGTGGAGCTGTTGCATCTTCGAAGCGTTCTGCCAATGAAACGTAACCTTTGGTTCGCCTTCCTCACAAAACCTTAAATTTTTAATAAAAATTGAAACTTTGTGCCGTTATCGTTTAAGTTGGTAAGCGTCCTACAAACAGTGTGCAGAATGGCAGGATGCAGAGTGGAAGGATAGTGCAGATGCACACATACCGTCGCATTATCAATATAAAGATGGCCGCACCACTTGCGATCTGCACCGGCGAAGAACAGCCTTCTGTTTTTTGCCTAGTGAAGGTGTGAAACCATTGTAATTCATCGACGAATGTTCAGTACGGTGATGCATGTTTGTCACAGCAGCAAGTCTACGAATGGAGTAGGAAGTTCGCAAATGCTGTGACTTCAGTGGAAGACGCTCCTCGTTCAGGTGAGGCACAACGAGTTATGTTGTTGTTGTTGTTATGGGTTTAGAGGGGACTAAACTACATGGTTATCAGTACCCTGTTCCTAGCGAAGACAAGACATCGAAGTAGGAAAAGGTAAAATACAGCTCAACACCCAGAAGAGAGGCATAAGGGGCACGCAGTGCCAATAAACTTGATACTCTCAACAACACTGAAGAAGACAGAAATAAGAGAGACTAAGTGTTGAACTAAGCTGAAATAGAGCAGGAAATAGTGTCTGGCTGATCACAAACAAATATAAGATGAGCCAGTCACTCTGCACAGACTGAAAACTCTGAGGTAAAAACAGGCTAGAAGTAAGATAATCACCAGAGTAAAATATGAGAGGTGGGAGCCTGAGACACCAGGCACAAGCCCACCACTAAATAGAATGATAAAATCCAGCTGCGCGTATAAAACCTAAAACTCTGTCAGCCATTGAGAATAGAGGGACCAATATCACCAGTGCATCATACACAGTTCTCCTAAAAAATCATCTGCGGCCTGCAATCAAATCAAAGTAGGTGTCCTTTTGCAACATGACAATGCAAGGCCCCATACTGCCCGTACAACAGTTGCAACAATCACACACCTGCATTTTGAATACCTTCGTCATCCACTATATTTACCAGACCTTGCGCCAAGTGATATATATATATATATATATATATATATATATATATATATATATATATATGTTTGGACCACTCAAAGAAGCCATGGGAGGAAAAAGTTCCGTTCTGATGAAGAGGTACGTCAAGCGTTGTTTGATGGTTGCACGGACTACAAAATGAATTTTTTTCTAATTGAATTTTTGCACTTTGTAAGCGCTGGAGAACTTGCATTGAGCGTGTGGAAGATTATGTTGAAAAGCGATACAGCTTTGTACCACTTCTGCACAATAAATAATATTAAAAAGATATTTAAGGTTTTCATTTGACTCACCCTCGTAAATAAACAGATGCGCTAGCTCGCCATGGACATGATCTGAGGACGACGTTTATTGACTGAAGAAACCGGCCATCATAACAAAATAGAATAAATATATTGCGATACAGACTGTTGCTATTCTTATATCAAATATATAAAGCACAGTGTTCGTATTTTTGTACGTGTTGCATACAAACCTACAGTTTTGTTTCAATCTTTATGAAATTTTGTACACGTAAGCTTCAATTCATGAGGACGGTCGCCGTAAGTGTAAGAATCACATACGATAAACAGTTAATGAGATACTACGTCATAAACAATGAGATGCGCGAGAAACTGCTGCATTTAGCGACAATCACATACGGCACATGGTTCAAAAGATATTACGTCATAACCAATAGAAATCGCAAAAAATGCCATATAATGCGGCGAGACTTTCGAAATACACTGTATGAGAATGACAGTACTTAGCGACTTGCAACAAACTTTAAACTTAATTTCAAACCTTTATTAAACTTTTTCTCGCTGGCAACCATAGTAAAATGACGAAAGGAAAAACGTTTCTCGCTTACTACTTTTCTGCTGTTTATGGAGTAAAACTACGGCTCTCGGTATGACGTTACAATTTATAATTTTAACACTACAAATTGTAGCAACAGGAAATTTTACAGACAGTATCCACATATATAGTTGGATGTAGCTTATAAATCGTATCACATTCCGACATGTAGTTCATGAGATATCAGCAAGTAAACAGTAACGTTCCGCTGTTCATGGACTAGAACTACGGCATTCGGTATTACGTTACAATTTATAATTTATATACTAAAAATTGTAGCCGCAGGAAATTTCACTCAACTATATATACGTACCTTCTAAATCTTATCACAGTACGACACGTAGTTAATGAGATATGAGCAGATAAACAGTAACGTTCTTGGAAAACCGCCCCATTACGCACCAAGTTTTAATCTATTACTTCTTTACTATTAATTGTACTCCCAAGACATTTTACAGACATAGACCTACAGCCTTTATACACCTGAAAAATGGCAGGAATAAATAAAAACCCGGGCAACGCCGGGTTTTCAGCTAGTTATTCATAATTTTTTTTATTGCAGTTTATTTTCCATGGGAACAATATTTCATAAAATACTATGAAAGTTTGCTGAAATCTTTACCAGACACTCAAATGCGATTGGCAGAGTAACTGTGCAGATTAAATGTGGCGTAGTCTGACCAACTCGAGCTCTGGGGCATCACGTGGCCGTCTTGACAAGTAGAAGTGACGTCGGTCGTAGCAGTAGTAGAAGCTGCGGCGAGTCTGGTTGAAAGTGGGAACTCTGCAGGGAGAGACCTCGGACACTGGCGTGTCCGCACCCTGGAGACACGTTGAGCGCCGCAAGTGGCGCACGTGGCTGCGCGCTCTGCTGATGGCGGGGAGAGCTCTCCGCGCCACGGCTCTTTCCGCGACACACGTGGCCTCTCCCAGGCTGCCTTGCTATCTCGCCTCACCCCACCTGTATCGCCGCGATCGCCATCGCCTCTACAAACTACAGTGAGTCCAAAAACCTTCTCGTTTAGCAGTATATAAAAAAAGGTACATCTGTGACACTTTAGAAGATGCGCATACAAAATCCAAAAAATCATTCCTGTGGATAGTATCTCCAAAAACAATATGTGTTGAAAAACAAGGAAGTTTAACAAAACAGAAAATTTCGTACAAAAGGTACTTCATAAATTTTAGGAAATATTTTGAGTAATAGCACTTTTTTTTTTTTTTCAAATAAAACAGTGTAAAGGGCATACTTTTGAATGTCTTAGCAACTAGTTGCGATCCATATTGGGAACCACCATCAGGCTACCGTAAATTCCCGTAACTAAGGTCCTTAAGCACAACTATGGTCCAGATTGGTTTTGAAGACTCTACAGCCGGCCGCGGTGGCCGAGCGTTCTGCGTCGCGTCAGTCACGGTCTGCACGGCCAATACGGTCGGCGGTTCGAATCCCCCCTCGGGGAGTGGATATTTGTGCCGTCCTTAGTATAAGCTAGTTCATAAGTAGTTTGTAAGTTTAGGGACTGATGACCCCGTAGTTAAGTCCCATAAGCTCTACAAACGTTTATTTAAGACTACACAGTACTGTTTAGTGACAGCCAAGCGCTTCCATCACTCTGGAAACACTGAGGGAGTCTGCCGCCTACTGGCAGGTAGATTAACTGCAAGGTCGCGCACGGTACAGCATCACAGTAGCCACAGCGACAACGTGAAGAGGCTCATTTTCAATTTAGTCGTCCAACTTTCCTTCGTGCTGAGAGCAAGATAGGTGATAGCTGTTTTGAATTTTATTTATCTGTATTTTAATATATTTAGAGTATATTATCTTTAGCTTGGTGCTTATCTGCTGACGTTATACTTGAGAAATGTGCAATAAAATTAAAATGTGTGAACTTGAGGTAATCTATGGTTCACTTTCCAGGATGGATTTTAATTTTCAGATTTCCAAGAAGACGGTGACTTGTAGTGGTAATGAGGATACAGCATCGTTTGTATCAGATAACGTTGATACCTTTTATTTGAACACATAACGAATTGGCAACAGTGTTATGAAGTTTGTTGATGGAACAGTAGTGTTGTGCCTCAAGTGGGTGATGTGATAATTCAGAACGAGGAGGGGTGGGTGGGAAAACTGGCCTATTTGTGTTATGAATGTGCATAGATCATGTACCACAGTTAGCTGTATGGAAAGAAGGGGGAATTTTTGCAAATAGCGAAGTGTAAAGTATATTTTAACGTCTGAAATTTCAGATACTGTATGTAAAATTAGTGTAACAGTGAAGGTCTCTTCGAAAAGGGATTTGTAAAGTATCCCAGAACTAAAAGACAATTGACAAAGGCAAAATATTCAAGCATATGTTCAATCGGGGTCATCAGTGCCTAAACTTACAAACTACCTATGAACTAGGTTATACTATAGGCAGCACAAATATCCATGCCCGAGGGGGGGATTCGTACCTCCGATGGGGAATTGCCCGCGTCGGCCGCGGTGGCCGAGGAGACTGAGGCGCTTCAGTCACGGTCTGCACGGCCACTACGGTCGGGGGTTCGAATCCCCCCTCGGGCATGGGTATTTGTGCCGTCCTTAGGATAAGCTAGTTGATAAGTAGTTTGTAAGTTTAGGGACTGATAACCCCGTAGTTAAGTTCCATAAGCTTAACAAACATTTGAACATTTTTTTGAATTGCCCGCGCATTGGAGCATAGCGCCTCAAGGTGCTTGGCCACTCCGCCGAGGAAGCTAAAAGACAAGTGGGTATAAAGCGTTAGATTGTTTTTCTTAGCCGCGGTGGAGTAGCCGAGCGGTCTAAGGCGCTTCGATGCGGAGCGCGCGGTTGCTCGACGTCGGAGGTTCGATTCCTCCCTGGGGCATGGATGTGTGTGCTGTCTTTAGGTTAGTTTACCTTAGTTTAAGTAGTTTGTACGCTACGAACTGATGACCACACAGTTTCGTCCGATAGATTTACAAACATTTGATTTGTTTTTCTTATAACATTGTGCCAGATGTTGTTGGAGACTTTTGTGAAGGTGTATACTTTATATTCTGACTTCATTTTCCATTAAAATACTTTCTACATCGTCGCGAGTGTAAAAAGTAGTGAATTAAATAGTTAAAGTAACGGCATAATTGTTCCAACATATAAAAATCATTGTGGACTACAGTTGGTCACTTGCCATACAACAATGCACCACTTTTTGGCATGACGTTTCACCAACACATTGACAGTGTTGAGTCCAGTTCTCACAGTAATTTAATTTCTTACATTAGTATCAGAAAAAATATTGAGACTTTCAGAAATTATACAATAGGATTAAGCATTAAAATATGTACAAAGTGGTATATAGTTGTGGCGAGTTACGGTTCTCTTCAGTTTTGGAGTGAAGCGGAGGCGAGACTACGGGTGTTGTCATAGAACGTGGAGGCATACGTAGCATCTGCTGCACTCCACGCCAAATTTGCAGTACCCTGACGAAGGTCCACCTGTGGATCGAAACTAGTTATTAATAAACTATCTTCAAAAGTAAAAAGCCAAGATCGCAATATGTTTAATTTACTAACGACCATTTCAATAAGCTACGCCACCATTTCTGGTCGTATAAAATTCTACAATGTGCTCATCTTACGTTACTTAAAAATGGAGGTTAAACAAAACATGCAACTTAGCACTTAGTCAAAATATAAACACATAAGTTCCAACTTATGAAACAGGTCGCCAGTAAGTTAAATATTCATACAGCGATCTTGAAGTTTTACTTTTGTAGATAATTAGTCTATGCAGATCGCCTCCATCCTGCCATGTCAGATAATGTAAGTTGTTAATAAATTTAAAAGTTTGCGCTCTACACGGTTTTATGAAAATAATAAAAAAAAGAACTTCATAAATTATTCCTCCAATTTGGTTTCATAAACCAGAAGACACGGTTTCAATTACAGAAATTAATATTTAGCGGCATGAAACTAAGGTGCTGAATTCGAATCCCGGCCTTGCACACAGTTTTAATCCGCCAGGAAGTTTGATATCGGAGCACACTCTGCTGCAGAGTGAAAATGTCATTCTGGAGTATTTGGCGGCGGTTATGTTTGCAGTGACTACTGCTTCCTGTCGTTTGGGCATATAGCTGACTACGTTTTCTAAAGTTCAGCCGAAGTTTAGTCGAAAGTTGTTCAGAAAGGGTAGAACAAATGAAAGTGTTGGTGGTGGCGGCGTCTTTATTGCTGTCACAACACTTTTATCCTATACTGAAATTGAAGTAGGTAGTTCCTGTAAGTTGGTGTGGGTAGACGTCACATCTGATAACCATAATAAATAAATTGGCTCCTTATACCGATCTCCTGAATCATACAATACAATTACTGAAAAATTCAATAACAACTTGAGTCAAATTTCAGACGCATAGCTAAATCATATAGTTAGAATTGGTGGTAGCTCACATTTACCCTCGTTATGTTTCGATAAATACATTTTGAAATCCGCAGGCTCGAAAGAAACATCGTTCGAAATTATGCTGAACGCATTTTCCCAGAAATTATTTCCAGCAATTAGTTTATGAACCTACTAGAATAGTAAATGGTTGTAAAAACACGTAGCGTCCTAGCGACAAATAACTCCGAATTAACAACGAGCAACGAAACAGATAAATGGATTAATGAACGAAAGGTATCGTAACGTGACAGAATTTCGAAATTCCCAAATCCACCAGAATAGAAAAAAAAAGTTTATTCAATAAAGCAGTTAAGACTTCGCTTCATGCATTCCTGAGTGAGACTATCCACTCTCTAAATTAACAATGTGAACGTAGATCAGATGTGGTTTAGATTCGAAGAAATAGTACCGACAGCAACTGAAATATTTTATACAAATTAAATTAAAACTGTGGGATGACCCTCGTAGTAGGTAAACAGATCAGGTCACTGTTGTAGAAGCAAAGAAAAAGAACCCCTACTTTAAAACAGACACAATTCCCTAATATTGGCGAGCTTTTACAGTAAGTCTGAATGTAGCGCGTACTTCATTTCGAGAAGCTATAAAAGTTTCCTCAGCGAATCGCTGTATTGTAATTTGATACAAAATGAAAAGAAATTCTTGTCATATATTAAGTACGCTAGCGTCAAGATAAATGTAAACTTTCAATACGCGATAGCAGTGTTGTTGCTACCGGTTACAATGCTGCTAAAGCAGCTTCCCAAAATTCTTTCATTAAGGGAGGCGAAGTAAATACACCGAAATTCGAATCAAGAATGTGTAACTGAAGTAGTAAAGCAAATCATTTAACAAAAGATAGTGTTCCTGTCCAGGCTGCTTTCACATATCTGACCAAATAGTGGCAAGTTGAACGGGTCACTTCACTTGTACCACTTAATATTTGGCTTTCATGTGGATGATGTTCCACCCACTGTGGAATTATTTATAACAGAGGTATTAAAATTATCTTTAGAAAAAAATAATGACGATAGGTGGAACAATGAGCCATTTGAAACCCAAATATTAAGTGGTAAAAAGATACCCTGACTGGTACAAAGTTACCCTGATTGACTGTATTGTGGAGGGGGAAGGGGGGAGGAGGGAGGGAGATGGGAGCTCAGCACATAAACATTTTGTGTCATCGTGAATGTATTTTTTTGATCTACAATTAAAGAAAATACGAATTTCTCTCTCTCTCTTCCCTCTTTCTTACTTTCTCTCTCTCTCTCTCTCTCTCTCTCTCTCTCTCTCTCTCTCTCTCTCTCTCTCTTTTTTTTTTTTTTTTTTTTTTTTGTCAGGAAGCAGGTTGAGTTCTGTGGGTTGGGAACATGTAACACTACATCGTGATCGTAACATCAGAATCGCCATTTCCGTCAATTTTGGATTTTACAAATTTTTACTGAAATTTTACTGAAAAAACTGCAGAAAGGTAGGAAAATAAGGAAGTGGGACTTGGATAAATTGAAGGAAAGTGATGTTCTGGAGAATTTCAGAGGGAGATTTAGGCAACAATTGACAGAAGCAGGGGGAAATAAAACAGTAGAAGAGAAATGGGTAGCATTGAGAGATGAGGCAGCAGAGGACAAAATAGGTATAAATGCAAGACCTACAAAAAATCCTTGGATATCACAGGAAATACCAAATTTAATTGATGAAAGGAGAAAATATAAAAATGCAGTAAATGAAACAGGCAAAATGGAGTACAGACGACTAAAAAATGAGATTGACAGGAAGTGCAAAATAGCTAAGCAGGAGTGGCTAGAAGCCAAATGCAAATCTGTAGAAGAATGTATAACAAGGGGAAAAGTAGATACCGCCTACAGGAAAATAAAAGAGACATTTGGGGACAAGAAAAGCAACTTTACGAATATCAAGAACTCAGATGGGAAACCAGTTCTCAGCAAAGAAGGGAAAGCTGAAAGGTAGAAAGAGTACATAGAGCAGCTCTACAAAGGAAATGAAATTAGAGACGATATTGTAGGAAAGGAAGAGGAAGTAGATCAAGATGAAATAGGAGATACTACACAGAGAGATGAATTTGACAGAGCCTTGAAAGACCTAGGTCGGAACAAGGCCCCAGGAGTAGATGACATACCCTCAGAGTTACTAAAGTCTCTGGGAGAGCCAGCCATGACAAGACTATTTGAACTGATGTGTAGGATGTATGACACAGGCGAAATATCCTCAGACTTTAAGAAAAATGTAATAATCCCGATTCCAAAGAAATCAGGCACAGGCAGATGTGAAAATTACAGAACCATCAGTTTGATAAGTCATGGTTGCAAAATTTTAACACGAATTATCTACAGGAGAATGGAAAAGCTGACCTCGGGGAAGATCAGTTTGGATTCAGGAGGAACATAGGAACCCGAGAGGCAATACTCACTTCTTAGAAGATAGATTAAGGAAAGGCAAACCTACATTTTTAGCTTTTGTAGATTTGGAGAAAGCATTTGACAATGTTGACTGGAATACACTCTTTCAAATTCTGAAGTTAGCAGGGGTAAAATATAGGGAAAGGAGAGTTATTTACAACTTGTACAAAAGCCAGACCGCAGTTATTAGACTCGAAGGGCATGAAAGGGAAGCATCAATTGGGAAGGGAGTAAGACAGGGTTGTAGCCTTTCTCCGATGTTATTCAATTTGTACATCGAGCAGGCGGTGAAGGAAAGCAAGGAAAAATTTGGAATAGGGATTAAAGTTCAGGGGGAAGAAATAAAAACATTGCATTTTGCTGATGATATTGTAATTCTGTCAGAGACAGCAAAGGACCTGGAAGAGCAGTTGAATGGAATGGACAGTGTGTTGAAGAGAGCGTATAAAATGAACATTAACAAGAGCAAAACAAAAATAATGGAATGCGGTCTTAGAAAATCAGGCGATGCTGAAGGAATTAGATTAGGTAACGAAACAATGAAGGTGGTAGATGAGTTTTGTTACTTGGGTAGTAAAATAACATGCGATGGTCGCAGTACAGAGGATTTAAAATAGAGAATGGCAATGGGAAGAAAAGCATTTTTGAAAAAGAGAAATTTGCTAACATCGAATATTAATTTAAGGGTAAGGAAGTCTTTTCTGAAGGTATTTGTGTGGAGTGTTGCCTTGTACGGGAGTGCAACATGGACGATAAGACGTGCGGACAGGAAGAGAATAGAGGCTTTTGAAATGTGGTGCTACAGAAGAATGCTGAAGATTAGGCGGGTAGATCGCATAACTAATGAAGAGGTACTGAACAGAATTGGTGAGAAAAGGAATTTTTGGCATACCCTGACTTGGTAGGACACATTCTTAGACATCGGGGAATTCTAAATTTAGCATTGGAGGGAAGTGTGTGGAGTAAAAATCGCAGAGGGAAACCAAGAGACGCGTATAGTAAGCAGATTCAAGTGGATGTGGGTTGCCGTTCTTATGAGGAGATGAAAGGGCTTGCTCAGGATAGAGTAGGGTGGACAACTGCATGAAACCAGTCTCCGGACTGAAGACCATAACAACTACAACTAATTTTTACGAGGCAGAATTCACTTTTTTTTTTAATTTTAAAAGAAATCAGTATATATCTTTGTAATACCGAATAGTCAAGGACAGAATAATTTGGCCAAAACACCCAAAAAAAAATGTTCAAATGTTTGTAATTCTATCGGACCAAACTACGTGGTCATCAGTCCGTAGCTTTACAAACTACTTAAACTAAGGTAAACTAACCTCAGGACAACACACACACACACACACACCCATGCCCCAGGGAGGACTCGAACCTCCACGGCGAGCAACCGTGCGCTCTGCAGCGAGACGCTTTAGACCGCTCGGTTACTCCACCGCGTCAAAACACCCTAAAATACAGTCAGCTTTTGTTGGAAAACTAGTGTAAATAGTGCCTTCAGTCGTGTTACTCTCTCTCTCTGCATTCAGCTCTCTATGAGTTAGGCCTCCGCGATTAGCTTACTATGAGTTTAATTATGGGTTTAGTTACGAACTTGTTAATTTGAGACAAATTAATTTCTTGTAAAGTACTGAGATTTTGATAGGATCAGGTGAATAATTCTAAAGTGTTACGCAATTTGCGACAGTAATATCTATGGACTAAAGATTGGGTTAGGCTTCTGAAGATAGTTATAAAAATTCTGCCTCCCGAAGATATAATGATCATTGTTAGACAGATCAGAATAATAATAACTGTTTTATCAAGAGTACTAAAACTTACGTTATGAACTTTATTTAAGAAGATCAAAGTTGATATGAACTGTGATAGAGATCAGAGATTCTGTTGTAAAACATTAACTGTGAGAAATATAGTTACCGAACTGTGAATTATTGAAGTGTCTTTTTGCAAGTGCATTTGTTGTATACTGTGTGATTTTGAAGAATATAGAAACGAGTGAGATTTAAAAAGTGTCTTAACAGAGTTCTTCCGTAGATAGAACTTTTACCAAATCAGTAATATTTTGAACAGTGCTTAAATGAATATCTTTGACTGTGATAGACCGCAATATGTAGTAAAATTTACTTAATCCACTAGTCAGTGAGATGAACCTATTGAAAGCAAACTTCCAAAGACTATTTCATGAAAGGACTAATTAATACTTGTGTAACTGACTTCATTTTAGTGAACTGCCCGGACAGATAAAAAAGATAAACTTTTATAACAATATATAGCTCCTGAGGTAAAGAATCTGTATGTTCAAACATTTATATAAAGCTAAGGAAATTAAATAGGTCCAGGAAAGTAACACTTCGCAGTACGTTTAGGTGAAATAAGAAACAATAAATCAATTCGATCGATCAAACAGGAGGACCAATCTACATTTCTGAAGTACAAGATAAGTAAAATTTTCTAGCTTATTACGCTATCAAACCGAAGAAGACTAAAGTTACGCAATTGCCTAGCATAAATAATCACCATCAATATCTTAAAGAACAGAAAGTTACCTCAAAATACGAAGAACTTTACAGACAGCCGTCCCACATCTTCCACCCGTCTCCTTGGATTCGCCTATGAACGGCAGAGAAATGGTCTGAAAGTGGTTAGATGAACCAATTGCCAGATGTCGAAGTATGAATTGAAGAGTAGCTATGTATCTGCGGATGGAGAATGACATTCTTTTAGGTCTTTCTTGTTAAAACTGTCTAGGTCCCTTCTAAAGACTTCTCGCAGTACTGAATGGGATTAATCTGTTCTACATCTACATCTACATGGGATACTCTGTAAATCACATTTAAGTGCCTGGCAGAGGGTTCATCGAACCACAATTATACTATTTATCTCCCATTCCATTCTCGAATAGCGCGCAGGAAGAAAGAACACCTGAATCTCTCTGTACGAGCTCTGATTTCTCGTATTTTATTCTGATGATCATTTCTACCTATGTAAGTGGGAGTCAACAATATATTTTCGCATTCGGAGGAGAATGTTGGCGATTGGAGTTTCGCAAGTAGCCCACGCCGCAGCGATAAGCGCCGTTGTTGTAATGATTCCCATTCCAGATCCTGTATCATTTCCGTAACGCTGTCTCCCCTGTATCGTGACAATACGAAACGAGCTGCCCTTCTTTGGACTCTTTCGATGTCCTCCGTCAAACCCACCTGATAAGGATCCCACACTGGGCAGCAATACTCCAAAAATGGACGGACAAGCGCAGTGTATGCAGTTTCTTTAGTAGTTATGTTGCATCTTTTAAGGGCTCTGCCAATAAAACGCAGTCTCTGGTTCGCCTGTCCCACGATATTATGTACGTGTTCTTTCAAGTTTAGGTCTGAAGTAATAGTAATTCCTAGGTATTTTGTGTAGTTTACGGCCTTCACATTTGATTGATTTATGTTGTAATCAAAGTTTAACGAATTTCTTTTCGTACTAATGTGGACGACTTCACACTTCTCATTATTTAGAGTCAATTGCCAATTTTTACACCATACTGATACAGAAGGATGGAAAAGCTGGTAGAAGCCGACCTCGGGGAAGATCAGTTTGGGTTCAGGAGAAATGTAGGAACACGGGAGGCAATACTCACTTTACGGCTTATCCTAGAAGATAGATTAAGAAAAGGCAAACCAACATTTCTAGCTTTTGTAGATTTGGAGAAGGCTTTTGACAATGTTGATTGGAATAAACTCTTTAAAGTTCTGAAGCAAGCAGGAGTAAAATATAGGGAACGTAAGGTTATTTACAACTTGTACAAAAACCAGACAGCGGTTGTCAGAGTTGAAGGGCATGAAAGGGATGCATTGGTTGGAAAGGGAGTAAGACAGGGTTGTAGCCTTTCCCCAATGTTGTTCAATTTGTACATTGAGCAAGCTATAAAGGAAAGCAAGGAGAAATTTGGAGAAGGAATTAAAGTTCAGGGTGAAGAATTAAAAACATTGCGTTTTGCCGACGACATAGTAATTCTGTCAGATACAGCAAAGGAACTGGAAGAGCAATTGAACGGAATGGACAGTGTGCTGAAAGGTGCATATAAGATGAACATTAACAAGAGTAAAACAAGGATAATGGAGTGCAGTGTAAGAAAATCAGGTGATGCTGAAGGAATTAGATTAGGTAACGAAACAATAAAGGAGGTAGATGAGTTTTGTTACTTGGGCAGTAAAATAACAAATGATGGTCGCAGTACAGATGATATAAAATGCAGAATGGCAATGGTAGAAAGGCGTTTTTGAAAAAGAGAAATTTGTTAATATCGAATATTGATTTAAGCCTAAGGAAGTCCTTTCTGAAGGCATTTGTATGGAGTGTTGCCTTGTATGGGAGTGAAACAGGGACGATAAGCAGTGTGGACAGAAAGAGGATAGAGGCTTTTGAAATGTGGTGCTACAGAAGAATGCTGAAGATTAGGTGGGTGGATCGCGTAACTAATGAGGAGGTACTGAACCGAATTGGGGAGAAAAGAAATTTCTGGCATACCTTGACTAAAAGAAGGGATAGATTGGTAGGACACATTCTTAGACATCAAGGAATTGTGAATTTAGCGTTGGAGGGAAGTGTGTGGGGTAAAAATCGCAGAGGGAGACCAAGAGACGCGTATATTAAGCAGATTCAAGTGGATGTGGGTTGTCGTTCTTATGAGGAGATGAAAAGGCTTGCTCAGGATAGAGTAGGGTGGAGAGCTGCATCAAACCAGTCTCTGGACTGAAGACAACAACAACAACAACAACACTGATATCTTATTCAGATCGTTCTGCAGTTGGTTTTGATCTTCAGATGATTTTACTAGACGGTAAATGACGGCGTCATCTGCAAACAACCTAAGAGAGTTACTTAGATTTTCCCCTAAATCGTTTATGTAAATAAGGAATGGCAGAGGACCAATAACACTACCCTGTGGAACGCCCGATATCACCTCTGTTGTAGTCGATGCCTTACCATCGATTACTACGAACTGTGTCCTCTCTGACAAGAAATCCCCTATTCAATCGCAAATTTGGGGCGATATACCATAACCACGCAATTTGAATAAAAGCCGTTTATGAGGTACGGTGTCAAAAGCTTTCTGGAAATCAAGAAATACGGAATCGATTCGCGAACCCTTGTCGATAGCACTCATCACTTCGTGTGAATAAAGAGCTAGTTGTGTTTCGCATGAACGATATTTTCTAAATCCGTGTTGACCTTGGGTCAATAGATCGTTCTGTTCGAGATAATTCATAATATTTGAATACAGGATATGTTCTAAAATCCTGCTGCAGATTGACGTCAATGAAATAGGCCTGTAGTTTAGTGGGTTACTCCTATTGCCTTTCTTGAATATAGGTGTGACCTGTACAACTTTCCAATCTTTTGGTACAGATCCTTCTATGAGAGAGCGGTTGTATATGACTGTTAAGTAAGGAGCTATCGCTTCAGCATAATCAGATAGAAATCTAATGGGTATACAATCCGGACCAGAAGACTTGTTCTTGTTTTAGTTGCTGCACTACTCCGATGATATCTACTTCTACGTTACTCATTACGGCATCTGTTCGTAATTCGAAATCTGGAATATTGGTTCCGTCTTCTTTGGTGAATGAGTTTCTAAAAGCTAAGTTTAGTAACTCTGCTTTAGTAGCGCTGTCATCGGCAGGATCGCCATTACTATCACGTAGTGAAGGTATTGTTTGTGATTTGCCCCGAGTATATTTAACATATGACCAAAATCTCTTTGGGTTTTCAGTCAAATTACGAGAAAGAGTTTCGTTGTGATAAATATTGTAGGTATCTCGCATTGAAATCCTCGCTAAATTTCGAGCTTCTGAGTACGATCGCAAATCCTGGGGATTTCGTGTTCGTTTAAATTTAATATGCCTTTTCCTTTGCTTTTGCAACAGTGTCCTGACCTGTTTTGTGTACCAAGGGGGATCGCCTCCTCCTTTTATTACTTTATTTGGTATAAAACTGTCAATTGTTGTCGATACCACTTCTTTGAATTTGAGCCACATCTGGTCTACACCTACGTTTCTTGTTAGAAACGAGTGGAAGCTGTCTTTCAAGAAGCAATGTATTTTGTTTCCATCTGCTTTCCTGAACAAATATACTTTGCGTTTATTTTTGGTAACTTTGGGACTTTCGATATTCAATTTCGCTACGACAGCTCTGTGTTCACTAATACCTGTACCCGTTTTGATGCTCGTTATGAGCTCAGGATTATTTGTTGCTAAGAGATCAAGTGTGTTTTCACATCCATTTACAATTCTAGTTGGCTCATGAACTAATTGTTCGAAGTAATTCTCAGAGAATGCGTTGAGTACAATTTCGGACGATGTTTTATGCCTACCTGCTGATTTGAAAATATAATTTCGCCAACAGATCGAGGGTAAATTAAAATCACCACCTACTATTATCGTGTGAGTCGGGTACGTTTTTGTAATTAGACGCAGGTTTTCTTTGAACCTTTCTGCTATTGTATCGTCAGAGTCGGGAGGCCGGTAAAAGGAACCGATTATTAACTTCTTACGATTTTCGGGTACAACCTCTACCCATAATAGCTCGCAGGAACTATCAACTTCAACTTCGCTACATGAAATACTACTTTTGACGGCGACAAACACGCCCCCACCTATTTTGTTTAATCTATCCTTTTTGAACACCGAGAGATCTTTTGCAAATACTTCTTCTGAACTTATTTCCGGCTTGAGCCAACTTTCGCTGCCTATAATGATGTATTTCGGTGCTTTCTATTAACGCTTGCAGTTCTGGTACTTTCCTGACACAGCTACGACAATTTACAACTGTTATACCGATAGTTTCCGGATCTACATTTCTCCTGTCATCCACCTGCACCCTTTGAGATTGCCAATTTTCTATTTCCCCGAAGCTCTTTATCCTAAAAAACCGCCCAGTCCACGCCACACAGCCCCCGCTACCCGTGTAGCCGCTTCCTGCGTATAGTGGACTCCTGACCTATTCAGCGGAACCCGGAAACTCACCACCCGATGGCGCAAGTCAAGGAATCTGCAGCCTACACGATCGCAGAACCGTCTGAGCCTCTGATTCAGACCCTCCACTCTGAGGAGGGTTGTTGTGTTGTTTCCGTGTATTGTACAGGAGCCATAACCTCGTATTTGTAGCCGTGTGCTTCGGGGCATTGTCCAGTTGAAAGATAATTTCCTTAGAGAACCAACTTTTCTGCTCTATCGTTTAGGTTTTTCCATTAAGATGTTCATATACATTTAGCGATTCAACGTACCGCCTCCAAAACGTAGATTTGCAACACTCATACAATCCCATGGCGTCATTTCTGTACTTTTCACCGTCGGCACTAAGTTCTGCGGCAGCATCTCCGTGCTTTTCTCACTCCATATCATTCACCTGTCATCCAACCCGAAAACGTTGTGTTTACTTTCATCAGAATGTATGTTTATTTCAGGAGTCTACATTCTTGTATCTATATTTCTTGTCAAAATCTAAACGTTTCTGATTCTGTTCACTGACCCAAAATTTATTGTAACCTATACGGCTCTTATATCCGTGCTTCTTGCAGGAATTTCTGTGCCCCAGTCGACTTACGAGGTGTGAAGAAAACTAATGAGACATTTTTTGAACGAAAGTTTCTATATTTTGAGACATAAATATTATGCTGTTCGGCAGCTATACGCTAATGGAGCAGTTTTCCCCATTCTTGGTAGCAGTACTGAAACGCTTCAACTGGTTGTGTCTCTAACGCGTCGGTCAACTTATTTTGATTTCTCTGGAATTCCGGAAAGACGTGCATTTCACCTTTTTTTCAGTTATGCGGAAAAAAAGAACCGTGATGGAAATCGCATTGAAGTAGTGCCGGACAAATGACAGTAGCAAACGGACCATATGAACTCTCTGAGTCAAAATATAGACTCAGCCAAAATGTCTCTAGAACAACACAGTTATCGTAGAACAACTTTCACCGGTATCAGTATAAGGCAGGGGCTCATCAATGTAAATATTTTGAAACATTTTACAACGAAAACATATGTTTTAAATGGACAACCTATATTATTTCATCAGGAATCTATACCATTACAACTCACATAAACAATGGCATTGATTGAATCGCAATACGGCAGTTACATCCCGAGATATTGCGAAGCGAAGTCGACGTTTGAAATACGCGAAAATGCGTGAACGAAGTAATAGTGCAGAGTAAAAAGAATCTAGAAAACATTGTGACGTTGATTCTTAAAGCAAACGTTTAAAAGAAGTTTGACATTGCATTATGTCAATCTGATAATGGGGAAACACTGCTTGTCCGTAAATATTACAGTTACTTAACGTGGGAATATTTATGCTAGATATTTATTTTTTTAAATTATCCAGTAAATGTTCTAGAACAGTCGAATTATGATTGGTCAGTGAGCGAAAGGCGGGATAAAATGGCTTCAAATTGCAAGATGATTGGCTACGTCAGTATTCTGCCGGTCAGAAGAAGAATAGTTCGCCCATAATTTCTAGGAAGGAAAAGGCTTTATGTTTTCGAGTCGGGAAGTCGGAGCTCAGCTAGCAACAAGAAAGGTGACGCAAACATGAGCTCTGAAAACAATTGGTAACTGTTCGATAATTTGCAAATTTGAAGACCGTGGATGTTAATAAATGTTATTTGGTGAAAGTGAAAAACTCCGATTTTTTCGCATGTGAATTGCGATTAGTGAATATTTGAAATCCATGTGGCAGCCAGCCGCGGTGGCCTAGGGGACTGAGGCGCTTCAGTCACGGTCTGCACGGCCACTACGGTCGGTGGTTCGAATCCTCCCTCGGGCATGGATATTTGTGCCGTCCTTAGTTGTAGGTAGTTCATAAGTAGTTTGTAAGTTTAGGGACTGATGACCCCGTAGTTAAGTCCCATAGACTCTACAAACATTTTTTTTCCATGTGGCATGTGGCATCGAAGTGACTGATTTACATAATACTCGAACGTGCTATTTAATACAGACAATCCGTTGGTAGACTTCGACGCGCGTGTGATATCATACAGCGGTCATTGCACTGATTTATTTTTTAAGTTTTTATGTTTTAATGTTTTCCTCGAACAACTCCATCATGTATATAACTCAACAAACCTCTTGCAAAAAAAAAAAAAAAAAAAAAAAAAAAAAAAAAAAAAAAAAAAAAAAAAAAAAAAGCAACAACATTAATTGATGCAGAAGTATTTAACGTAGCTCTTTTTTTATACATCTTTCTCTAGCCGCATAACTTTATACAGTTTTCTGGCAGAGATGGTGGGAGCTCCTGACAGAAGAATACACCATCAGGTGAGTGGAAATTTGCACAATAGGTAAGCTTATGCCAACACATAAATATGTAAACAGTCAGAGCACGGCGTTGCGGTCGGCAAAGCCTATCTAAGAGAGCAGATGTCTGGCGTAGGTGTTACATCGGTTACTGCTGCTACAATGGCACTTTATCACGATTTGAGCAAGTTTGAACGTGGTGTTACAGTCGGGGCCCGAGACGAACGACACAGCATCTTCGAGGTATCAGTAAGGTGGAGATTTTCCGGTACGACCATTTCACGAGTGCACCGTGAATTTCGGGAATCCGGCGAAGCATCAAATCTCCGACATCACTGCGGTCAGAAAAAGATCCTGCAACGATGAGACCGATGAGGACTGAAGAGAATCGTTCAATGTGGCAAAGAAGTGGAACTCTTCCCCAAAGTGGTGCCGATTTTAGCGTTGAACCATCAACAAGTGTCAGCGTGCAAACCATTAACCGAAACGTCATCGACATGGGCTTGCGGAGCCAAAAACACACTCGTATACCATTGCTGACAGCACAAAATCTTCACGTCTCACTCGGGCCTGTCAACACCGACATTGAACTATTGATGTCTGGTCTGAGGAGTCCCGTTTCCAACTGTCTCTAGCTGATGGACGTGTACGGGTACGGAGACAACCTCAGTAATCCATGGCCACTACATGTCAGCAGGAGATTGTTCAAGCTGGTGGAGGCTATGTAATGGTGTGGACCGTGTGCAGTTGGAGTGATACGGTACCGCTGATACGTCTAGATACGAGACTGACAGGTGACATGTATGTGCGCTTCATGGCTGACCATCTGCATCGATTCATGTCCATTGTGCATTCCGACGGACTTGAACAACTCCAGCAGACAATGCGACAACCCACACGTCTATAATTGTTACAAAATAGCTCCAGAAATCTTATTTGAGTTGAAACACCTGCACTGGCCACCAAATTGGCCAGACATGAACATTATTGAGCACATCTGGGATGCCTCGCCACGTGCAGTTCAGAAGTGATCTCCAGCCCCTCGTATTATGGACAGCCCTGCAGGAAACATGGCGTCAGTTCCCTCCAGCACTACTTTAAACATTAGTAGAGTCCAAGCCACGTCCTGTTGCATGCTCGCGTGGGCCGTACACGATATTATGCAGGCGTACCAGTTTCTTTGGCTCTTCGGCGTATATCAGTGGGCTGATATGGTCGGCTATGTCGTAATATCCTCGTCACATGTGATCACATGACTGACCAATTCATTGTAACTGGCAATCATTTCAAGAAGAGTCTTGCACACGTTCCTTCGAGTCTCCAGATCAGTTTTAAGATTTTTCGGTACCATTTTATCACAAAACTATCTCATGTGTAAATATTCGGTCATAATTGGATGTACGGTAGACACCCATGCCCGAGGGAAGACCGGGGGACTGGAACTCGGTAGTAGAAAAGGGAACAGAAGGAAATGTAGTAGACCAATGTGAGCTTGCGAAAAGAAATGAAAGAGGAGATCGCCTAGCAGAACTTTTTACAGAGCACAACTTAATCATTGGTTTAATCATCATGAAAGAAGGTTATATACTTGGAAGAAATCAGGAGACACTTGAAGGTGCCAGAATGACTTTATAATGGTAAGGCATAGGTTTAGAAACCAGGTTTTAAACTGTAAGACATATCCAGGGGCAGATATAGACTCTGACCATAATTTATTTGTTATGAAATGTAGAGTAAAACTTAAAAGACTGCAAAAAGGTAGAGAATTAAGGAGCTGGAACCTGGAAAAATCGAAGAAACCAAATGTGGATGAGAGTTTTAACAGGAGCATTAGGCAAGGATTGGCTGATACTGGGGAAAGTAATATAGTTGAAAAAGAATGGGTAGCTCTGAGAGATAGAGTAGTAAAGGGCACAGAGGATCATATAACAGAAGGACAAGGCGTAATATAAATCCCTGGATAATACAGAAGATACTGATTAATAGATGAAAGGAGAAAATATAAAAATGAATAAGACTGAGTAGGAAGGAGTCGCTAGAGAAGAAATGCAAGACCGTAGAACAACGTACAACTAGGGGAAAGATTGATACCGCCTACAGGAAACTAAAAGAGACTTTGGAGACAAGAACAGTTGCTGTATGAATATCAATGACTCAGATGGATAACCATTACTAAGCAAAGAAAGGAAAGCTGAAAGGTGAAAGGAATATACAGAGGGCCTGTATAAAGGAAATAAACTTGAAGGCAGTATTCTATAAACGGAAGACGAAGCAAATGTAGACAGAGCTCAAATCAGAGTCGAAACAAGGCCCCTAGAGTGGATGATATTCCGTCTAATCTTTTAGTATCGTTAGCAGACCCAGTCATGAAGAAATTGTTCCACCTGGTATTCATACCAGTTCCAAAGAAATCAAGTGCAGACAAATGTGAAAATTACAGAAGTATCAGTTTAGTATGTCATAGATACAATATATTAACACGAATTATTTACAGACGAATATGAAAACTGGTGGAATCCGACCTCAGGTGATATCAGTTTGGATTTTGAAGAAATGTAGAAACACCGGAGGCAATACTCACATTACGACTGACCTTAGAAGATATCTTAGAAATTATGACTGTCGAAGGGCATGGGAGGAACGCAGTGGTTGGGGAGCGAGTAAGACAGGGTTGTAGTCTTTCACCAATTTTGTTCAACCTGTACATGGAACAAGCTGTGAAGGAAAGCAAGGAGAAATTTGGAGCAGGAATTAAAGTTCAGGGAGAAGAAAAAAACACTTTGCGGTTTGCCGCTAAAACAGTAATTCTTTCAGAGATGTCTTGCAGGATTATTGCACTGTCCACAAGATCCGGACTAATTCATTGTGACAGTCTATCGCATTTATCCCTCAGATAACGGGTATTTTGATGTATGCGCGCTTGTCATCTCGGATTAATTCCAACTCGCATGACATTGACGAACTGACTAATTTCACAGCCCTCGCTGCCCTACTACCAGAAAATGGCTTATAAAGATAATAGCGGGAACTCCGTGGCATTTACACGTGTTTGTCAGGCGACACCGCTAGCAGTGCCATCTTTTGGTTCGAGATGTAAACAATACTTTTCTTGACATAAGTGATTCCGTATTTTATTTCACTCCGTACCAAAATTACTTTGCAAGGTTTACGTTTGTTACGAAATTTAAAATACTATGTTAGATGATAATTTCTTTTAAAATGAAGGAAGAAGAAACTTCATCATGTCAAGGAAAAATCTAAGAAAAAGTAAAAAATCACCCTTTTAGAAATTTTTTACGGAGTATTTTCGATCTATGAACACGAATCAATTTTTAGATAGCTCTCATTTCGGACCACTGAAGATATTTATATTCAGTGAAACAAAACAGCCGGCCGCGGTGGCCGAGGGGACTGCGGCGCTTCAGTCACGGTCTGCACGGCCACTACGTTCGAGGGTTCGAATTCCCCCTCGGGGAAGTTGTAGCTAGTTCATAAGTAGTTTGTAAGTTTAGGGACTGATGAACCCGTAGTTGAGTCCCATAAGCTCTACAAACATTTATTTGAAACAAAACAATCGCACTTATTGTGGTTGTGTAGTAGGACAAAAAAGACTCTTTATTATGTGTACAGTTTATTTGGATAGAATTCGAACTGAAAATAACACAATACATGACGTAACCTTTAATCATATACATCGATGGAGTTCCCATGAACAGTTAGGCAGCAAAACGGAAGGCAGTGCACCAGACCATATGCTAGAAATGACAATGAAAATGTGAGACTTTACTTTAAATTTCTGTTCAGCCTTGTCTTTCACAATACATATTTTTTGCTTAAATCGTTCTTTATATGTAAAGACTTTTCTTATATTATACCTTCATACTCCATCTGCATAGAGAAAATTTTGACTGTTTATAAAGCTACCGCCAAAAGATTGTAGCATCTTATAAAACAGGCTGTATGTGTGTGTTTATGTATGTATGTTCCACATCTCCTAAACTACTGGACCGATTGTAATCAAACGTTGTACACATGTTCCTTAATATCAGGCAACATTCGCTGTCGGGGTAAGAATCATCTACGACACATACGTAAGGAGATATGACGTCATAAACAATGAGATGCGCGAAAAACCGCTGCGTCAAACGACAATACTGCACATTTCCTCCTAAACCACTGGACCGATTTCAACCAGATTTGATAAACATATTCCTTACCGTGAGGTAACAATTGCTGTAGAGGTAAGAACCACATACGTTACATGGTTCAGGAGATATAACGTCATGAACAATTTATAATTTCTACACCACCATTTGTACTCATAGGAAATTTGACAGACAGAATACACACTTAAAGCTGAATGTACGTTGGAAATTGTTTGACAGTACTACACGTAGTTCACATGAGGACATAAAGAGTAACGTTCGTGGAAAACCGCCCCATCAAGCATCACGTTTTAATCTATTACTTCTTTACTACTAACCATATTTGCAACACATTTTACCGACATACAGCACTTATACAAATCAATATATTCCTGCCAAATTTTACAATTGTACAGCATATCTATACTAATAATAAATCTGCAAATGTAGGCATGTCGCTGCTTCAATCTTCAAAACTACTGGAAAAATTTTCATAAGGTTTTCAGAGGAAACATGAGCGAAGATTGGTTCGGGACCTAGGCATGATTTCATCAAAATAGAATCACGAAGTGTTTTGATAGAACGTCGTGTCTGTCTGTTCATCTAATAGAATACACTTCTCCAAAAATACTTCAGGAATTCGCATGGGGTTTTCACAGGTAACTTCAGCGTACCTTGGGACAACATATAGACTTACTTTCATAAAAATCGGATCACGGAAGAAGACCATCACAATTTAATGTTTTTGGTAGACAACCGTCATGTCTTTCTCTTTCATTTCCAAAACTAATAGACGATTTTTCAGGGGTTTTTCACAGGAAATGTGAGGGTATCTTGCGGTTACGGAAACGCTTCATTTCACAAAATCGGATCAGAAAAAGTAAGATATCACAATTTAAACATTTGTCTGTTCTATTTGTAGAGAGGAATCTCCAGAAGTACTAAATGAACATTAATGGGGGTATCACAGATAAATAGAGAATATCCTGGGGCAACATATAGGTTTCATTTAATCTAAATCAGATCAGGAAAGTAAAATTTATCGTAATTTGAAGTTTTAGGTTTATTTCATGCTCGGAAAGAACGGCGTAATGCCGCAAAGAACTAATAGATAGCACTGCGGGTGTTCGTGTGAAATTCGGGGCAGCGATCGGACTATGACCCACTGAAAATATTACTTATTCTTTGACTTTTCAAATTTACCATATATCTGAAAATCGTTTTCTTGGTTGCTGTGTTCTACGAAATATGATTCAACGCAATGAATATAAAACATATAATTATCGACATGTTTAATTCATGTATTTACATACTGATATCACAGTCTAACGTATATGTACAACTGCTATGGGAGTTTAAGTCTCACGCTTGAAGCGACAATAGGAAATCTAACGGAAGAGCTAACCTTAAGAATAATAATTGTTTTCAGTGATACGTAATTAAGGAAACATAGCTTTCCCTGGCTCAGCCCATTGTCCAGAGATATGAATGATCACGAAATAAATGGCGAATATAACTGATGTATGATGTAAGCTACATCATATTCATGAAAATATGCCTATTTCTAACACGTTTTGCAAACGTATTAAAAAAACTGCTAACACATTTTCATGCGGTTTTCACAGTAAATTTGAGCTAAGATTGGGGCTACATATAGACATGATTTCATCAAAATCAGATCACAGAAAAAAGATACATCGCAATATTAAGTGTTTTCAGTAACTCTCCGTTCATCTATTAAAAATACTTAATCTTCTAAATACTCCACGGATTTGCATGGAGCAACTTCGTTTCATAAAAGTGGAATGATTGAATTTGTTTTAGATGTAGGAAATGCTTGAAGTATGGATTGCTTAGTACAGCAAACAAGGGATACAGGCGCTGTATAACATCAAAGAACTAATAAACACCGCTGCTGCATAAAAAGTATGGGATGGAAGCGAACGTCTGTGACAGAATTAAGCAATCGTTTGTCTGCGAAAACCAACAAATATTGAACATAGTGTTATTGATTTCGCTTTGTGTATTAAATACTTAACGACCTTTATTTGCTTATTTTGGCACGTTTCATTTTTTGTATCAAAAACTTTATGAAGATACATCGTTTCGGACAATGACTTTTACTTACATTTTACATCTGGGCTAGGACAACTGAGTTTATTGACAGAGCGATCCAACAAGGATTCTACTTTTACTGACTGAGGTCCGGAACCGTAGAAAGGCATGATACACACAGGCCCTTCTTCAACAACCGTTGCGAAGCACGGGCATATAAGCTAGTCATAAAATAGAATTAAAATCTGAATTTCTTTGCTCCAATAATGTCACCTGTATATATTGTTAGAGTCTGTGACGAAAAAATTGCTCATTAGTAATAGTTAGGGATTAAATGAAGGAATACTTCCTACATGATCTAAAATGGACAGTTTTTTATTTTTATTTATTTATTTATTTTTAGAAACGATCGCAATATATACTGTAAATTTGACGTTGCTGCATTGAGTAAAAATGTTATCTTGTTGGCTTTGACGTAAAATATGAAAGTACCAATAATATTAAAAAAAATTTATATGTGACTCCATGTTGTGTGATTACATGTAACTGTCATGTATTTCTCTTCCATTTAGTTTGTTGATTTCCTTCTGATGGTTTCAATTACCGAAACCGGTCGAACATAACAAATAAAGGTATTTCACAGCTCTGCCACACGAATGATTTTTTTTCGAAGTTCTAAATACAAACGACTGACAGTGAAGGCATTGTGCTTATGTTTCTAAAGATTCGTCTACCCTTTAAATGAGAGGTTTAAATAAAACTTGCTTTTGTTGTTATAATACATTAACGACCATTTTTTTTAAACTACAGGCAATGAACAAATTACATATATCCTTGGTTTTACACAATCTTATTTCTTTTATTAAAATGCTCTGGAGCCTTCTTTCCCAAAATTTTATCCAAAGCAGCTCTTCGCTCAGAAATAACCCATTGCCTGTATCAATAAAGAACTTATTAATAAAAGAAATAAGATTGTGTAAAACCAAGGATATATGTAATTTGTTCATTGCCTGAGTGTTAATCGGCAGTTTATTGCCAGTTTTAGTTCACAACTCACACCGCTAGGAGGTTCTCGGGAGCGCTATCGCGTTTCGGGGAAGAGTTCCCGCTGCCTTTATAAGGTACTAGCTGCAAATCCGCTGATACCCGGGTATTTATTTATTCAAGCCTTGAGTTACTACTTCTATCCATTTTCTGTCTGTTCATCTCTTTTTTTCTAATAATATGTAATATTTATTAGAGAATATATAAGAAACAAGGCTATCTTGTATAATATACAAAATTTTAAGTGCAATATCCAAACTAACGAATATAGTAATCAAAATACAAATGATATGTTAACACTCATACATTCATTTAATTCAAAACTTGACTATAAACAATATTTCTTGTGATTTTTGATCTAATATGGCGAATATCTTTGGTGAGACCATCCGTGAGCAAGTGACAAAGTTGTCCGTGTGAGAAACATGGACATGTCAAATTCACTCCACACTACTGAATAGATTGCCCTGTGTTTGTTAATCTTAATAGAAAATGCAAGTCTCACTGGAAACTGCGGTCTCGAATTTGAAAGCTAGTTCTGTCGGAAATAATGGGTATTCGTTGGATATGCACTCATTCTCTTCCTTTTCGTGTACCTATATGGAAGTCTATCGCTTTCACCTGCAGTCATATGCGCTTCACAATTCAAAGTTGTCAAGAGCAGTCAGCTTTCAGGAATTACCTTAAGCTGACTGGAATACAGGAGTGTCTTAGTGGTAAGTACGTAAATGCGTTAATACGTGACAGATTTTTACCCGTTGCAGTATATATTATCTCATGTTTATTGAATTATATGTTGTGCAATTGTATAATTTTTTATTAATTTATATATGTACTGTATGTCGCTAACAACCGCTGCAAACAGAGTTAACATAAGGAAGTAAGAAATAAAAACCTGATGCGTGATGGGGCGGTTTACCATGAACGTTACTTATTTTTATTTATTTATTTATTTTATGCAAAGCTAGAGGTTGTAAGTGCCATGAACGTTACTGTTTATGTCCTTATATCTCATGAACTACGTGTCAAACAGTGATGCAATTTCGCAAGTACATTCAGCTGTATGTGTGTATACTATCTGTAAACTTTCCTGCGGCTACGATTTGTAGTGTAAAAATAATGTCATACCGAATGCCGTAGTGTCTCTCCATGAACAGCGGAAAAGTAGTAAGCGAGGAACTTTTTTCCTTTCATTATTTTGTTGTGGTTGTCAGCGAGAACAAGTTCAATAATGGTTTGAAATTATGTTTAAAGTTTCTTGCAAGTCGCTAAGTACTGTCATTCTCACATCGTGTATTAATAAAGTTTCCTGTCTATGACGTTATATCTCCTGAACCATGTTTTATTATTATCATTTATTTGACGTGCCCCATTACATAGTAATATTACATGTTTGATGGTTAAATTCAGGCGGTTACATAAACACATTATTTGTCGCTTTACATAAAGAAACCAAACGAGTCTACATATCAGGAAATCTTATTGAATTACAGAAACTCGTATGTAGTTGTTACACCTGTATCAATTGTTATCTCACGTAAGGAATTTGTGTACCAAATTTGGTTGAAATGGACAGCATTGTCGCTTAATGTGGCAGTTTTTCGTGCATCTCATTGTTTATGACGTCATATCTCGTGACTTACGTGTTTTACGTGATTATTACAGTTATGGCGACTGTCCTCATGGATTGAATCTTACATGTACAAAATTTCATACGGACTGGAACAAAACTATAGATTTGTATGTAATACGTACACACAAACACACGGACACTCTATATAAGGATTTGAAACTAGATATCACGGAGCCATCTGTTATTCTGCAAGCACACTACGACTGTAGAACTTCGAGAAGGAAAACGATTGCCTGAGTTTTGCCCCAACCCTCTCATATTTCGCCAATACTTTTTGAAATTGAAATATTCAAATATCTCCACCATTGCAGGGCATTGAAATAAATGCAGTGGCAAAGAGAAAAAAGTGTACTGGACCGGAAGTTGACCCCCGGATTTCCGTTCCACGCCGGCGGTTGCCGCTTCCCATTCTGTCAAAATTCCCAACTTATCGCACATGTCCGAAAGAACAGACACCATGTAATCGAATACTGTTCGGTCTCGCTGTACAATTAGGTCGCGCGAGCCGGCAGCTAGGCGCGAGCTTTTTGTGGCGGTGTGAGGCAGTCTGAGGTCATCGCTAGCTAGTGATAGCGTGCCGCCGCGGCTGACTTTTTCCTCTGCTTCGCGTCCTCGGCTACTGCTTCTCCGCTGCTGATGTTACGAATCTGAACAGTTACGAAGAGGCGACAGAGTTTACATCTTTCTGCATAGCAATTTGGGACGCGACTGACTTCCGAGGGGACTTCGAAAAGTAAGTTTCACATTATTATGGTAGGCCAAGCATCTTATATTGAATGCTGCACTGCACTTCATATTGACACAGATAAATTATAAATCATCTGTTGGTATCTCTCTCGCTATCTTCTGCAGACGTTTGTTTGGTAAGGTTTCCAACGTTTCGTCATGGCGAGTAGCTGGGATTGTGTAAGATTCACGCTTCGTAACTGGTGGTAGGCCGGAGTCGGCCACGCGACCGCAAATTGTAGGCCCCTAGACACGTTCCGATTTGTCGGGACTAATTCATCGGCAGTCCGATAAATTGGACGTGTGGAGCCGCTTTCCGACCAACTTTGCTTGTCGGGTGGTTGGTTGGGCCTGTCCGTCATCCGACCCTCCCCCCCCCCCCACTACTCCACTGAAATGGTGCGTGTGTAGCGCTACCCTACCAACTTCCTGCCTGCGATCGTCTGCTGTCTACACAGCGAACTAAGTAGGTTAGAATACAGGGAGACGCCCTTACGATAAAAAAGTGAAGCCTGCCTGCGCCATATTGCTAATTTTTGGAGAAGTATTCGTATTGTAAGGCTGATGTTACTTGTCACATAAAACTGGAATAAAACGTCCGACAGTTTTGCCGTGATGTACAAAGTGTTAAAAAGTGCAAACTAGCCGTTAACAATTAAGTGTTCAAACTTTTTATGATAAGTATTTATTACTATTTATTCAAGAAATTATATTATTTGAAGGTACATACTTTGCACTGACTGTCCGTTCCATGCATAACAGTAAGAGGGTCGATTTAACGCATAGATTTAAAGGAGAAATAGCATTCCGAAACTGACCAAGATGGCGGACAGGCTTCAACTGACTTATGTGCTCGGCATAGATAATGACATCTCCATTTATTCTATTCTCCTTGCAGCGAACACGCGAAATAAAAAAAAAAGTTCGACAAGCAGACACCAGAACATGCAATCGCTGCGTGCAGTTGGTCGGAACGTAGGCTGCTACGAATTTGGTTGGTTAGTTGGTCAGTTGGTGGGTCGGACGATAAATCGGAGCGTATGTAGGGACCTCAAGAGCACACTGCGTGGCGTGCCAACGACCGAGGAATGTTCCGTGTTTACGACCGTGCAAGGTAGCGCAGTGGCAGCACACTGGACTCGCATTCGGGAGGACGGGGCTCAAACCCGCCTCCGGCTTTCCTGATTTATTTTTTCCGTGATTTACCTAAAGCTCTTAACGCAAATGCTGTGATGGTTCGTTACAAAGGGCATAGCCGATGTCTTTCCCGATTAAAACATTCAACATTTCGGGTTTTCAGCTCTTCCGTTTCTCCGTGTTTGTAGCAAAATCTTGTATCAGTTTCTCCTGATATGCAAAACACCGTTTTTCTGGTAACCCAATCTTTCTTCGGCACCTTGTGCCATCATCATTAGGAAGGAAGGAAGCTTGGAGTTTAACGTCCCGTCGACAGCGTGGTCATTACGCTCGAACTTTTTGGGTAAGGATGTGTAAGGAAATCGGCCGTACCTTTTCAAAGGAACCATCCCGGCATTTGCCTCGAGTGATTTAGGAAAATCAGGGAAAACCTAAATCTGGATGGCCGGAGGTGGATTTGAACCCATCATCAGTAGGTTTTTATTAGGTTACATTGTGAGGTTATGTAGGACCATTTCTATAACATCCCATACTTGTAGCTTTTTCATAGTTGGTTTTGGCATAAAATTCTACTTGCACTTTTTCGTCAGGTGCTCATAAACGAAACACATATTCTGTACACTTATCACTGTCACAATCAACTTTGCACTTCGGCGAAAACAATTGTGACAGTTATAAGTGTACAGAATATGTGTATCATTTATGAGCGTCTAACGAAAAAGCAGAAGAAGAATTATAGGCCAAAAAATCCATGACAATGCTACCAATATTGGATGTTATAGAAATGATCCTACATGACAATTTAAAATCAACCTACAACCTATTAAAAAGCCATTCATGATAGCACAGAGGTACCGAAACATGTTTGAGTAACTAGAAAAAAAAATGTTTTGCATATGAGGCGGACCTTATACGCTAGACATATTCTCCTTATAAACAGGAGCCACCGGTGTGTTTTTCCAGTCACCTGGGGCTTTGCGCTGGGATAAAGATTAGCGTTAAACGCAAGCTCGATTTCCAGTGTTCGATATTGAATTAATGCGTAATAGTTCGAATTTAACAACTCAGTAATGTCAACTGGAGTTCAGTATCCGCCGGAAGCGAAGGAAATACGTCTCTGAAAACAGAAACAGAGAATTGGAGGTGTTCTACAACAATCTTCCCGAAGTCACTGCGCCTTCGGTTCTCCTCTGCCAGTGCGATGTTATTTAGGGTAACACACATCTATTCGACAAGATGGCACAGTAAACACAATCCAAACTGAGTGGTGTTTCTATATGGCTTCTTATCATTCTGACTCATAGCGGTCGGTTGCGTCATCAAACTTGGGGCATTTTGCAACTCTTGGCTGGAATATACTCTGCGAAAGAAAATTAATGAAATGTATTGCTCTAAAAGGTTATCCTCAGAAAAATGAGTACTTGTTTTTATACTTGAAATATATTATCGCCGCGAGGAAATGACCACGTGGTCTAAAGCGCTTTGCTACGGATTGCACGGCCGCTCCTCGTCGCACGTTCCAATCCTGTCTCGAGCACGAGTGTGTGTGTGTATTTTTTTGTCCTTACTGTAGTTTGTAAGTCTAGGGACCGATGACCCTAACAGTTTTGTCTCTTAGATTCACAATCATTTGAACATTTGGAATCCACTATCACACTGATATCCTGGGTATAGTTCTCCTTACTCTCGAATATACCGTCTATTTATATCTCGAAGGTGTGTTTAATGCATGAAATTCTCTAACGGGAAAGTTTCTTTACTCTTTTTGTCAGAGTGCGTAGTTTAATTTTATAATGATGCATTCTGAACAATACGATAACTTTCTTAGTACGTAGCTTGGTATTTAACGGCAAAAGATTTTATCTCAAGAATAGTAGCATCATGTGTTCTAGAATATTGTTTTTGTTGTTTATATTCAGACAGTTTCTTGTCTTTTATATCACTAATAGTAAAAGATATTCACACCTACTACACATCTTTCGGTTTAGATGTAGAACGTTGCTATTAAATCTAATATAATACCAGTTTTTTCTTCGTTATCCTTTGTAAAACTAATTTACCATTTCTTTAAGTAATTTCTCTCAGAATTCATAATTTTTCACTAAAATTATCAAAATTCTGAAGTTTTCTACTCTCGATTTTATTTTATACCTGTTCTCTGTCATTTTGAATAAAATTAAACTTCATGATTAGATTTCAGTGTCTCTGTACTGTACTTCTTGTTAAGTCTTACCTATTCTCCATATTTCGTTTTTATTTATAGTGGTACTGTTGTTTTTATTGAGTGTTTTCTTCCTAATCTTTGCTGTGGATCTGGTGGCTCCATTATAGGTATCCAGAAAATATATTTTCTTTATAGTTGCAGATGTAATGTTGGAATACAATCTTGTTTTACTCGTTTTCTGGAGCAAATCTGTTAACCAGGAACTTTTAAGTCATTCTTTCAAAACTTGTGTGTGTGGTTTCACATTCCACAATGAATAAAAATTTACTTACTATATTTTCCACCGATTAATATTATTCTGAATGCAGCTCAGGTCCCTTAAAGCTCATATGAATTTTGAGGTGTTACGCTACCACACAAGAGAGGAAAAAGAAAGAAAAAAAATATTTGCATTATAAACAAAAGTCAATGAATTTCGACAAATAATTTGGAGTCACTTTTGGAAATCTAGCACTTGTACCATTTAGTTACACTGAAATAAAATATTGCACTGGACAGATTATATGTGAAAAATAGCAACAAACAACTTGCTAGGCTGAAAACTTATAAGTTGCACGGATCGATTCAAATACATATCACATATTACATGTTATAAGAAATTACGAACGTTCTGCTTTTAGGTATAATGTATTTGAATATATTGTTTACAAATCTTATTTTCTTATTTCAAGAAATAAGACCATAGTTTTTCTATTTGTGGAATTACCGAAAACACACGAAGCAACCATAATCGTTGCTCACCAAAACGATGTCGAATCTATGACACTGGTGACACATCAGATTTTCGGAAAATTCTAGGCCACACAATCCAAAAGATAGCAATGGCAGATAAGTGCATGAACTACTGTATAATCTGATTAATAGTTCATACGTTGAAGTTTGTTATAAGGACCCGAAAGAATGGAAAAGAAAACTGAGGATCTGTTAAGTCAGTTCAATGGGGAAAGACGTGGAGAGGAAGTTGTGAAGTTCTGGTGGATAATGGAAGAAAGAAGGTGGTGTTCTGCTACACTGGAAGCAAAAATAATGCATAATGAATGAAGTAAGGAGAACGAAAAAAGCAGACAAATACAGGTGAAGAGACCATCTGTATTCAGCAGAACTCTACTAGCGTGCTACATCTGACTCAAATATGGAAAAAAAGTCCGAGATATGTTTCGAGCGCAGCATTGTACTGAAGTGAAAAACGGACTGCTGTAAAAGTGCAAGAGAATTTAAGCATTTAAATCTATGTTCCAAATTCGGTGGGCTGAAAACGAATGAGGAGACTTTAAGCAAAATCGACGAGAAAAGGGACATCTGGGGAACAATGACTAGAAAAACATACAGGGAGTGATACATTTGTTTAGACTTTAGCAAATAGCTTCCAAGGTACTGGTATAAGTTTTAGAGGAAAGGAATATATATATATATATATATATATATATATATATATATATATATATATATATATATAAAGTGTGTGTGTGTGTGTGTGTGTGTGTGTGTGTGTGTGTGTGAGAGAGAGAGAGAGAGAGAGAGAGAGAGAGATTGGAATATATCCAAGAAATAATTGAGGACGTTGAGGGCAAGAAGAGAGGAATTCGTGGTGGGCTACAGAAACCGGTTAGAAGAAGACTGATTACCCGAAAAATGTAATATCTAGTTTTGGGAAAATAGTGGAAGGGTTTGTTCTAGCTGCAGTGCGCTTTCTGAACTGATTCCTTACAAGTAATATCTAGTTTTGGGATAATAGTGGAAGGGTTTGTTCTAGCTGCAGTGCGCTTTCTGAACTGATTCCTTACAAGTTAAACATGATTCGAATCAGATTAGTCCCATGGTATACGCCTCATGGTCAAGCCTTGTTTCTTACACTAAATCGTCCAGCTGGCTTCCATAAGAAGCAGTTTATAGTCAATGGTACTATCGTTTGAAAAGGAGGTGGAGAATACTATCCCTTCACTAAAGTGTCGTAATAAAATCCAAATTTACAAGCAAGCATTTACGAGTACTTTACACGCTCTACTGTGATTTGCTATTGCGTAGCAGGGCGGACAGTCAAAAGTCAGCTGCGGCCATTGTTCGTGGTGTCAAGTGTACAGATATACCATGATTTTTGGACTATGGGTAGCTGGCGGTGTTCAAGGTTATAGAACCAAGCGGAGAGGGAAAAGAATACTAAGAAACAACTGACCTACCTAGAAGGTAAATTAATTTCCCTTTGAATTTGATGCTTCTTGAGGTATTATTCCTGCTTCTTCATGGTATTAGTGGAATAATTTTATTGGAGCAAGAAACTTAGTAGAGTTTTAGTTTTAAAATTATTACTGGAAATTCATTATCGTCTTTAGCAGGAATTTACTCTAAGGGTTCTGTTTCACTTGTTGGTATATATTCACCGTCGCATTTCAGAGTTAATAATAGCAAATACTGAATGCACTTTCACTTTCAAAATTATATATCTCAATTACAGCGACTTTTCCCACTTCGTTTAAATATTGTTAATGTAGGGTTGGTACTTCAACTGTAAAGGAGACCGCGTATAAAACGCTTACACGACCACGTCTTGAGTATTGATCTACAGTTTGGAACCCGCAGAAGATCAATTTAAAGGAAGATATGGAAGCAGTTCAGAGGCGAGCAGCTAGATTTGTTACCGGTAGGTTCGACCAATGGCCGAGTGTTACGGAAATGCTCCGGCAACTCAATTGTGGATTGCTGGAGGAAAGACGACGTTCTTTTCATGAATTTCTGGTGAGGAAATTTAGAGGGCCGGAATTTGAAGCAGAGTATAGTACGATCTTTCTGCCTCCTACTTACATTTCGCGTAATGATCACAAAGACAAGATAAGAGAAATTAGGGCTCGTACAAAGCCATATTGACATTCTTTTTTCTGTAGTTCTATTTGGGAGTGGAATAGGAAAGGAAATGTCTAGTAGTGGTACAATGTACCCTCCGCCACGCACCTTACGATGGATTGCAGAGTATATTAGTAGATGTAGAGCGGAGGAAGCGAGCCTTCATACACCCCACCCCCCACCACACACACACACACACACACACACATACAGACATCTAGATAGAGAAATGCAAGCGAAGGAGAATAAACTAAATAAACTACCTAAGTCAGAACGTTTAACATATTCGTTGAACTCAAAAGTAATATGTATTGACGGTACTACTGTAACAGAAAGTTTTAGTAGAAAATTCAATTCTTTTGCATTAATGTGCTTTTACAGCTTTCTTCTTATTTTCAAGTTCGGCAGTCCTAGGGCTAATACTGTTTCCCTAAGCTACAAGGTATCATCACTTACTTTCAATCGATTCTTGGATTTGATTTTAAGCAGGAAACCCTTGTTCACCTTAATAAGCGATGGCGAAAATTTTAAGATGGTGTGCAATTCAACAACCTGGTTGGTTCCACGGAAAAACAGTCAATTCATAGTTTAATTCACCTCGTGATGATTCTCTTCTTCAGCAGCCCATCCAGTGCTGACCTCACTAAAAACGAGAACCGTAATTCCACTGTAAAAAGCTGTCTAGAAAATCTGGGTGAAGCTTCTGGGTTTCATTCAGTTGCACATATCTTAAATTGTCTATGAATGATGGGATCAATTGCGTTAAACTGATGTAAACACGGCATTTGGTACGATGTAATTATTATCTAAAGCTTTTTCCAGTATACTGTTCACTGACAAGCCCGTGCTAATGACGCAATAGTTACACCCACACTCCACTTTATGGTAATCAATTTACCCTGTCACCAAAAACGTTCTTACAAGAGATGTTCATTTTAATATGCTCGCAAAATACTACGCAAATCAGTCCAGAAAAAAATTTCAGACGTTCATGATTAGGTAAAACGCCACGCGATATATTGCGTAATATCATAATTTTCATAAAAAATAAACCGGAATTTCAGTACTCGACTGTCCACACGATATACTAAGCATGTTGATGTACTTCTTAATCCAATAAACGAGCACGTTCCGCAAAATAGTTCCAATAAGTTCGGAGCACAGTCATGGATATGATAACATTACCGTGTATAAACTCCAAGTACTCTCTTGCCCAAAAACAAGCACGAAAGTTCCCGAATGAAAGCGCGAAATGCTGCAATCTGATTGGATTGGTTTTAGATATTGATAACCAATCAGACTACAGAGAAAGTTCGTGCAAACCCGCCTTTCTATATACGCCCATCAAAAAATGCGAACTTTCCAGAACTCCACGCAGAAAAAATATTTAGAAAATAGTAAATTATAAAATATCAATGAGTTCAAGTAATTATCCATGTTTACATGTACTGCCTGTTTCCCTGTGACCAAAAACTGACGGAATATTTATATACAATTTCTCCATTAATATTCTAATACACACACACATGGAAAATACATTTCAAACGTGAGACTACCAGAATATTTATCAACTTCTTTCCGTCAGCTCAGTTTCACGTCTACTAAAAATTCACACATGTATCTAAAAACGAAACTGAAATTAAATATCATTAACTTTCAAATACTGCAATAAATGTTGTTTCTATAAATTCAATTGTTTATTTGATTACTGCCTAGACACACGTATGCCGAGTGCTGTCCTCTGTCTTTCGAAACTCACACTACGTACTCAGGCTCCAAGACGGCAACAGGCGTTGCGCTCGAGCACACCTGCCGCTGACTGACACTCGGCCGTTCATCTCACTCAGGCACAAAGCAGGCGAAAACAAATCTGAGATACAGAGTAATGCATTGCCGCTACTCTACAGATGAAAGGTGATTTCCGGACAGTGGCGTAGCTATCATAGGGCTAGCCGGGGCAGTGCCCCGGGGCCCCCGAGCTCAAGGGGCCCCTCGGCGTCCGTGTCGTTCGAAAAAAGTTAGAGCGTCCAATATCTACCATCCTACCGTTCATCATCTCCCCGTAACTTCAATCAAGTTTCCGACGTGTGGCGGAACATTGCTTCTAATGGGGCCTATACACGACGCCACTCTGTGTCGCTGCTGACCGGCCAAGCCCCCAGTCGCGGAGTAAGGCAATCGGCACACGTCAGTTGGCAGAAGTGGCGGCAGCATCAAACCTGCGCACAGCAACAGCTGCGCCTTCCAAATGTTGCGGCGTGTGAAGGATAGCGCGCTTGCCAATACTGTTATTGTAAGTACTTCTTATTGGCAAATACAAGTGTACAATTCGATTATCCGAATAAACCTGTTTTCCGAATATCCATGTCCCCCAATTACTTCGGATAATCGACGTTCTACTGTATATAATATTTTAGTTGAATGGAGGATTTTCGACATTTAACTTTTTGAATCCTTACCAACAAACCGCAAACGCATGAACAGGAATTCAAAAATTGTCCTCACATCAAGAATACAAACATAACAAGGTCTGTTGTTGCTTGTCCACTAAGACGTGGGACCCTGCCATCGTTAGTGCGTTGTCGGTTGAAGTCGGAGTTGCCGTGGCTGTCAAGCTTTGCGAAATAACAGTGAATGACGCTGAATTACAGCAGTGTGTTTGACGATACACGGTGTGACCACATTTGAATATGATGTCTCTACAATGTATTATTACAGAACGTTGTTATTACGGCAATTCATTTGTTTATGCAGTGAATTCCCTCAATGGAGTGCTCCTTAATCATAGATACGATGAATTGCTGTAACCAGTTGCACTCTGAAATTTGTGCAATGTTGTTGTTGTGGTCTTCAGTCCGGAGACTGGTTTGATGCAGCTCTCCACAATACCCTATCCTGAGCAAGCCTCTTCATCTCCTCATAAGAACGGCAACCTACATCTGTCTGAATCTGCTTACTGTATCCATCTCTTGGTCTTCCTCTGCGATTTTTACCCCACACACTTCCCTCCAACGCTAAATTCACAATACCTTGATGTCTCAGAATGTGTCCTACCAATCTATCCCTTCTTTTAGTCAAGGTATGCCAGAAATTTCTTTTCTCCCCAATTCTGTTCAGTACCTCCTCATTAGTTACGCGATCCACCCACCTAATCTTCAGCATTCTTCTGTAGCACCATATTTCAAAAGTCTCAATCCTCTTCCTGTCCGCACTGTTTATCGTCCATGTCTCACTCCCATACAAGGCAACACTCCATACAAATGCCTTCAGAAAGGACTTCCTTAGGCTTAAATCAATATTCGAGGTTAACAAATTTCTCTTTTTCAAGAACGCTTTTCTACCCATTGCCATTCTGCATTTTATATCCTCTGTACTGCGACCATCATTTGTTATTTTACTGCCCAAGTAACAAAACTCATCTACCTCCTTTATTGCTTCGTTACCCAATCTAATTCCTTCAGCATCACCTGATTTTCTTACACTGCACTCCATTACCCTAGTTTTGCTGTTGTTAATGTTCATCTTATATGCACCTTTCAGCACACTATCCATTCCGTTCAATTGCTCTTCCAGGTCGTTTGCTGTATCTGATAGGATTACTATGTCATCGGCAAAACGCAATGTTTTTATTTCTTCCCCCTGAACTTTAATCCCTATTCCAAATTTCTCCTTGCTTTCCTTCACCGCCTGCTCGATGTACAAATTGAATAACATCGGAGAAAGGCTACAACCCTGTCTTACTCCCTTCCCAACTGATGCTTCCCTTTCATGCCCTTCGAGTCTAATAACTGCGGTCTGGCTTTTGTACAAGTTGTAAATAACTCTCCTTTCCCTGTATTTTACCCCTGCTGACTTCAGTATTTGGAAGAGTGTATTCCAGTCAACATTGTCAAATGCTTTCTCCAAATCTACAAAAGCTAGAAATGTAGGTTTACCTTTTCTTAGTCTATCTTCTAGGATAAGCCGTAAAGTGAGTATTGCCTCCCGTGTTCCCACATTTCTCCTGAACCCAAACTGATCTTCCCCGAGATCGGCTTCTACAAGCTTTTCCATCCTTCTGTATATAATTCGTGTTAATATTTTGCAACCATGACTTATTAAACTGATGGTTCTGTAGTTTTCACGCCTGTCTGCACCTGCTTTCTTTGGAATGGGGATTATAACATTTTTCTTAAAGTCTGAGGGTACTTCGCCTGTCTCATACATCTTACACACCAGGTGAAACAGGTTTGTCATGGCTGGTTCTCCCAGAGACTTCAGTAGCTCTGAGGGAATATCATCTACTCCAGGGGCCTTGTTTCGACTTAGGTCTTTCAGGGCTCTCTCAAATTCTTCTCTCAGTACAGTATCTCCTATTTCACCTTCATCTACATCCTCTTCCCTTCCTACAATATTGTCTCGAAGTTCATTTCCTTTGTAGAGTCCCTCTATATACTCTTTCCACCTTTCATCTTTCCCTTCTTTGCTGAGAACTGGTTTTCCATCAGTGTCCTTGATATTCATAGAGCTGTTTTTCTTATCTCCAAATGTTTCTATTATTTTCCTGTAGGCTGTATCTATTTTTCCCCTATTTATACATTCTTCTACATCCTTGCATTTGCCTTCTAGCCACTCCTGCTTAGCCATTTTGCACTTCCTGTCAATCTCATTTCTTAGTCGTCTGTACTCCATTTTGCCTGTTTCATTTACTGCATTTTTATATTTTCTCCTTTCATCGATTAAATTTAGTATCTCCTGTGATATCCAAGGATTTTTTGTAGGTCTTTCCTTCCTACCTATTTTCTCCTCTGCTACCTTCACTATTTCACCTCTCAATGCTACCCATTCCTCCTCTACTGTTTTATTTTCCCCCGTTTCTGTCAATTGTTGCCTAAAGCTCCCTCTGAAATTCTTAAGAACCCCAGGTTCCTTCAATTTATCCAGGTCCCATCTCCTTATTTTCTTACCTTTTTGTAGTTTCTTCAGTTTCAGCCTACAGTTCATAACCAACAAGTTATGGTCAGAGTCTATATCTGCCCCTGGGTATGTCTTACACTTTAAAACCTGGTTCCGAAATCTATGTCTTACCATTATAAAATCTATCTGGTATCTCCCGGTGTCTCCTGGTCTCTTCCACGTATACAACCTTCTTTTGTGATTCTTGAACCAGGTGTTTGTTATAACTAAATTATGTTCTGTGCAAAATTCTACCAGGCGGCTTCCTCTTTCATTCCTTTTGCCCAGACCATATTCACCTACTATCTTCCCTTCCCTTCCTTGTCCTACTACCGAATTCCAGTCTCCCATAACAATTAAGTTTTCCTCTCCCTTAATTGTCTGAATAATTTCCTTTAGCTCCTCATATATTTCTTCGATCTCCTCATCATCGGTAGAGCTAGTTGGCATATAAACCTGTACTACTGTTGTCGGTGTTGGCTTCGTATCTATCTTGACAATGATAATGCGATCACTGTGCTGGTCATAGTAGTTTACCCGCATTCCTATTTTCTTTTTCATTATCAATCCTACTCCTGTGATACCCCCAATTGATTTTGTATTTATAATCCTGTACTCACCCGACCAGAAATCCTGTTCATCCTGCCACCGAACTTCACTAATCCCCACTATATCTAACTTCAACCTATCCATTTCCCTTTTTAAATTTTCTAATTTTCCTACTCGATTAAGGGATCTAACATTCCACGCTCCGACTCGTAGAATGCCAGTATTGTCTTTTCTGATGATCACATCCTCCTGAGTAGTCCCCGCCCGGAGATCCGAATGGGGGACTATTTTACCTCCGGAATATTTTACCCGAGAGGATGCCATCATCATATGTTCATACAGTAGAGCTGCATGTCCTCGGGAAAAGTAACGGCTGTAGTTTCCCCTTGCTTTCAGCCGTTCGCAGTAGCTGTGTGGCAAAGCCACATTAGCTGATGTTACAAGGCCAGCTCAGTCAATCATCCAGACTGTTGCCCCTGTAACTACTGAAATGGCTGCTGCCCCTCTTCAGGAACCACACGTTTGTCTGGCCTCTCCACAGATACCCCTCCGCTGTGGTTGCACCTACGGTACGGCTATCTGTATCGTTGAGGCACGCAAGCCACCCCACCTCGGCAATGTCTGTGGTCCATGGGAGTGGATTTGTGCAATAAGAAGAGAAAATATGGATCGTGGATGATTTTGTGGATTGTATTACTGATCGGCGCGTCATAAGTGAAGCAAAAAAACAGCTCAAGTGGTGATATGTATGGCTGTATCCATCGGATTTAGATATGGAGAAAATTAAAAGATAACCGGATGCGTTAATCATAGTAATTACTGCCTTCGGTGGCTTCACTTTCTTTCCCACATAAGAGACCCTTGCACGGTAATATTTGTGGGGTTGCGAGATTTTTTCGGTACCGGTATTATTGGTGGCATAGCGGCACAATTTGTCTTATCGTCATCTTACTTCAGTGTACTCAGGAGGGCGTCCTTTAAACTCCACAAAACCTAAAAATACCCTTTTTCGGGTACACTTTTGCACAACTCCACGGAGGGGAAAAACCTAGGATGTACTGGGCCACAAATGAAGCCATTAAGACAATAGAACCTTTTGTGGCGATTATTTCCTATTTGTCTAATTTTTAGGCTTGACCCTACTGGACTATCTACACACTACGTTGCAATGGTAGGCGGGAAATAGGTTCGGCATTCTGTGCCTTCACATACCATAAGAACTATTTGTTCTTCAATTTACGTACATTACTAATTGACTATACCCTCCGTCGCATTCTGGTCAGTTGTTCTAAATGAGAAAACAAAAAAAAACTTCACTGTGGTTTCAAATAATGGTGAGAATTAAGCGCTTCACGCTACTTTTTAAGGTAATTTTCTACCCGCGCACTTTGTTTATTCTGCTATTTAACGATTGAGATACATTCACGGATCTGATGTTTAATGTTATAATTAATTTTTCACAATAGTGAATTGTGAATTGAAGACGGTGTCCTCTACCCACTGTCACGACAATAACCGAACTTGCCGGCTTAGTTATTTTACTTTTTACTGACCAGACAATAACATAATATACTTCATAAAGCCTGGTAGGGGCACGGCTCAATCAAAAGTGTTTCAACAAACAAAATCCGGGGAGTTCATTTTGCTGAAACTATCCTACAGGAATACTTCCTATATTTTTCTTCTTTGACAGGGATTTCAACGAAATTAGGCTGATCGGTACGGACCAATGAGATAACAGCGCAGTGGTTTAGCGAGAAAAGTGAGTTGTCGGCACTGACAACCGTCCGCCTGCTGTCACCGCGGACGCGCGAGTACCGGCTCGGCTGTTCCGGTTTGCTTCGCGGCAGGGGGCCATGTTTTCGAGGTTGAGTAATACTTCCTCATTGTTTATTTTTACTAGATTCTGCCTGCGACTTCATTCGCCTAGTATGGAACAACTTCGAAAACTATCCAATGTTAGTTCTACCCAGGTCCAGCTCTATGCACATGCAAAATTTCATCCAAATCCACCGAGTAATTTCTGCGTGAAAGCATCACAAACTAACTTTCATCATTATAATTACATTAGAGAGTATGATTAAATATTATCTGCTGCCTAGCACATCATAATTTATTTAGTAGACTTTAGGTTTGCCTTATTGTATCTGCGAGTGGATGGTAAGGAGCCGATGATGAAGTAGTTTTGCATCTGTATATTTCTAGTTTAAAGAGGGCCCCAATGTCAATTTTGCCCCGGGGCCCTTGGTGACACAGCTACGCCACTGTTTCCGGAATATTATTGTTTAAATTTGCATTTTTGATAACAAAACTGTCAAAGAGGGTGGATTGAAATACGTTCTTACGGTTTCTACCATTCTGCAATTCAATAAACGATCAAAATACTAGGAGATCAATGATTATCTTTCAAATGGAACCCACGTTACCCACTTCTGTCATCTCCAGTGAAGTTATCAAGTACTCGTGGACATACAGTACGACTGACTGACCACGTAATAATAAATCTATATCTATAAATGTGAATGTCTGTTCGGTGTACGTTTATCACGTATGAACCACGAGACATAAAGAGCTAAAAATTTGTACAGTTACTAAGGTCTACGCGGGGAAGGCTTTAGGAACGGTTTTATGGCGAACGGATAGCTATTTATATATTAATGTGAATGTCTGTTCGGTGTACGTTTATCACGTATGAACCACGAGACATAAAGAGCTAAAAATTTGTACAGTTACTAAGGTCTACGCGGGGAAGGCTTTAGGCACGGTTTTATGGCGATCGGATAGCTAATTATATATTAATGTGAATGTCTGTTCAGTGTACGTTTATCACGTATGAACCACGAGACATAAAGAGCTAAAAATTTGTACAGTTACTAAGGTCTACGCGGGGAAGGCTTTAGGCACGGTTTTATGGCGATCGGATAGCTAATTATATATTAATGTGAATGTCTGTTCGGTGTACGTTTATCACGTATGAACCACGAGACATAAAGAGCTAAAAATTTGTACAGTTACTAAGGTCTACGCGTGGAAGGCTTTAGGCACGGTTTTATGGCGATCGGATAGCTATTTATATATTAATGTGAATGTCTGTTCGGTGTACGCTTATCACGTCCGAACGACAAGACGAAGAAGCTTAAATATTTGTACAGTTACTAATTTATACCTGAGGAAGGTTTTAGGCACGGTTTTATAGCGATCTGATAGATATTTAGTAATTTGAAGAATATAACGCGAAATGCGAAACAATAATTACTCTTTGAAAATTATATTTACTCTTTGAAAATGGTTTTATTGGTTGCATTGCTCCTTGAGATAATGATAAAAGGGTGGAGTATATTGGGATGAAAAGTTTTCGGTGTATATAAAGTTCTACGTGTGTGTGTGTGTGTGTGTGTGTGTGTGTGTGTGTGCGTGTTAATATTTCGCTTTGCAGCGAAAACTACAGAACGTAAACGAATGGTCTGTGTGTAATTGTTGTCCGATGTCGCCCGTTGAACACCGTAGCAGTTCCATGCTGATAGCTAAAAGGGCGGGAGGAAGATATGGTGCTTGAAAGTCGTCAAATTATAAAAAAATTCGGACTGAAGGCCAGCGATGACGTTTGCGACTCTATAACAAGGAGGTTACATACAGCGAAACGTGATGCCACATACCATATCTTTGGTCTATTCGTGCTACAATGTCTTCAGCTCTTTCTCTGTGAGGATAAGCATACGAATAAGGAAATATAAGAATAAATAAATAAAGCAGTAAAAAAGAAATTTCTTTTAATACATCTCTTTAAAAAATCGATTTGACGTTTAGTGCATTACATCATGTGATCGATCTGTGATATTATTACCACCATTATTGTTTTGAATTTCGTGATTCGATTCTTCGAAACGAGTGCATTTTTACCTGTGATTTCTTATTTCTTATATATTCTCTGATAAATGTAACATGTTTTTAGAAAAAAGCAGATGGACAGAGAGAGCGTGGATAGGAAAAGTACTAACTCAAGGTTCGAATAAATAAATAAATACCCGTGCAACGCCGGGATTTCAGTTAGTTAATAAATAAAAAGGAATACATTTTCGAAACGAGTCATTCGTGGACCTTATTTCAGCTATTGCGGACCACTTGTGGTCTGCGGATCATATGCTGGGAACCACTGATCTAATCCTTACTTACTACACTGTTTATCGAAGTAAATTGTTGCATATGTGTACTAAAATAAAACAGTAAAAAGTGCGTGATTATGAGAAAAGAACAAGCATTTAAATGAAATTCCTACATGTGCAATGGTAAACAGGAAATAATAATAGAAGAGGTTAATTACAGTCAGTGATATGATGCGAATAGAACAGAGATAAGTATTAGTCAAATGGGATTGTGTCCTCATCGCGGGCGCTGGAGCGCCAGAGATATGTATATTGCCTTGACACCGATGGAGAGGAAGGAAACAATATAGCGTCACGCCGGAGTATCAGATGTTGTTTACGTCCGGCAAAGTCTCGGACTGTGTCGGAAAACACAGTCGCTTTGCCCAGAGGACCCAACCGCAACCAATTCTGCAAACTTACATAACTGGAAGTGCTAAACTCCCATTAGAGGGCGGAAACCAAATGCGCCTCTAACAGTAATTACAGCTGTGGAACATTAGGCATAACGGATGTGATGGTCACCTAATTTGCTTTAGTTCAGAAACAGTAAATTTAAATAATGACTATGTTTGCCAAAAGTAATTACAAAAATACATAATCCGTGTGCTAGGGTTGTTTTACTTCTTCATACATTATAAATATCTTAGCCCATGGATTGTGTATGTTTATATATTTTTATAATTATTTTTGGCAGACACAGTCATTATTTAAATTTACTGTTTCTGAAGCAATGAAAATTTAGAAATTCAATATGAATGATTTATTATACAGATTTTTAGTTGAGATACAGGTACTTGAGAATCGCGACATATTTTTGCCGAAACTATAAAAAACCATAAAAACCATAAAAATAAAAAAGCGACGGTTGGCCTGTCAGTGCATTGCGTAAATGTCTCAAATCTATCAGTTGCATTGCACTCCGTACCGACAGTATATCGGATATTACTAATAGGAGTTTCAGTTAGTATTGAAGGATGCGATGTTAAACACAATAGAAATGCGAATATGTGAGAATTATAGCATTTTAATGAGTTTGGAAAACTTTTTTTTCTTTTTTGAGAGACCGCGAACTCGTAAAATGTTTTAATATGACAAAATCAGTCAAGTTCGAATAAATTACATAATTCATTTATTAAATGTGACCGGTTTCGATATTACAATGAATCATCATCAGAACGATTTCTTTCAAGTTGGTGCTGAGACAAATCGGCCTGATGTAAAATAGAAATCGGTCATCTTTGAAACACAAAGTGTGTAATTTCTGCGAACTTGACTTTTCTTCACATTGAAATAATCTGTCATTTTCGTAAGAGACATTTTTTAAAGTTGGTGTTTAACATATTCGTGATTTCAGAAGACTATGTTTAGATTTACGCTAATATTTATAGGACGTGAGTAATTTTTTTGTAATTGTACGAGATTTGACCAAAAACTATTATGAACAATTTTATTAGTAACAAATTAATTAGCTTACTTTTTCATTTAATCTATTTCAAAGTACTGGTCTTGGCTAGCGATGCCCTAGTTTGAATCAATGACTAGTAGGTTTCTTTTGGAAGGGCGCTCAGTTACTCTGTTATGTCAATGGGAATCTTGAGAATGGTCTCCAAATGCTTTAAGCCCAGTTTTCATGTTTGGAAAGAGCCAGAAATTGGAAATTCATTTAGTAAACGCGAAAGAGTCACGAAGATGTTTGGCAAACTCCAGTGGCATACTACATCACAGTGTGGCCTCCTATCTTTCTTCCGTATGTGCGTATGTTTCTCGAAAAAGCCAAATATATTACTTCCTCCTTCGTATACCTTGCGAAAAGACCTTGACGTTAAAACTGGCGAAATCAGTTTCAAGCTGGAGACATACCTACAGTCTCATTCCTGCGAAACATGCGCGACTCGGGCAGGAAAACGGGGAATAGATAGCTGTGTAGAATGTACTCTCTGCCATGGGGTGATCGTGAGAAACAGTACCAGTATGCTATGCAAGTGACATCTGTGTTGTACCACTTGGCTGGCGATAGGTATTATACATCAGAATAAGAAATTTGTTTCCCTGTTTGTATTCTCAATGTACGAAACACATTACCGATAAAACCTACTGTGCTATAGACTACCTCATATTTTAAAGGGAAGTAATATGTACCTTTCGTGTCACTTCACTCATGGAACTTATTGTGCTCAGATAGGTCAAGGCACCGAAAAATGGCTAAATCACGATGTGGCAAGTTCAGAAATGTTTAGCGAGCCGTGGAATGTATATCGGAAAGACAGATCGGACACAACTGGAGGGGGAGTGCTGCTCGCTGTGGACAAAGATATTGTTTCTACTGAGGTAGAGGTGGAGAGCAACTGTGAAGTTATCTGGGCACGTATAACAGCTATAAAGGAAAGTTAGCAGTTGGGTGTTTTTATCGGCCCTGCTGTATCAGTTATAGGTTCAAAATGTTTGTAGAGCTTATGGGACTTAACTACGGGGTCATCAGTCCCTAAACTTACAAACTACTTATGAACTAGCTAATACTAAGTACGGCACAAATATCCATGCCCGAGGGGGGATTCGAACCCCCCGACCGTAGTGGCCGTGCAGACCGTGTCTGGCGCGCCGCAGTCCCCTAGACCACCGCGGCCGGTAGCTGTTATAGGTCATTCAAAGGTAGTGCATAGGTATCCGGGTCATGAAATACTAGTCGGCGGAGACTTCAGTCTTACGAGTAAAGTTTAGGACCCCTCTAGTTTCATTTCAGGTGGTACAGACAAGCAGTCATGCGAGTTACTGTTGGAAACGTTTTCCGAAAACTGTCTTGAGCAGTTAATCCGGCAACCCACAGGCAATGGAAATATTTTAGACCTTACAGCTACGAATAGGCCTGACGTTATTAACGACGTCCGTGTAGAGACAAAGAGTTAGTGATCATAATATCGTCATAGCGTCAATGGACCAAAGTTAGTAAACCAATGAAGAAAGCTAGAAGTGAGTTTTTCTTAGAAAGAGCCGACAAGCAATTGTTAACATCACACTTATAAAATGAATGGACATCGTTTAGTAGAGGAATTGTGGACTAAATTTAAATGCATTGTAAATAAAGGGTTAGAGAAATATGTGCCCGTAAAGTCGATTAAGGATGGAAAAGATCCACCTTGGCATAATAATAATGTCAGAAAGCTACTGAGAAAGCAAATGCTGTTGCACTCTCGATTCAAAAAAGAACACGCACATGATGACAGGCAAAAGTTAGTAGAGATTCGTGCGACTATAAAAAATATCGATGCGCGAAGTATACAATCATTACCACAGCCATACCTTAGCAAAAGATCTTACCAAGATACCGAAAAAAATTCTGGTCCTATGTTAAATCGATTAGCGGGTCAAAGGTCACTATCCAGTCACTTGTTGATCATTAACGGAAGAAAGCAAATGGAAAGATAAAGTTCTAAATTTAACCTTTAAAAATATTTCACGCAGGAGGACCGCGCAAATATACCGTCATTTGATCAACGCAGTAACTCCCGAATGGAGGACATAGTAATAGGCATTTCCGGTGTAGAGAAGCAGCTGAGAGAGAGCTAAATACAAAAACGTCTGCTGGTTCGGATGGAATACCAGTTCAGTTTTACGAAGAGTATTTTGCGGTACTGGGCTCTTAGCTTGCATTTATCGCGAATCTTTAATTCAGTGCAAAGTTCCTATTGATTGGCAAAAAGCGCAGGTGACTCCCGTTTATAAGAAAGGAAAGAGAACTGATCCACATAATTACAGGCCAATATCGTTCACATCAGTTTCCAGTAGAATTTTGGAGCATATTCTCAGCTCGAATATAGTAAATTTCCTTGAGACGGAAAAGCTTCTTTTAATGAATCAGCAGTGGTTTAGGGAACATCGTTCATGTGAAACTCGGCTTGCCCTTTTCCCACATGACATCTTCTGCCGCGACGGAGTGGCCAAGCGCATTGAGGCGCTATGCTACGATGCGCGAGGCCGCTCCCCGTCGGGGGTTAGAATCCCGCGGGCATGGATGTTTGTGTCGTCTTTAATATAAGGTAGTTCATAAGTAGTTTGTAAGTTTAGGGACTGATGACCTCGCAGTTAAGTCCCTTAAGCTTAACAAACATTTGACATCTTCTGTGCCATGGATGAAGGGCAACATGCGGATTGTGTTTTTCTCGATTTCGGAAAGGCATTTGACGCGGTGCTACACTGCAGACTGATAACGAAGATACGAGCTTATGGAATAGGTTCACAGATATGTGTCTGGCTGGAAGGCTTCCTAAGTAATAGTACGCTGTACGTTTTTCTCGATGGCGAGTGTTCATCAGAGATGAGCGTTCATCAGAGATGAGTGTATCGTCAGGCGTGCTCCATGGGCGTGTGATAGGACCGCTATTATTTTCTATCTATATAAATGATCGATGGCAGAGTAAGTTGTAATTGGCGGCTGTTTGCTTATGATGCTGTGGTGTATGGGAGGGTGCCGTCTTTAATTGACTGTAATAGCACACAGGTTGACTTAGACAAAATTTCTTGTTGGTGCGAAGAATGGCAGCTAACTCTAAAAGTAGAAAAATGTAAGGTGATGCACGTGAGTATGAAAAACAATCCCATAATGTTCGAATACAGCATTCGTAATGAGCTTCTTGATGCTGTCGCGTCGTTCAAATATCTAGGCGTAACATTGCAGAGCGATATGAAATGGAACGAACATGTAAGGACAGTTGTGAGTAAGGCGGACAGCCGACTTCGGTTTATTGGGAGAATTTTGGGAAGGTGCACTTCATCTGTAAAGGAGACAGCGTATAAAGCGCTGGTACGACCACGTCTTGAGTATTGCTCAAGTGTTTGATATCCGCAGCTGATCAGTTTAAAGGAAGACATGGAAGCAGTTCAGAGGCGAACAGCTAGGTCCGTTACTGGTAGGTTCGACCAATGCGCGAGTGTCACGGAATTGCTCCGCAAACTCGAACGGGGATCGCTGGAGGAGAGACGAGGTTCTTTTCGAGAAATTCAGTATAGGAAATTTAGAGGGCCGGAATTTGAAGCTGAGTGTAGAACTATCTTCTTGTCGCTTACTTACATTTCGCTTAATGATCACAAAGACAAGATAAGAGAAATTAGGGGTCGCACAGAGGCATATAGACATTCTTTTGTTCGTCGTCCTATTTGTGAGTGGAATAGGGAAGGAAATATCAAGTACTGGTACAGTGTACCCTCCGCCACGCACTTTACGGTGGATTGCGGAGTATATATTTAGATGTAAATTATGGAATTCTTATATAAAATCTAGAGATGAGGTTCTTTCTTGATTACCAGGGACGTCAGCACATTGATCATTCAGTGGCTCGTCACTGCTGCTCTGTCATTATTATGGCGTACATAGATTCAGTGACATGTCGTAACGAAGTTGTATCGTGTTGCAGGAACCATGGCGGTGATGTTGAAGAGATGCTGCTGCCAGTGCTGTTCTCTCAAGACGGGCGTCATCCTGATCGGCGTGTCTGGCATCGTATGTATCATTCCTCTGTTATTTCTCTTCCACCAGTAACTGATTGATTCTAATTGTCAGGCTGTCGGTCTAAATATTTTTGCTTTACCATTGCTGAAGTTTACTGGTATTCTCATATTGGTGTGTGACCGGAAAGGAGTCGGAAAATATTATTCATCATTGCCAAACTGACAGACAAAGGTGCACGGAGTGCGTGTGTACGACACATTAGTGATTAAGGCCTGAGTGAGGCCGATGTGACATGGACAATATGTCAGTTATTTTAGAGTTTTAACAAATTAAATATTGTATAAGAAAATTCGGCAGAAGGATTTTTAACGAAATTGACGGCAGGCGCGGAAGCTTGGTTCGCTTCGCTTCGCTTCCTCTTGGCGGGCCTCGACCATAGTCCGTCTGAGTAGAGTAGTTGCTGTGCCTCCTCATTCCTTGCTGTTTGGTGTGTGTTTCTTCCTGGCTTGTTGGTTCGTCTTAGACCTGTTGGAAAAACAGAGATGGAAGGATCTATTGTCTGCTAGTTTTTACTAGCGAGAACTCTGCCCGAGCTGCAGGAATATGATATCGTCCCGGCCTCCCATTGCTCACCCATTTCATATGGTCTACTGCAAGGCACATGCATTTAACCCATTGAGCTGCGGAGAAGATGTGGTGGGAATTTATGAGCTTATACTCTTTGGCACTTATGATTCCCAAGAGGAAATCACGCTCACTGGGGTTCAGCTTATGTGGACGGTAGTGATCGGTTGGCTTTTCGGAAGGGGGAAGGAAAGGATAACGATTATCATGGTAGGGATAGGAGCCGTCCCTTAGAGAGGTGGCGATCTTCTTTAGGACGTTCTGGGCGCTATACTTGTCAGGCATTGGCAAGCATTCTTCTTGGGTGTCCTGGTCCTATTCCCTCTCGGCCACCACGTGTGTAACCTCCGTCTCTACTGCTTGCTCCACAGTTGCAACCTCTACAGTATCTGAACCCAGCTGCTTTGTAATTCGTTTGGTAGAGTAAACCCAAGTCAACACCAACCCCTCAACAACAATCTTCTGTTGTTACCACTATCTCGGTTGCCGTAATGTTGTTGTCTCCACTCCGTAGAATGGACAGAAAGACTTCGAACTCTTTTAGTTCATTCTGGCGCTGGCAATACTTCAGAACCTAGATATCTCAAATGATCCCCATTATTGATCAGTATTTTTTCATGTTGCAAAACGGATAAGAATACAGATAATTTTACAGTTAGTTATTATTATACATATTGTCCATGTTACATCGGCCTTACTCAGGCCTTAAACAATAATGTGTGGTACACACGCACTCTATGCACCTTTGACTGTCAGTTGGTCAATGACGAATAATATTTACCGACTCCTTTTTGGTCACACACCAATATGAGAATACCAGTAAACTTCATCAAAGGTAAGGCAAAGATATTTAGACCGACAGACTGACAATTAATAAGACGTAATTTATGTTATAGCTTACACTATGGTTGGTTCACTTCTTTATCACTCCAAAACCATAATAGTTATCCTGTCCAATTTGGCGATCCTCTGAACGTTGCGCCCAGGACAGGTTGTCTCCTCAGTCCCCCTTAGTTCCATTACTGGTGGTGGCCGTTTCGGATGCCGTTGATGTTATCCTTTCTTTATTTACTTCTTCGTTCGACACTGTTGATGACGCTGAATTGATGAATAATTCTTTTCCTTTCAGGTGTACGCCATTGCAATGATAATCGAGTACCTCCTTGGTAAGTGTTACTTTTTATTCAAAACTTCATCAACATAGTGCATGTAAAGAAGTACCACTTTTTTATACACTTCCTCATTAGTAACACCAGTGATTTATGTAAAGCTATTTATATTCAATTAAGTGGACAAAAATTGTTAACTGTTTGCTTGATCTAAGGCACAGAACACCTGTTAAAAATTTACTACTCTTGCCTGCCGTTACATGGGGCAGACCTCCAAGTTATTGTTAGACTACCTAGTTGTCGCTAGAAGAAGGCATTAGTGTAGCTTCTTTATTCACGGCATCTATTGAAGATGTTTGCACATGTAAACAGATGGCATAAAGAGTTACGCATTCGAGCGGAACAGTGGATTGTGTTAAACAGAATTTGTTATGTAATTCACAAAAATCGATATGTAGCAGACATAAAAAAGGGACTGTTATGTAGGCTATTATCATGCTTGGGCTGCATTGTAACAAATATTTTACGAAAGGCCGAGTGCAGGTTCGCGCTTTTGGGAGTTTTGGTAATCGGTTCGTATTTTAGCTAATAGTATGTGGTATAGAGTTTTCCGTTTAGCCGGTACCAGTGGCCATTTGCAAGGCCACTAGAACATGTGTTACTGTAGCTATTTTACAGTATATAAGCAAAGTTTGACAACGAACTGGAGCTGGCGCCAAGGCAGTGTATATTTGCGTAAAAGTAGGAAAAACCTTTCTTACTGGGAGGAGGTTTTCTAAGCGCGTTAAGTATACCCTTCCCTCTCCCGTTATCTGTGTCGCCGAGACTGCCTATAAAAAAAAACAAAAAAAAAAAAAAAAAAAAAAAAAAAAAAAAAAAAGAAATGGCGTCTCGAAATAGAAATCAGATAACATGTGAGCGGTACCTCGTACGGTTGAAATATGGACACAGAGAGTTTTCACATGGAGTGAAAGCATTTGAGTGTGATTGTGTCGAATAATTCTGAAGAAACGAAAGCTAAATGAGATCGTACTTTGTTGTATTAAATATACACCGAAACGTATATGAATTATTGAGGAGTAATGCTGTGTACTTTGGGCTCATGTCGTGAAAGTTGTAACAGGATTTCCTACAGATTGTTGTAGAAGGAGGCTTATGAGATAGACATTCAAAAGGCTGAAAGAAATATTGGTAAGACATTGCTAAACTTTGTTAAAGACCGTAATTGAAGGAGAAGTGAAATAAACATAATTTATAACAATGGTACCGTTAATTCAGTTTAGGTGAATAATTTATTGTTTAGTTAACTTTAATTTGCTTTTTTGTGCTACAGTCACTCTTGCCTGGCTACACATTGAGCACATTTCTCACCGAGCTGCTCGGTTATACATGACTTAGCACTATAAAATGCTGCTATAAATACTCGGTATTTCTTCTTCGTTCTTTAGGTACTTTACATCCAGTTAATATAATAATTTTAAATTACGCTGTAGCTACGTTGTTAAGATTACTGCTTTAGCAATGCTCATTAGATTTCATTTTGCCTCAGAGTAAAGGATGATTGTCTCTGGAGAAACTATTAATAGTTTGAACCTTTTATTACCTAAAAGTTGATTAATATATTACTATTATTATACAAAAACATTTTTATATTTTCAGTTATGCCACCGACATACTCGGAGCTGAAATACAAATGGACCTTTGGTAAGTAACAGGCTTTCTACTCTTCACATTCTGCTGAAAAACTGATTAGGTTTCTTCTATAGAAAACAACATGTTTCAGTGTAAAGTTTTTGTATCCTGATAAAATATGAAAATATATCATGATCTATCAAGAATAAAGGTTTGTTCAGTAGCCTCTATGGTAGTGTAAAGCAACGAGGCTTGTTAGATGATCCAGAGCGAATAAATTTAATTTATTATTTTTTTAATAAAGTATTAAGTTTATTTGCATGGTAGACGACATTTACATCTACAAATATACTCTGCGAGTTCTGGTGTTCAGATGCTTGTAACCCTAAGAGACCAAGTTACTGAGGTCATCGGTCCCTTGACTGTTTATAATTATGATCAAGTGCGCGCAATTTAATAGCTGTACATCATGCACACAGATGGAAGTTTCTTTAGGTGCCGCCTTTTCAGTTTTTTAACGGTGTTTTAAACATTATGAATACAGGTTCTTAATTAATACGAGTGTTCTATTTTAAGTAGTGGCAACACTGCTGTGGCAACAATATGAAATGGAATCTAATATTGTCGCTGATAGCACACGCTGTTGACATACTAGTTACCTACCTTACATACGAGCAAATGGACTCGCCCATGCCACGTCACGTGCGAACAGTCGAGGGAAACACAGTCACTTGTGAGCGAGCGGTCTAACGTAATGGTGTCACTAAGGTGTCGAAATGGTGTGATTGTGTGTACCTGTGCATGTGAAAAATGCATCACGATGGGTTCCGCATGAATTGACGGAAATGCAGAAATGGATGCTCTACGACGCTGCTCAGGCGCAGTGCTGTGAGCGCGAAGGAGAGGCTTTCTTACACCGTATCGTAACACTGAAAGGGGAATGGGCCACATAGTATGAGCCAAAAGTGAAACGCCAGTCCATCCAATGGCGTCATGATGGGTCGCCGTGAAAGTCGAAAGTGCGTCAGAGCCCCAGTATGATGAATGTTATGGTGATTCTCGTGTACGACTGTGTAGGTGTTATCCTAACGCATTGCGTCCCTCCACGGCATCTACAACTACATCTACATACATACTCCGCAATTCACCGTAAGGTGCGTGGCGGAGGGTACACTCTACCACTACTAGGCATTAACTTTCCTATTCCACTCCCAAATTGAACGAGGAAAAAAAGAATGCCTATATGCCTCCGTACGAGCCCTAATTTCTCTTGTCTTTGTGATCTTTACGCGAAATGTAAGTAGGCGGCAGCAAGATCGTACTACACTCAGCTTCAAATTCCGGCCCTCTAAATTTACTTAACAGCGTCGTCTATCTTCCAGCGATCCCCAATTCAGTTGCGGGAGCATTTCCGTGACACTCGCGCATTGGTCGAACCTACCGGTAACAATCCTAGCTGCTCGCCTCTGAACCGCCTCTATGTCTTCCTTTAAACTGATCTGCTGCGGGTCCCAAATACTTGAGCAATACTCAAGACGTGGTCGTACAAGCGTTTTATACGCGGTCTCCTTTACAGGTGAAGTACATCTTCCCAAAATTCTCCCAATAAACCAAAGTCGGCTGTCCGCCTTACTCACAACTGTCCTTACATGTTCGTTCCATTTCATATCGCTCTGCAATGTTACGCCTAGATATTTGAACGACGCGACAGCATCAAGAAGCTCACTACTAATGCTGTATTCGAACATTATAGGATGTTTTTCTACTCATGCGCATCACCTTACATTTTTCTACATTGAGAGCTAGCTGCCATTCTTCGCACCAACTAGAAATTTTGTCTAAGTCATCCTGTATGCTATTACAGTCAGTTACAGACGACACCCTCCCATACACCACAGCATCATCAGCAAACAGCCGCAAATTACAACTTACTCTGTCCATCAGATCATTTATATAGATAGAAAATAATAGCGGTCGTATCACACTCTCCTGGGGCACGCCTGACGATACACTCGTCTCTGATGAACACTCGCCGTCGAGAACGACGTACTGCGTTCTATTACTTAGGAAGTCTTCCAGCCAGTCACAAATCTGTGAACCTATTCCATAAGCTCGTATCTTCGTTAGCAGTCTGCAGTGTGGCACCGCGTCGAACGCCTTTTTGAAGTCGAGAAAAACACAATCCACCTGTTGCCCTTCATCCATGGATCGCAAGATGTCATGAGAAAAAAGGGCAAGCTGAGTTTCACATGAAGGATGTTTCCTAAACCCGTGCTGATTCATGAAAAGAAGCTTTTCCGTTTCAAGGAAAGTTACTATATTTACTATATAGATACTGAGAATATGCTCTAAAATTCTACATGAAACTGATGTCAACGATATTGGCCTGTGATTGTGTAGTTCAGTTCTCTTTCCTTTCTTATAAACGGGAGTCACCTGCGCTTTTTTCCAATCACTAGGAACTTCGCGCTGAATTAAAGATTCGCGATAAATGGAAGCTAAGTAGGGGGCCAATGCCACAGAATAGTCCTTGTAAAACCGAACTGCTATTCCATCCGGACCAGCAGACTTTTTCGTATTTAGCACACTCAGCTGCTTACCTACACCGGAAATACCCATTACTATATCCCCCAGTTCGGAATTATTACGATGATCAAATGATGGTATATTTGTGCGGTCCTCCTGCGTGAATGATTTCTTAAAGGTTAAATTTAGAACTTCAGTTTTCCGTTTGCTTTCTTCTATTACTTCCTCGGAATGATCAACGAGTGACTGGACAGTGGGCTTTGACCCGCTTATCGATTTTACATATGACCAGTGTGCTTACGATTCCTGTTTGTTCACTTTATAAATTACTACTCCTTTGTTACAGATTGTTGAAAAACTCAATTAATGCTTTCCTGAGTGAGAATCTCCAGTCTTTCGGAACTAACAATGTGAGTGTAGATCAGATGTGACTTCCATTCAAAGAAGTAATATCGACAACCATTGACAGATTTATACCATACAAACTAACAAAAGAGAGGGTCACCCACCGTGGTACACAAAACTGGTTATATCACTCTTGCAAAGCAAAGGAAAAAGCAAGACAAATTTAAACGGACAGAAAATCCCCAAGACTGGCGATCTGTATCATAGACTAGAAATTTAACTCAAACTTCAATGTGAGAAGCTTACTGTAGTTACCACAACGAAACCCTGTGGAGAGTCCTAAGAAATTCTGGTCGCAAGTATACTAGCGACAAAACAAATCAATACCTTCACTACACGATAGTAATGACTTACCAGAGCTTTCCGAATTCCTTCACCAAAGAACACGAAGCAAATTCTCCGGAATTCGTATCAAGAACGGATGCCAGCATGCGTAATTTTGAACGAGTTAACCCTGGAGTATTAAAGCAATTTAAATCACTCAACAAAAGTAAGTCTCTTGGTCCCGATTGTATACCATTTAGATTCCTTTCAGAATGTACTGATACAATAGCCCCATTCCTATCATATTCAACCGCTCGTTCATTGAAAGATCCCTACTCAAGGACTGGAAAGTTGCACAGGCCACTCCAATATTCTAGAAGGGCAATAGGAGTGATCTACAGAATTACAGGCCTATATCATTGACATTGGTTTGCAGCAGGATTTTGTAACATACACTTTCCTCAAATATTATAAACTACTTCGAAGAGAACGACCTAATGACCCATAGTCAACACGGTTTCAGAATGTAATATTCTTGTGAAACCCAGCTAGCTCTTTACTCATGTTGTAAATTCTATCGACAAGGGCTGTCAAATAGGTTCTGTATTTCTAGATTACCCGAAGGCTTTAACACTGTAACTCACAAGCGTCTTGTAATCAAACTGCATCGAGCAGCACAAAAGTGATATCTGTCGTTCCCCAGGGAAGTGTTATAGGGCCCCTAATGTTCCTTATTTTTATAAACGATTTAGGAGATAATCTGAGTAGCTCTCTTAGATTATTCGCGGATGATGCTGACACTTATCGATTAGTAAAGTCACCAGAAGATGAAATGCAATTACAAAATTATTTACATAAGATATTAGCATGGTGCAAAAATTGGCAATGGGCCCTTAATAATGATGAGAGTGAAGTCATCCAAATGACCAATAAAAGTAATTCGTTAAACTTCATTTACACGATAAATCAGTCAAATCTACAGGTCGTCAGTTCATCTAAATACCTACGTATAACTATTAAAAATAACTTTAATTGGAAAGAACACATAGAAAATATTGCAGGGAAGGCGAGCCAAGGGCTTCGTTTTATTGGCGGAACACTTAGAATTTGCAACAGTTCTACTACAGAAACTGCCTTCACTACACTTGTGTGTCCTATTTTCGGGTTCAAAGGTTCAAATGTTTGTAGATCTATCGGACCAAACTGCGTGGTCATCGGTCCGTAGCTTACAAACTACTTAAACCTAGGTAAACTAACCTAAGGACAACACACACACCCATGCCCCAGTGAGGACTCGAACCTCCACGGCGAGCAACCGCACGCTCCGCAGTGAGACGCTTTAGACTGCTCGGCTACTCCACCGCGGCTATTTTCGGGTATTGCTGCGCATTGTGGTATCTTCACCATGATTTAGAGAAAGTTCAGAGAAGGGCTGCTCGTTTTGTATTATTGTGATTTAGGTGAGAGAGTATCATGGAAATGATGCATGAATTGCGATTAAGAGAAGACGAGATCTATTTGCGAAATTGTTTTCACCAACTTTCTCTTCCGAACGCGAACATATTTTGTTAGCACCAACCTTACACAGGAAGACATGATTATCTTAATAAATTAACATAAATCAGATAGAAAACAGAAAGGTTTAGGTTTCCTTTTTGCCGCGAGCTATTAGAGAATGAACAGTAAAGCATTATAATAAATCGGTTCGATGAACCCTCTGTCATGCACTTAATTGTGACTTGCAGAGTATATATGTAGATGTACTGTTATGTTCCATGGTTCATGAAGGCTTGCTCCTCAGTTAGGTGCAACGTAACATGATATTAAATAAATAAATGTCTTCTTAAGCCTAAATTAGTTTTTAAGCTAGTAAGAGGTCTTAGTAAGTATACAGCAAATGTGGTAAAATCTATAAATCTATAAAAGTTTGGTAGTAGTGCAGTTGTGAAGAAGATATTCATTTGAAAGATGAACTACATTGTGAGAAGATTTGATATGACTGCCGTGACGCCTGATCAGAAAGAGGAAGTACTTGTTGAGTCGCCAGTGTTTGTGATGTACTTGTTGCAGACGTGCAGCTGATGTCGTACATCACCCTGTGCTTGGGCCTGCTCACGCTGCTGCTGAATTGCATCCTCATAGTGGGCGCATGTACGGTAAGCAGTTGTGTATAAGTTGATCGCTCATCGTTCTTGCTCTGTATCTTCCTTTCATGACGCACTTTCCGTACACTCACATTTCACGATCAGCACCGGACACTTAAGCCAGTGAAAAGAACAGTGCTCCTAAGAAAATGACGCTAATGAATTTAAAACGAAAACTTTGTTACATTTTACAACTGTCAAAATACCACACAATTAGTAAAAGAGGGTATTCAAACTGCCCGAAAGTTCATTTGCGCCAACAGTATCAGCTGTTATTCAGAGTAGTCACTGAATACTGTGGTGATAAACTAATAGCAGGGCTATTACGACCCCAAAAAATAGCAACATTCGTAGATTGCCGTGAGACTCCTACGGCTTAACACAATGGGAAGCAAACGGGTGGCGGCAGAACTTCCACGGCTCATCCTTCAACTTAAACACCCAGTGCGTGCAGGAGCCAAACATAATGTATGTATAACTCAGCTGTCTTCCAACACACGCTACGACTATTATCGAGGACCGCAGTGCCATGACAGTAGTGGTCAATCTCAACAGGAACATCTACGTCTTCAAGATTAAAAAAAATCTGCAACAGGCATCTTGTGACAGTTGAAAAATACAGTGATGGAGAAACCTGGGTGATTTCGTCACTGCACGCTCAATATGTACATTCCACTGAACCAAACTCAGAAGTCATAGAGATGTAGCTCATTACGTCAGAAATACGAAATTGTTAATTACAGCAGACATTAATGGCAGATTAACACTCTGTAATGCATAACGAACGGATTTTAGGCACAAGCAGTTCTCGAGACAATACAGGAAAATAACCTATTCTTATTAAATAGCGCACATCAGCCAAACACATACACACATATAGGACATTCTGGTGGAATGGGAAACATCGACAGCATATTAAATGTTCAAATGTTTGTATAGCTTATGGGACTTAACTACGGGGTCAACAGTCCCTTAACTTACAAACTATGAACTAACTAAGGACGGCACAAATATCCATGCCCGAGGGGGGATTCGAACCCCCGATCGTAGTGGCCGTGCAGACCCTCGGCCACCGCGGCCCTGCGACAGCATATTAGATAATCCCACAAGCATCACCATGAACATCACTTGGACAGTCATACCAAATGCTACAAACTGTGACCGCTGCACCGTCATCGTAGACCTTCAACAAAATACAACGGACTGAGCTACATACTACACACTCGCCTCAGTAAACCGGACTGGGATAAACTGAGGGCCCGTGTATCGTGAAAACTAAACTCAATACTGGCAGTATCGACTGCACGGAACACAAACTAGCTGCGATACTACCGACAACTCAGCGTGTTGCAGACAGACATCGCACTACAGCACTTCGGAGCACTTAACTGACCAGACAAAGAACACAAAACGGAAAAGAAGTCTTTACCAGAGGGCAATCATAGACAGATAAATCAAACTCAGACCTATAGAGACGCGAAAGATCTGTTCAAAAACAAGAACACTGGGAGGAGCACGCAACATCACATTTACTAACTGACATTTGGAGTCAATCATGTAAAATAATGGCTAACAAAATAATGTCTTTCTTAGTTCGGACCATGTTAAAACAGGTATGTTGCTTGGTGGAAAAAGGTAAGGGTGGTCTATTGATAGGAAAAACAGGGCCGCTACAGCGTTTTGGCAATTGTGAGCCCAGATAAAGGTGGTCTGTTTCAAACTACTCGTTCAAAACTGATCTGATGTTAAATGCAGCACTAATAATTGTCGTCAGCTGGTAGTTAACAATCGCGATAACAAACTTTTCAATCAAGCTCACTATAGATTTGAACACATCTATTATTCATTAACACTACAATTCTGTTTAGTAATGGCCCTAATATTAATTCTTGCATAATTAATTAAGAAAAAGTGCGTTTAAACTGATTTAAGCGCAACGGATATTGTGAACAAAGCAAGAACAATACGTAGTCTGCATATGATGACTACACTATAAATTTGGCTGTGAGAGAAATCTGAAAAGGACAAATCACTTTCTAGTAACACAACTGCGAGAATTTATCCCGCTAACTGACTGATTACAAAAACTTAGTATCTTGTTCATTTGCGTGCAGTATTGCACAACAATCACTACTATCATTAATCCGCCACACCAATAAAGAAATCTGTTAATCAAACTCGGCTTAGTCACTACTATGCTTTGACTTTAATTAGTGGCGTAACTATGGGGGGATGAGGGGAATAGAACCCCCACCCCTCCCAGAACCCGAAAGAGAGAGAGAGAGAGAGAGAGAGAGAGAGAGAGAGAGAGAGAGAGAGAGAGAGAGAGAGAGAGAGACCGTATAACAGCAATCTGGTAAAGGTAAAGATTTGAAACTTGGGATGTTTTACCATCAGCTTTCATTGGAAGGGAGTGAATTAGTTTCTTCAACGGGAGTGTTAGATGGTAGTCTGAGTGGAAACTGACTAAAATTTTGCTCGTCAAGCAGATCTATCCCTCCCAAAGCCAAGTCCTAGTTACGCCACTGACTTTAATAGAAAATAACTTTCAATGAACGAATGAGGGTTAGCTTTCTAACTACAAAACTGAAACAAGTAGTTTAACTTTCTCAGTTATTATTATCAATAATCATTACATTACCTTATGACTGAAGAACAACAAAATCTTCTCAGACTGATACATATATGAATTATACAAAATCTTATAAAGACAGAATTGTGTCTGTTCCACAAAATCAAATTACGAAATTATTCCATCAGCTCGTACAAAACTTGCTGCCTCAGCAACCAAACCAAAGCACTTCCTCTCTATACAACAACTACACACCGACCGACTCTCTCGGTTCAGCTGCTCCTCATATACATAGTCTTTGCCAGAGATGTTACACAACATAGTAAGCCATAGACGTAGATAAAGAAGTTCATATAACATTTCACTTACAAATATCAATACAAAAGAGGCGAAACAATATTACTGAATTTGTGCAGATATGTTTCAAAGTTAACGAATTTATGCTTAATAAACTACCCCCAGATGATGATCTCACAACAGACACTATAGAAAACAAAGAGTTATAAAGGAAATGTACATGTGAAAACGTTACATACTCCTTTGAACTGCACGAGGGCGCATTAGTAATTGCCAGTCTGAAGAAAAAGAAAGCATCCACCCCAGACATCACGTCGGAACATTACAGCGAGCACCATCACTAATAACAACTCATCTGACAGACCTATAAATGACGCTCTGCAACTGGGTAGGATAACTGATTCATAAGAAGCGACGAAACTATTACCGTAAAAAAAAATCAGCACACAATGACGCGACATAAGTTCCACAGGCCTATACGTCTCGTAAACTCCTGAAGGTGCAGGATCGGCTCCTATGTAGCCGACCACAGGAACATAGGTAACTCTACAATCTTAGTTCTCATATATGTAAATCTTAGTTCTCATATATGTAAATACGGTCTTCCACATCATTGGGTTGTCGTTATGTTATAGGTATTGTAGGCGTTTTTGACAATCTCTGGTAGCCTACATTGTTTGCCTGACTCCGTGATCTTAATGCTTTCCTGCGCAAGAGCATCCTTCATTACTGCACAAACAGAGTCGCAAAGTGACAGGCGAAAACCGGAAAGTTATCAAAAAGGTTATAAAGGTTCAATATGTGGACCCGCAATCTGGGACATTGCGAACAAGACCCTGTTGCGTCTCATAGACGTGAACTCACGCACCGGTGGGTTCGTAGCAGATAAGCGGGCGGCACCAAAGAGCAAACCCAGTACTATCCGAAACACTATACAATTATTGGTGGAACACAAACATATTAACAATTGCTATACATTTATGAAAATAACATTTTAGCGAAACCAGTCAACTGAATTACACAATATAAAGATTAAATGAGATACAACCATGCGATACCTGGGAGTATACATATACGCTTAACCACTAGTAAAACAGAGAAAATATTTTACAAACTAGCACGCATAAACACCCCACAGTACAGACTATCCGTTATATACATTAGACAACACCACTGCGCTCTCTATGAATCGGCACTGAGCTTCGCAGCAAGTGCATTAGCACATAGGTTTACTGTAGTGACCAATAGAACAGCAATGAGACGCGGACTCCTAAGGCTTTCTGGGCCATTTCTCACTACTTAAACAGAGACACTGTGGGTATCATCTCGAGTGACATAACGATACCAGATTGCATATTACTGGTTTAAAAAAGAAGGATATGACAAGGACAGGGAAGTAACAGCGGTAGATGTCGAACACAAACTCCAACTAAACACTTCGCGATTAGACTGGTAACGAGAACGGGATCAAAGCAATAGCGTCCCTAGAGTGTACACTTTTCTTCCGAAAATCGGGGAACAACTGTAGATGAAACACGCCAGTCGAGGTCGTGGAATAGTCCATTACCTAACCGGCCATTCCGCATATCCAGTGCACCTACAGTGCTTCTGACTTTCTGCCAATTCTGAACGTGGGCCCCCTGAACACATAGTGCTGTTCTGTGGACGGTGCGCAAACGCAAGCCGAAACATAACAGCAATCAGAACAGAAACAACCAGGGATTTAGAAAAATGTGAGAAACTAACGAAACTACCAGATTACCATATCCAATACGGAACACGATGTCTATAAATGAAACTATATATGTATCCTAACAGACATCACAGAGACGACAGAGTTAATTCAGACGGGGACTGCAGTACAACAGCCTTCTCTGTCACAGAAGACAAAGCACGCGAAAAGAAAATGTCGACACGAAAATTTATTCTGCAACTGTAGTGATATAGAACTATCAAACATGGATTGAAGAGAGAAATAATCGTAACCGTTTATTGTATCAGGCGCCACGTTACTTCTGCAAAACTATAATGATATGTAACTTCCTTAGCACATAAAATAATCTATAGTAACAAGACACACATAACACAAAAAACACACATAACACAGCATAGCAGACTAACACATCTTACTTATTAACGCACGACGGCACTGCACAGGGACGCCGTGCTCGAGCTCACAGTTCGAGACCACTCCCTGGGCAGAGCAGGTGAATGGAAATGTAACACTCAACCTATACTCTTTCATCACTCTTTTGTAATTTGCTATTACCAATTTCATTTACATTATTTTTGAAATGTATAATAAAGCTGACATATGTGAGGAGAAAGAGGACAAAAGACCTCCACGTGGCGGCACAGAGCCCGCGGCCTCAGGTGCGTAGGGGAGAGCTGCCAGCCAGGGGGTCGTGGGTTTGGTCATGTGAGTAGACTGTGGAGCAATGCATTGAATTTATCAGATGGCGGGCCCTACTACAACATGGAAGCGAAGTGCAGCAGCATGTCCATATACGAGGCGCGTCCAGAAAGTAAGTTCCATTTGGTATTAAAATGAAATTGTACACAGATACAGAAGAAATTTTTATTGCACAAAATTCTACAACTCTTAAACTACGCCGGCCGCGGTGGCCGAGGGGACTGAGGCGCTTCAGTCACGGTCTGCACGGCCACTACGGTCGGGGGTTCGAATCCCCCCTCGGGCATGGATATTTGTGCCGTCCTTAGTTGTAGGTAGTTCATAAGTAGTTTGTAAGTTTAGGGACTGATGACCCCGTAGTTAAGTCCCTTAAGCTTAACAAACATTTGAACATTTGATCTTAAACTACTTTTCCACATAACTGCCGAAATTTTGCAGGCATTTGTCATAGCGTGGCACCAGGTTTTGTATACCTTCTTCATAGAAATCTGCCGCCTGTGTCTTCAACCAGTTTCTTTCAGCTCGTCGTCATTGGTGAAGTGATGACCGCCAAGGAAAGACTTGAGATGTCCTGGATCTTGTCATCAATCGCGTGAACCAGTTCTTCTGTAACCAAACGTGGACGCCCACTTCGTTCTTCATCGTGCACATCACTACGCCCGTCATTGAACTGTCGGACCCATCTTTTCACCATCGAATCACTCATCGCATTTCGTCCGTAAACATCGCAAATTTTCCGATAAATTTCACTTGGTTTCACTTTCCTCGCATTCAGAAACCGAATCACCGACCTGATTTCACAGGGGGCGGGATTTTCAATCAACGCCGACATTTCAAACAAGCACAACAAAGCGTACGAAACTGACAGCGATCTCCAACTGGCGCACGTTCTTCTCCTTGATACACATCGTCTACAGCGCATGTGCGGAACTGCAGTCGCAGCGTTGCAGCGGAGATAAATTGAAATGCAACTTACTTCCTGGACGCACCTCGTAGAATTCATTCCAAGGCAACGGAACCCGTCATCACCAATATTGATGGGAAGTTATCATAAGTCCCATTATGTCACTCGTTATTACTTATGTCTTATGTAGATAGATAAGTATTTGTATTATGTATCCATTATATTGAAGACTACAATCAAAACGTCACGCTATTCATTTTCACTTTCAATGAAGACAGCAATGTCATCAGCGAACGTTATCGTTGTTATACATTTTCATGTGACTCTCAAACATTATTAAAAATTAAAAAAAATTAATAAATAAAATTAAAAATAAATAAATAAACCTGTCTCCGATGTAGATATGGAACAGAAGGGTCAAAAGGCTGCATTCCTGTCTTAAATCCTTTGCAGTCCGAGCATTTAGGTTTTGAAATAAATAGCAATTTACGATCAGTCGTGGCTTCACTTTTCTAGGAATGAAAATTTGTGCCCGGCTGGGACTCGAACCCGGGATCTCCTGCTTACTAGGCAGACGCGTTGACCACTCCGTCACCGAGGACACAGTGACCCACCCGACTGCAGAGGACTCTCCCCTGCAACGTCTCCCGCCACACCCAAATTCCATTCGCCACGCTGTCTCTTTCCTATAACCACAGCCTATTTGGTCTGCAGTTCTGCTATATATAAAAATATATAATTGTATACAAGCCTTGGCTGGGCTCCTGACGACAATTTATCGTGTCTCGATACCTCACGGTCTATTCTCCCTGATGCGGGAACACAGTATGGTGGCTGCGAGCATTACAGAACAAATAGGCTGTGGTTGTAGGAAGTGGACAGCGTGGGGAATGGAGATTTGGGTGTGGCGGGAGACGTGCAGTGAAGAGTCCTCTGCATTGAGGTTGGTCACTGTGTCCTCGGTGGCGGCGTGGTCAACGCGTCTGCCTAGAAAGCAGGAGATATCGAGTTCGAATCCCAGCCGGGCACAAATTGTCATATGCAGCACTGTGGTATTTCATCTAAACCTAGTACAGTGAAGCCATAACTGATCGCAAATTGCGATTTATTTCATTCATTGAACGCTGTAACGTCGTCAAAAGTATGTAATTTAGGTTTTGGTCTCACATACTTACGAAACCCTCATGTTTGTTGTGCATTTTGTATATTAGCCATCGTTCTTCATACATTTCTTCTATTATACTAGAATTTCGAACATATTGCATCATTTTACACTGCAGAATGCCGTTTTTATTTTAAAAATCCTATTTTTTAATCCTTTATCTTTTAATGTTATAAGAAGCAATAGCTTTGGCAGTGAAGGTTTGCGTGTACGCTATTTATTTGCATAATTACTATATGTGTATGCATTTGGTGATAAGAAAGGCAGCTGTAAGGAATTTTGTAAATACTGTAGTCAACATTTACGAATTACAGCAGTTATACATAAATGAATCAGTCATCTGGAGAAGGCCATATATCAGCCAAAGTAAATTTTTCAGGAGAAGAAATACTGTTTGTGTTGCAATACCGAAATGTAGAATATATTCTTTTATGTTTAGATTGTAGTGGAGGACATGGTCTTCTCACAGAGAATACACACGCCTTTGAGTACTTCCAGCTTTTGAGTTAAAATGGAAATGAATGATGGGAAAGGTCATACGGCCTTTTCGAAACGACTGATTCAGTTGTGTTTGCTGCGGATTTTCATTATCATAAAATTCTTAGAAGGATTTTATGTTCGCCACTGACTGTATTGTTATTCAAAACCATTTCTATTGCAATTTTGACGTCATGGCCATTTTAAAGTGTATGACGGGTACTGTAACCGCAACAGTAGTCATCTCGCTTACCTCACTCGTTTATTGATGACCGTTGTGTTTACGGCATCTACCGCCCACCTGAAGATGGCAATCAGGTCAAACGTTGCAATAGTGGATTTTGGAGTAAAAATAAAGTTAACGATCGACGTGAAATCCTTCAGCAACAACGTTTCATTCGTAGAAATGTTTCTAGAACGTACGTCAATCTGAAAATTAATTGCTTCAGTATCTTTACGAGTATAAAGAAATCTCGATGCGCACTGTATAAATTCGAATTTGATTTCAGGAAGCCAAGGGTCCTTTATTGGCGTGGACGATTTTCACAGCCGTCGTCACAGTATTTGGGATGGCCCTTTGTCCTTTGACTGTGGAAATATTCATTTGGGACAACAATGTCAACCTAGCCGTCGTCATACTGTGCGGCGGTATTACAGAAGTAGGTGGGTATCCGTATATAACATCTTCCTCTTATGAAATACGTTTCCATCGCTATTAATGTCTAGTGAGCCTCAGAATTCTTAATTCGGAATTACAAAATTATGACAATATTAGTTTGTTCGGAAGCATTTGATTCAGTGTACTGAATTATTTATTAGTGGCCGATTAATGGCAAGTAACAACTGCTTTAACGAACAATGGAAGAAGGAACCGAATGCAAGACTTTCATTTTTTAACTGCAATACTTTACAATGTACCTTGTGTTTCTCTTTCAGCTCTCAATATCTACTACATGCTAGTGGTGTACAGCTTCTACCGCACTATTGGTGATTTGTCAGAGGATGGCGTTTCAGTTGTGTAACACCTGAAGTTATATATCCATTACTGTCACAAGCAGGATAAGGTGAAACAGACACAATCTACCGTAAACATCGAATGCGCTATCACTCACCGCCAGCTACTTTGCCTTTAGCCTCAGTTAGGAGTCCAAAATAGCGTATAACTGTCTTGTTTGAAATTACGTTTATTATTAGTTTGCTTCTCAGACCATTAGTTTTTATATATTATGTTATTAGGATAAATACACTTTTATACTTTCTGACAGTGTGTTATATAAAAAATAATAAGACTTGTGTGTAAACCCACTTTGTATGCTAGAGGAAATAAAGTGAAATGTGAAAGTGATTTTCTACAACGCTTTGTTCTTCATTTCTGTGTATTTATTAAACTTTCTTAACGTGATTGAAGTGTGTGTAGTTGTTTAAGATATTACATTCTTAACAATTTTCATGTTGTAAAAGAAATATATTATTAACAAAAATAAAACATTGTAAATCGTCGGTAATATCGGGAGAAAGTTGCTGGATTTATTTCTTTTAACAAGCTCCTAAACTTGAGTTACACCGCAAGAGAAAGCGCTGCACGGATTATAACGTTTTTCGATAACGTTTTCATTCGGCGAAAAACGGAGCGGCGAATGAAGGGAGGAAGGCTAAACAAATAATTTCTTTCTTAATCAGTTATTTCTAGGAGATATGAAAATCTTCTGAAATAGTGTTCGCCGCGGCGGTGCGGCCGAGCGCATTGAGGCGCTATGCTACGATGCGCGAGGCTGTTCCCCGTCGGGGGTTCGAGTCCCTCTTCGGGCATGGATGTGTGTGCCGTCTTTAGTATAAGGTAGTTCATGAGTAGTTTGTAAGTTTAGGGACTGATGACCCCGCAGTTAAGTCCCTTAAGCTCTACAAACAATTGAAGATTTTGAAATAGTGTTCTAAGTGTTGTCTGCTCAGTATTCGCAACTCCTGAAGTTTGTAATGGTAGTTTACTGTTAACATTCAGCTTTCAAAATAAAAATTATTATTAGTCAAGATCGCAGTAATATTTATGAGATGTGGTAACTAGTTTAGCCTTATTTGCAAGTCATCTTTAAATCTTGATTTGCAAATAAGCCGAAACTAGTTATCACTTTTCACAATTATTACTGCGGTATGTCTAATAAAGATTTTGAAAAAAAAAAGTCTTTATTAATAAAATAAAACAGTTGGCTCTTCGAAAACCAGAGCAAAATTCAGATTCTTCAATGAAGCAAGCATATAATGGGTATGTAGAACAACCTACCTGCGAATGTGACTACACGTCATTAGTCTTAACTTTCGTGTAACATGGTGGTGTTGTCGGATGATAATGTCACAACGGATAGCATTCGCTGACGTAGGATAGTAGGAGCCTGAAGGTTATTTTAAGTAGTTGTTGAGTGTGGGGGATCAGCTTAATGAGGTCTTGTTAGTTTCTCAGGCGCTCAGTAGACCGTACAGAGTCTCCGGCAACGAAAGTTTGTGAGCCGGCGATTTTACTGGCAGCACAGGGATGATTAAATTTTGGCTCCATTGAGTGTGCATGTTATAGCCAACATGGGGACGAAAAGTTGGGTTTTAATAACAAATCTACAAGACCACGGCATTATAGCCCGGAAAATTTTAGTAATACTGACATTTCCGGCCGTGAAAGTTTTCATTTTACAATATCGAGAAACCTGTACGAAGACTGCTAAGTAGTTTTATTATTATTCTGAAAATGTAGCTTCTTGTGAGATGTATCTACTAGTAACAGTGATGTACAAGATTCTTCACTCGACCAGGTTAGTTATGTTAACAGTCACCAAAGCAAAAAGATTGTTCAAATGTAGAACTTCTTTCGAAAATAGGAAACGGTCTACAGGAGAAACTTTTTTTAATTTTGTACAAATTTAGATTCATGTGTGGATCGTCTTCAGAACATGTGGTTCTGTATTATACAGTTATAACAATTAGAGGATTTATAAACAAAGTACATTTGTAATTAAATTAAATTAAAACGAAACGAGAATAGAATTATATGATACACAGAGATGGAGTGGAGCTGTGAGTTCCTCAGGTGCCATCACAACTGGAAGGAACAAGCTGTGGTCTGCTACACTTAAATAACAGAAGCACCACCGCCATGGCATCTCCTTCCATCATTAGCAGCCAGTGATCTTAATTAAAAATACGTTTTAGCATTAGTGGACGTAAAAGTGACTATTGTCATAGATGCGCTATATAAAATTAAACGTAAAATACTATTACAAAAACTAGTGTGAATCTCAAATTTTGCAGCACTGCACTCTACAGGAAGATCTGCAGATCCTTGACGTTACTGGTTACTTGGCAACTAGCTCTTCTCGATATTTGCAAAGATGTTCTGTAGGTGGTACGAAATATTATATGATAGTGCTAGCTGCAAACCCGGCGTTGCCCGGGTATTTATTTATTCTACACTCTCGTAGTCCACTTCCCCTTCCCTCCTCTCTCAATATCCATATCTTTCTCTCCCATCGTTTCGACATTTTCGTGTCTCAACAAAGTTTTTTGCAAGCTACCATATAAAAAGTTATATATCCGGTGACCTTCGTCTAGGTTTAAAAGTCATGTATGCAAAAATTCAAGATCGGAGCAAAACTATGCATTTTGTCAATGTTCGTACGTTAAGTACCTTCCGCCATGCACCGAACGAAATTTTATGCAGACAGTGACGTTCCTCTTGTTTTTAAGGTCAAGTGTACAAAATTTCATCAATATCGGAACAACGCAGTTTATTGTTCTCAAAATTTCCAGTTTTATTCTATACAACCCTTGTTCTGATAACACAGGATCTGTGAAATCGGTCGAGCCGTTCTTAAGTTATGGCACGATCAAAGTATTTAGAGATCCATTTTAATGTTGAAAATGTTGTACCCTCCCCCATGCACCGTATGAAACTTTAGATAGTGGTGACCTTCCTCTTGTTTCTGAGGCCAATCGTGCAAAATTTCGTGAAGAATGAAAATTTCGAAATGAAACTATAGATTTCGTCAATCTCTAAGAAAAGTATCCTCCGCCATGCACCTTAGTTCTGTTCTATCGCAAAATACTTTCTTAGGTGACGTCTTCTACCTATAAACTACATACCGGCAAAATTTCAGCTTCATGGGTGCAGTAGTTTTAGAGATTTCGTGTTTAGTCAGTGAATGAGTGAGTGACCTTTCGCTTTTATATATAGAAGGATATTTCTTCAATTATGTGTCCTACAAAAACATTATTTACCAGGTTCGTAGAGTGGAATATTAGGAAACTCCCTGCAAAATGTGTTGTAAATTGAGTTGGTAGTAAATTACAACCTCACACTTGTTAGGGCGAATTTTCATGCATTTCATTGTCTTTGACGTCATACAACCTGAACTATATGTCGTAATACGATATTATTTCGAAGGTACGTCCATTGGTGTATATGTAAAATGTCTACAAAATACGCCGCGATAGAGTTAGTAGGAAAGATGTAGTAAATCAAAACATCATACGTGATGAGGCGGTTTTTCAGGAATCTAATTGTTTATGACTCCACATCAAAATGCAGTTTTGCATTTTGGCTCGAACGCACGTTCAGTGGTATGTATGTATACTGTCTATAACATTTCTCGCTGAGTGGTCTGAAGCACCTACCTAGTAAATAGGAGATCCCGGGTTCGAATCCCGGCCAAAGCATATTTTTTTTAATTCAGTGCCTCTCCTTATGTTTAATACAATTAATAGTGTACGAGTAATAAATTGTAAAGCCATGTCAAATGCCGTAATTTTACTGCAAGAACGCCAAGAAAAGTAGTAAGCGACAAACTTTTTTCCTTTCATCATTTTTTTGTGGTTTTCATGGAGAAAAAGTTTCCTAAAGGTTTGAGATTATGTTTAAAGTTTGTTGCAAGTCGCTACGTGCTCTCCTTCTCAAGTAGTGGACTGATGAAGTCACACTACCATGTGCCGCAAGACGGGGAAATTTTTATTGTTTATGACGTCATATCTCCTGAACTATCGGTCCTATCACAAAATCCTTCCTTAGCTGATGTTTTTTACCTATAAACTACATTCGTGCAAAATTGCAGCTCCATGGGTGAAGTAGTTTTCGAGATTTCGTGTGTAGTCAGTGAGTGAGTGAATGAGTGCCCTTTCACTTTTATATAGATAGAGATTACAGGCACCAAAATGGTAACTATAAAACTTATTAAATGCACATAAACTGAAATAAAGACTATACAGTATCTTGCATTGCCTTTAGAAAGATTATGTTCATTTCTTGTTAACATGTTTACAAAGCTACTGATTTCTCAGCAACAGACTTCGATAGATGTTTCTAGGTGGCTTATAGTAAAAATAGTACCGGAGAGCTGATGGCGAAGAGACCCGGCGATACAGTGTACAGTGCAGTTCCTCAGATAAACACCAAACTGCTAAATTTACTCCGATATTTTCTACAGAGCGCAGTGTTCTTCTTACTGTACAATTTCAGCGCTATTAAGAACATCAGAATTTGATCAAGTGCTTTGATAGCTTTGCTGTGCAAGTGCCACGGTTTAGCACAAATCATAGCGATAAGTCCGCCTCAGTATCCAAGTGGACAACTTGGTGGGTTGCCACACAGGGGGTCTGGGTTCGAGTCCCGGTCGGGTCTTCGGTGTTCTCTGCTTGGGGCTGGGTGTTGTGTCGTCCTCATCATCATTTCTTCATCAGTGTCACACAAGTTGCCGAAGTGGCGTGAGCTAGAAAGATTTGTACCAGACAGGCTGAACACGACTCCAGTTGGGGTGTAACCGCCATAAATGGCACACGAACATCATCATAGCGATAAACACACAAACGGCTCTTAAAGCACTTTCGTCTTCTCTTAGAAACCCTGGCTTGACGCGCTACTCCAAAAGACGTGGCTTTTTATTTCTTTCCAGCGGCTTCTACAAGAAATATAAGACAGAGAGCTCTTTGAGTTCATGGCAAACATTTTGCATTAACCTTTTTTCGCCGATTCTTCTTCGTTTGTCATCTTTGCCGTCCAAGGGATTTTCTGCGTCCTCCTCCATCACCACAATTCAAATGCTTCTAGTCTTCTCTTGTCGCAAACGGTGAGTGTCCACGTTTCGGAGCCATACAATGCCACACTCCACACATAGCATTTTATAAATGCTTTTTTGGTCTCTTCTTTTATATTTCTTGATGTAAGAAGCATCCGTTTATTGTTGAAGGCTAGTTTACCTTGCGCAATTCTACTTTTTTTATGTCTGCTGAACGTTTGCCATCCGGTGTAATTTTACTTCCTAAGTATGTGAATATTCAAATGTTTGTACAGCTTATGGAACTTAACTACGGGACCATCAGTCCCTAAACTTAGAAACTTCTTATGAACTATCTAACACTAAGGACGGCACAAATATCCATGCCCGAGGGGGTATTCGAGCCCACGATCGTAGTGGCCGTGCAGACCGTGACTGGCGCGCCGCAGTCCCCTCGACCACCGCGGCCGGCAAGTATGTGAGTACATTAACTTGTTTCAATGGTACATCATTAATCTTCATATCAGTTGTAATTTGCTCGTGGCTGCATACCATGGTCTCTGTCTTTTTTGTGTTGATTTTCATGTTATATTTAGCTGGCAGGATCTAATTCATCCTTGATAACGCCTTTTGCAAATTTTCTTCGCTCTCTTCAGTGATGGCTATGTCATCAGCAAACCTTATCATTTTAATTTGTACTTTTTTGATCTTAATTTCTTCCATATACTCTTTACATTCCTTAATTCCCTCCTCAATATGCAAGTTGAAGAGCACTGGTGACAAATTGCATCCTTGAGATACTCTTTCTTTATCTGAGCCTCTTGTATTTCACCATGTATATTTATAACCCCTCTTTGATTTTTTGTAGAGTTCATGTACTATCCGTCTGTCTCTGAAATCTAGGCCAACATTATTCACAATTTCCATCAGAACATTCCAATTCATGTTATCGAAGGCTTTTTCCAAGTCCACATTAAGATAGCTTCTCTTGTTCCTCTATTCTGTCGAAATTCAAATTGATCTATATGCTAGAGGGATGATATATAATGACGTATAGTGCAACCATATCGGCAGCATTTCGGTGAGGGATTCGTCTTAATGGACGACAATTCTCGCGATCATCGTGATCACCTTGTGAAGGCGTTCCTTCATGTTAACGACATCGCAAGATTAAATGATCAGCATTTTCGTCAGACATGAACTCTACCGCACTTGCACTGCGATACATTGAATGGTGCTGTTTTTGGACGAGATGACCCACCAACCAGTCTGATAAATATGCGCCAAATTGCCTTTGAGGATTGGACAATGTCAACAGTTCCTTAATGACCTAACAGACAGTATGCCATGAGGATTGCAGTGCAAGAGGACTTGTTATGGGGTATTAGGGGTACTGATGTAGGCTGCAGTCTGGAACACAAATTCCAAATTCAGAATATCTAGTCTTCTGTCGTACACCTTGTGAAATTTTGTTTTCATGAGCAATAAGAAATCTGAAATTCTGGATATGAGGTCCGCTTGATATGCAAAACAATGCTTTTACTTTTCACACACATGTGTTTCAGCTCCTCTGTACTACCATTAGTGTTTTTTTTCTATTTATGGCTTGGTTTTACATTTCGTGGTCATGTAGGCCTCTTTGCACATGATTACACAATGTAAGCGTTTTCATGATTTGTTCTGGATCACACTTTCTCTTTCGCTTTTCTGTGGACAACACACAAGCAATACACATATTTCGCGGATCATTTCCTTTATTAAAAACTATTGTGTACAATGAACTTTTGAACTTATTGGGGAGATTCCCGTATTCCCTACAGCACAAGAGAACAAATGCAGGGCCATAGCATCAAAACATTGTGCAAAGACGGTGAAGTGCGCCAGAGAAAGTAGATACAAACTGCTGTGTCCGAATAGGGCAAGCCTTCAAAATGAGCATCAAAAGACAGAGTCGTGTAGCCGGCCGCGTTTGCCGAGGGGACTGAGGCGCTTCAGTCACGGCTGCACGGCCACTACGGTCGGGGGTTCGAATCCCCCCTCGGGCATGGATATTTGTGCCGTCCTTAGTTGTAGGTAGTTCATAAGTAGTTTGTAAGTTTAGGGACTGATGACCCCGTAGTTAAGTCCCTTAAGCTTAACAAACATTTGAACATTTTGAGAGTCGTGTAGAAACTGAAGAGTGCGCAAGTAGGCGTAACACCAAGCAGTAGAGAGACGGTAGCAGCTGCTACTAATGAAACGATGAAGACCGCCAGACCGTAGTGGAAACGCTGCAACTGCTGGTTAAGTAGAAATTTCACTTTTGCTTTCAGGGGAATCGTAACGTCATAATTTCTTGTTCTGGGATTTCGGCTGTCTTCTGAGAGAGGGGGCTCACTTCTCAAGTACAAAAATTTCATTATAATCAGTGTCAAAGATATATGCAACCAACTATCAAGCCGTTTCAACTAAAATAGGTAAAATTGGAGTACAGGTTTAAATGTTAACGACTACCAGAAAAAAATCTCTATGGCTTTACTCTCCGCTATCTGCGCTCCTGCTTTCACGGGTTTCGTACTGTACAGGGACAAATTGTCTGAAATAACCACCGTGTAGAATTTCACCTGTCAGTGCGAAAAATTACTGACTGGTATTTTTCCTCTAGAAGATAAAAAATTTTCATTTGTTAACTGCTAATCAAGTCAATAATGTGTCAGTAATTCTGACGTAAAGTGAATTATAGCAGCGCACTTCTTTCTGGCTAAAAGTTTTGCTCGTCGAAACGAGGTTCGGACTCACTCTGGAGTCATTTATAAGAATCAATGTACTTGCAAGGGACAAAGGATTTAATACGTTAATTATCTTCGAAAGAAAAAGCAACATAGCTATTTGATTATTTAATTTACTGACGACCAGTTTGAATGGGCTATGCCACCATAATCTGGTCGTATAAAAATTCTACAATCTGCTCATGTTATTTAAAAAATGGAGGTTAAAACAGTACGTGCAACATTACACTTAGGTAAATATATTTGAATATAAGTTACGTATTGAAATATAACTCTTGTATTTTGTCTTTTGATTAAGTGCTGTGTTGCACGTTGTTTTAACCTATATTTTTAAAATAACATGAGCAGCTTGTAGAATTTCATACGACCAGATGGTGGTGGCACGTCCCATTGAAACCGGTCGTCACTAAATTAATTATTCAAATAGCTATGTTGGCGTTTTACTTTTGAAGATAATTAATCTATGGAGATCGCCTACATCCTGCGATGTCAGGTAATGCCGATATGTGTTTTATCTTGTTAGTTAAATAAACTTGTAATATGACTTGGTAATATCGGGAGAGCAGTGTAGACTGATTCCTTTCATATTCCCATTGCTTTTTAAAAATGTTCAAATGTTTGTTAAGCTTAAGGGACTTAACTACGGGGTCATCAGTCCCTAAACTTACAAACTACTTATGAACTACCTACAACTAAGGACGTCACAAATATCCATGCCCGAGGGGGGATTCGAACCCCCGACCGTAGTGGCCGTGCAGACCGTGACTGAAGCGCCTCAGTCCCCTCGGCCACCGCGGCCGGCATTGCTTTTTAAAGTACTGGCAAGTGTACCTTAGCTATCGTCAAATAGATTCTCTTCCCCTTATGTCCATCATAAAGGTAGTTACGGTAATAACATATCCACAGTGTCAACGTCGTAAGAGAACTACACAACAGAACTTACCAACATAGTATTCGTCAGCTGGACCTATACCGGGAGGCTTAAAAGAAATGACAAGGCTTACACACACTGCTCAAAACAATTAGGGGGTCAAATGAGATAACATACAAAATATACACATGGTATAGTATTTCTTTCTGATATTGGTTACAATTGTAATTGGTGTGTTATACAGTACGATATTTTTCTGCCTCAACTCTTTACTTGAGGTTTACATGGCGTTACTTACAACGAGGCACCATGAAGCTAACGTAGTAGTGAAAACGTCATTCTCGTTGCCCTCTAATATGATGTATGATCACCATGGCCGGCCATTATAGTTGCACACAGCGTGGCATGGGCAGTATGAGGTTATCAGTCATCTATTGAGGTATATTTGGCCATTCTTCTATGAGTGCAATATCCAGATCTGGAAAAGTTGGAGTTCCTGGTCTGGCTGCAACGCATCTAAGTGCTTAGGTTTAAGTCCGCTGAAAAAGCTGGGCACTGTATTTGTTCAATTCCCTCATCTTCATCTTCCCGGAGTGCCCGGGTTTGGAATGAATTCTCCGGGTCTACGGGCCAATGACTCTCATCTCCGGGCTTGAATGTAACCTTCATATTAACTTTTTTTTACGACGCTTTTTAAGTACTATGCTCATGTAGCGACGATCTACATCGAACTTAATGTAACTTAAACTAAGGATGAACACAACATCCATGCCCTAGGGGGGGATTCGAACCTCTGGCGGGAGCAGCCTCGCGAACCGCGGCAAGACGCCTCAGTGCGCTCGGCCATTCCCGGCCGGCTCCAATCTCGTAATTATGAATAACTTGAAACGTGTCCATAAAAAATTATTTTTATAAGAAAATGTCTAATATTGTGCCTCCTGTTTTGTATCGAGTAACTTGCTTGCAAGAAAATGTATAATATCGCTTCTACTGTATGTATCGATATGTGTAAAGTTTCATCTCTGGCAAAGATCATGTATTGCATAGCATTGTAGCTCGCACTGAGAGAGAGAGTAGCACTAGTGGTTCAGCTCGCTTAGAGAGCGGTTGGGTTGTGTGTATGGCTCCGATGTAGAGCAGAGGCTGCTTTGCCAGCAAGTCAGAAGTTGTATTATGTAGGTAATGTAATGCTGTTTATCAATAATAAGTAACTTAACCCTGTTTCATATTTCATTTACGTAGTTAGAAAATTAACCCACTTCCTTCATTTGATAATTACTTGATTTAGTGGAGTGTTGATTTGAATAACATTATTGAACATATTTCATTATTGGTGCGATAGTAAGATAATAGTTGATTTGGATTTCAATAATAACTGATCGACATTAATTCTCACAGTCAAGCATTGAGAAAGTGATTTGTGGTTTTTCTTATATCTTTCTCGCAGTCAAAATTTTTGAGTATAGTCAGTGTCTGTTTCAAAAGGTTACATGTCACAGTTGTTTACTTAAAAGATCCGTTGCGCACAAAATCAATTTAATGCACTGTTTCTTGTACATTAAGATCAGGGCCATAATTAAACCAAATAGCTGAGTTAATGAACAATTTATTGTCTGATTTAACGAAAGCTTCAACATTTCAAAACACGCGTACAGTTTTTATCTGGCGCCCTTTCTGCCAGGATAGTTCACAAACAGGATCGTGACGTAGTTAGATACGTAGTCTTATTTCAGTTAGTTTGTCTTTTCCACTAACCAACTTACCTTTTGGCTCTTAATTTAATTTTTGTAGCACCATCCTCTGTTGTAGCAACAGTAGCATAGTAATTGTTTCTGTAGTCTGTTACTTACCATTCTTGAGATTGTGTAGTATTGTTTATAGTAGATTAATTGAATATACAAATAATTGCATTACTACTGAACAAGCCTCTCTTTTATATTGCCTGATGTTCGTTGTGATGAAAGTTCTAGTACCGCGGAACTCGTGTGATAATTAACGGTTCGCGTAATCTCGATTGTGATTGTATGTTGCACTAGCCCGATTCAACCTATTGTTCTCTCATAATTACTGTGTGTAATTTTCAAAAAAAATTAGCAGTAGGTGAAAATAAATATTATTGGTCACTTTACTGCAAAATTCTGTTAACAATGTCGAAGAATAGGAGAGTCCGCGCTGATGCTAAAACTGCTTCCGAAAATGAGACCTTGAATGAAGCAAGGAGAGAAACTGAATTTTTACAAGAGTCTTCTCACTGCACTGATACAAATACGACAGTAAATACCGTGTCTGAAAACGCGGAACAGATTAGTTCGGGAACAGACAATATGGATAATGACAAAGTACAGGATTTGACAATACAGAATTCTGATTCTTGTAATGTGGTTGCGGAAAATAATGCATCGGTTCCGCCTAGCTCTGCTACAAGAAATACTTGTGCGACGGCTATGGAAAACGTATTACCAAATGATTTCATGCAAATTTTATTGTCACAGCTCTCTAAATTAAATGAGAATAGTCAATTACTATCTCAGGAATCTCAGAAATTAAATGAAAAACTTGAGGAACAATCTCAGAAATTAAATGAAAAACTTGAGAATAGTCAATTACAATCTCAGAAATTAAATGAAAAACTTGAGAATAGTCAATTACAATTTCAGAAATTAAATGAAAAACTGGAGGAACAATCTCAGAAATTAAATGAAAAACTTGAGAAAATTGAACAAACGTGCGATTCGAGGTTTGTGAGTATTCAAAGTAGTTTTAATAAGATAAACGAGGACAACAATCGGTTCAGGGAACAACTGCTCAATACTTTCAAACGTGAATCTCAGCAAATAAGACAAGATATTCGCGACGAGATCAACCCGGTAGTGGAAAGCCTTGCGTCACGAGTCGAAAATATGGAAACTACTGAACTCGCTCAATTGAAGCAACAGAGTAATCTAGTTGTTGAAAAGTTGCAGAACTTCCAGTCAGTCACGACGGAACAGATCAATAAAATAAATAAACAGTTTGAAGATATTACTGTTAAGATTACCCAAATTAGTGATAACACTGACAAAAGTTCGGATGTAACGTATCCTACCCCGTTTAATGAAACTAATGAATATCTCGCCCTTGACCGTTTCAAACAAGATCAAATGACCATTAATCAGCAATACAAGGCTGAGGTCAGAAAATTAGATGATCGCGTGGCGCGAATAGAGAGGAAATTTGACCACACTTGTGGAAATCCATACGAAGATGTGGAAGAAAATTTGAACGAAAATGACAATGATGATTCGAGCCAAGTAGGTCGCTTGGTACGTGAACGAAGTGTACCTCATAGTAACAACAATGAAGACGCAGTGCGTAGTTTACGCTCACTTACGCCGCACGGGCGAAAGGAAGCGTTTGACTACAAGCATTTCCTGACTGTACGTAAATTCAAGACATTTAAAAACTCTCCGAATGACTTGCACCCTAAAGAGTGGTTGCAGCAATTCGATTATTGTCTTCCCCCGAATTGGCCACTTGAGCACAGATTAGAATTTATATGTGGTTATCTGGAAGGCGAGCCAGCCACCAGAATGAGAGCTATTGCACAAGAGTGCTATAGCGAGAATCACTTCCGACGCTCATTTCTATCCGCATACTGGTCGGAAGCGGCACAAGACCGCGTTAAAAACAGTATTGCGACTTTCAAAACTTTTGAGCGATCAAATTTCTCGAGCCCTGTGGAATATTTCCAAAACTTAGTATACAAAAATCAATTTTTATCGGCACCTTACTGCCCCGCGGAATTAATCAGAATTTGTTTGAACAAATTGCCTCTACACTTGCGTCAAATTGCCATTGCGGCACGATGCAAGAATGATATTGAAGCCTTTAGAAATCTCTTACAAGACTTAGAAGAAGAAGACGAGGAAAATTCCTCGCGCAGTCGATATTTTGAAACAAACAGATATGATCGCCGGTCGCAACAAAGCCCGCCGCGTTCTAAACGTTATCCAGAGCACGAGGATCAAACAAAAAATAACTCTTTTACTAATGAAACTTACAAACAAAGACGCGACAATGAGAACAGTGATTTTCAAGATCGTGAAATTAACCGTGGAAGTTTTCGTGGCCGCAACCGAGGTGGTGGTTTTGGTCGCGTAGGACGCTACAATAATTACTATCACAACAGCAATACTTCGAATGATACTAATTGGCGTGATAGACGCAATACTGATAGTGATCGCGAGACTGAAAATCACAACAATAACGCTGAGAAGCGTAGTCGGGAGGGCACACGCGATAATTCTCGTGATCGCCTTCCACGACACGAAGACACAAATCGGGCCCAAAGCAGATCGCATACCCCAGAAAGACAAGAGCAAAGCATTGAAATTCAGTAATTTTGCTGGGGTAGAGAGTCCATTAATCTGTTTTGGACACACCAAGTGGCGATTGGTGCCCCGTTCTCGAGCTGAGTGTCACTATTCTTCCGCTTTTCCTTAGTGCGCTCTATCTACCTCTTTTTCTCACTGTTACTTTTCTCTAACTCTGAATACTTATGCTCTGTGCTACGCTGGGATATTGTCATACAAAACTATGACTATCTTGCAATTTGCATATAACGAACTCTGTGGCTGTGCAAGACAAATAAAATTAATGGAAATTTTTGATTGTGTAATCTAATCAAGTTCCTATGTTTCAGAAAATATCAGATTTTTCTTCTGTGTTACTAATTGCATAACTTACGAAGTTCTGAGCAAGTGAAGAAGATTTTGAGTTGACATGAGCATTTGGTAAGCCAAGAACATTATGGAGGATGATGAGTAAGGCAATACACAATATGTCATGGTGGTCTTTAAAATGCATTATTGTTTATGGATAAATGATGGTAAGGAAGGTATTGGTAACAGTCAAAGATGTTTGATAAATGTAATTATGTGGACGAGATTATACAATGATTATGAAGCAATTATGAGGAGAATCGATATGTTGCTAATGATGACGAGATTATACAATGATTATGAAGCAATTATGAGGAGAATCGATATGTTGCTAATGATGACGAGATTATACAATGATTATGAAGCAATTATGAGGAGAATCACTATGTTGCTAATGATGACGAGATTATACAATGATTATGAAGCAATTATGAGGAGAATCGCTATGTTGCTAATGATGCTATGTTCTGTTCTTTTCTTATGTGCTTACTCGCACTGCCCTTTTGTGTTTTCTCTTTGTGCTTATGTGCACCATTTTGTATATTGATGCATTGTGCCTTCAATGGCATGTGTGATTGGTGAGATTCATATCCTTCTGATGATCTGTAATTATTTGTAATTATGTGTAATGAATATTTCTAATTATGCTTGCAGCTATGCGTATTGCTCTTGTAATCAAAGCTTACCGCTATGCTCACTAATTATATACCTAAGCCCTACCACTATGCTAATTAATTTTATAATGAAGCTCAATGACAATGTATGGTTATGCTTATACGTTCCACACAGCCATCTATCTTGCAAACTTGCAGCTATGCCATAAACTGCGCCTAGTTAAGTCTAGAAAGATAATGCACAGAAATATTTTGCTTTTGCTTACTACTATCTTCCAAATTTTATTGATGATCTTGTTGATGAAAATCTGCAGTTATGCCTAACGAATATTACGTCTGTGTTTATGTTATTGGATGATTTACTGTGATGTACATCTAGTACTGTGCCAAAATTTGCACTAATTGTTTTGTTTGACCCTACTGTTGACCCAGACAGACACAGACATGACCTGTTGACTTGAACCTCTTTTGATATTCTCACGAAACTACCCTGATGTGTTATACCTTAAGGCAATGAAATATGTAGCTCAGTTGAGACAAAAGCCTGGCCATGGCAACTTATGTGATTTAAGTGTTATAATTTGTGGTAATGTAATCACCATCATAGTGATATATATTAATTTAAAGAGATATGAACTAATGGTAATTGGAATGTCAATTTAAGTTATATCATGCCAAATTGATGATAAGCACCCTCAATGTATTTCATACGATTATGTGTTTGTAAAGCAATATGTACATAGTATGTAAAGCCTTGTGCTTATATGAAATGACACTAATGTTGTAGATACTCTAAAATAAGAATTAAATTACTCATTAGTATTCAAATGTATCCGTCTTCAAGACACTACTTGTAATGTAAAAATATGGTTTAATACCATGACCCCATTTGTACCACTTGAATTTGTGGGAAAATATTTCTGTAGATATGTTCTAATCAATGACTTTTCTTTCAGTCTAAACTGAAATATCATGACTATGTTACTAATTTGTGTGTAAAATGCTTTATTTCATGTACTTTGGACACGCATGGGAAGTGGCGATTTCGCACACGAGATTCCAGAATGCACACAGAACAATGGACGAGTTACTATGCACCACTGACTTTGGGCCTTTTAATGAAGATGTTTGTTGGATGATGTTTGGCCACACAGTACTGTCCATTGCAGCCTTGGCCACCCACCACCAGTTTGCTCTAATTTTGGCTATGCTGATGCAGTCTGCTAATAGCTCTGTTGGTTGGAGCACACTTGGTTGTCGAATTGCATGGAGGAATACATCAGAACCTTTTCCCCATGACTTCCACTTCAATGCAACCAGCCAGCCCGCCTACAGTGTGGTGTAATCTTACAGTGTTTTGTGTTCGTGTGCAGACCTAAAATGAATGTTAGGAGCTAATGTGCTATTCGTGTGCATATACTATTCAGTGCCTCCCATTGCAAACGTTGTCCACAGGTTCATTACCAGTGTTTAGGTATATTTCATGGTTCTTTCACAGTCAGTGACCAAAATAAAATTGTGCTCTTGATAGATACATATACTTAGTCTGAAATGTCATTGTGCCTATTCGATTGACAAACGTTATATTGAAATCCTATTGTGCTGAAGTAGTAACATCATTTTGTACATGATCAGAAGCCTATGTAGTCAAAAATTCTACATGTATGTTCTAGCATCCATGAAAGTATAGCATTTTAAATGCATCACAGAATACAAAGCTGACACTTTATCTTATACTAAGTGCACTAAAAATTTACATAGACTACATTGTGCACAAGATACAAATGTTCATTTTATGTTCCCAAAATACTGATCTCTTGTACAAAATGTAAACCCATGGAACTTACACTACTGTGTGTATTACTTGTAATTACCACATTTTCTTTAAAGAATGATGACATTAGTTAAAATAACTTTTGTAAAACTTCGTATATGTTCATGTTTATTATTGTATATATTTTTTTTTCCATTTGTGTATTACTTCTAGCTATCTCATTTTCTCCACTATATCATTTGTCAAACTATGTTTTCTGAAATTCTATATATATATACTTATGTTTACCATTATGTATAATTCTCATATATTCCACTTATTGCTGATGTTCTGTAAATTTTGACATTTGCTTATGCCTGTCACACCCTGTACCTCTCCATGCGTGACTTTTGATGGTACTGTTCTGTAAAATGGCATGTATTTATGACTGTCACATTTTTTTTAAAATTTTCTATATACTCCATCTGTTGTTTTGATCTTGTTATATTTTGGATGTCATTAATGGATTTTTGGACTTGAAATTCAGTAATTTTGCTGGCTAGGCAATGCCATTGGCATCACCCACCCTACAAAATTTTAATAGGTAGGAGGGGGGTGATGAAACGTGTCCATAAAAAATTATTTTTATAAGAAAATGTCTAATATTGTGCCTCCTGTTTTGTATCGAGTAACTTGCTTGCAAGAAAATGTATAATATCGCTTCTACTGTATGTATCGATATGTGTAAAGTTTCATCTCTGGCAAAGATCATGTATTGCATAGCATTGTAGCTCGCACTGAGAGAGAGAGTAGCACTAGTGGTTCAGCTCGCTTAGAGAGCGGTTGGGTTGTGTGTATGGCTCCGATGTAGAGCAGAGGCTGCTTTGCCAGCAAGTCAGAAGTTGTATTATGTAGGTAATGTAATGCTGTTTATCAATAATAAGTAACTTAACCCTGTTTCATATTTCATTTACGTAGTTAGAAAATTAACCCACTTCCTTCATTTGATAATTACTTGATTTAGTGGAGTGTTGATTTGAATAACATTATTGAACATATTTCATTATTGGTGCGATAGTAAGATAATAGTTGATTTGGATTTCAATAATAACTGATCGACATTAATTCTCACAGTCAAGCATTGAGAAAGTGATTTGTGGTTTTTCTTATATCTTTCTCGCAGTCAAAATTTTTGAGTATAGTCAGTGTCTGTTTCAAAAGGTTACATGTCACAGTTGTTTACTTAAAAGATCCGTTGCGCACAAAATCAATTTAATGCACTGTTTCTTGTACATTAAGATCAGGGCCATAATTAAACCAAATAGCTGAGTTAATGAACAATTTATTGTCTGATTTAACGAAAGCTTCAACATTTCAAAACACGCGTACAGTTTTTAAACTTTATATAAATGTCAATCCTTATTGCAACAAAACGCTACGTTTCTATTCTTCCTCTGAAAACCTTTCATTGTTGCGTCGGTAGTAATCGGCTAGCGCATTATTAAGCAAACACTGTTGGTTGGGGGGGGGGGGGGGAGTTGATCGCATTTGGGGGGGGGGGGAGTGAGTCATTGACCAAGGGGGAGCGGAGCACGTCTGGTCTCCGGGCCTGCCTAGAGTTCAATCTGGCAACCCTAGTGTTGACCACGAGTGTAGCACTGTGGGAAAGAGCGTTATCGTCCATCAGAAGGAAACCATCTCCTACGACACCAGCGTAGGGCACAACAAAAGGTGGAGGGAACTCGTCGCTGTACCTCTGAGCAGTCAAAGCGCCATTCTGAACAATTTACTATTTGGCCACGATAACTTGATCATTTTCTTGGTGCTGTCTCAAGCGGTGAAAGTTGGCACTAATTCAACGATATTCATTTATTGAAAGTGCTGCAACCGCAAACGGTACAACGCTCCTCGAAACGAAGTATTGTTGTTCATATTGTTAGCACAACGGTTCGAACACAGCAGCAAGTACCCGATGCTGCCTACCCCTCACCCCCCCCCCCACTCCCCGCAGTAGCCTTGGTTCGTTTTAGCAGCTGCCAGACTGCTTGGCGCGCATACGCAACGCTGAAATCGTGTTCCAGCAGCGCCTTCTCCCGCTTCTGGCTATATGGAGTGTGGCTGTTTGGTGTTCCAGCAGTTGGCGCAAGCAGCCAGACGTTACCTGGAAAAATATTTCTGGTGCGGTCAAGCTGCCAATTTGCGCATGAGCGAGAAAGGTCTGAGTTAAAGTGGGGGGAGGGGGGTCGCCATCAAGTGATACGTAGCACGTTTGTAGCGTGTTTTTCGATTATTTCGAAGTCACTGCAATCCCACTTGAGATCAGATATTTCTTGTTTACACTTCTTCGTTATTAGGAAGGAAAGTATTGTAATTATTCCTTTAATCTCACCTTCGCCTGCAGCCAGAAGAGTTCCAGCAGTGCAAGTATCAAACAAGGGGTTTATACGTTATAGTTGCTGCGCATGCGCAGTAACACCTGTTTTTTAGCGCTTGAAACTAGCCGTCTGGCAGCTGCTGGAACGAACCTCTTTTGTGGTTGCAAGGTACGACTCGTGCAGTTCCCAGGAACCATAGCGCGAATCGTCGTTATCGTGGTCAAACAGGTAGAGGTCCGTATGTCCGCCAGTACTGACTTCTGCGCACACCATTGGATCGCCACTATGATATAGTTTCTTTCACATAAGCAGGGTTGTTCCGAGTTTCAAGTTCTCACCAGATGAGGGAACAACGATTGAACAAAATAACCTTGACTCATCTGTGAACAGAACCCGGCGCCATTCGTTACGACTTCAATTAATACAAATTTCATCACCTGATTTCCTGATGCAGAGAAAATTGTTATGTTTATCAGCTTCTTCGCAGTATCAATGTTGTCCTGAAACTATTTAATCTGGCAGCGTGGGTTCTTTATAGCAGGCCTGCTCAGCAAGCTGCTCGAGCGAGCTGGCCACAGCAGTGAGCTGTCGGCAAGCTCGCGAAGGCTAATGGTAGCAGTGCAGTGAGGGCAGGCAGGAATCCCAACAAAGTAACTTCACAACGGAGAATTGTCGGGCAGCCTAATTCTACGTCGCTGATATGTTCTCCAGAGATATTACACTTCTCGGTCCTTGAATATTCCATTCTGTGGCAAATTAATTGTAAGAAATTTATGTATGAAAGAGGAAATACAATTTATTTCCTATGAACAAAAGATATTTCCGATGGATGAAAGAGAACATACGATATATTTCGTATTACAAATGAAACAGCTATAAACAGATAATGCACTTAGTTGAATGACAATCACAATTTCCAATCCTCTACTTCAAAATAAGAGAAAGAAAAGTTATTACTATACGAGGATACTATCAAATACATCTAAAAAAATCTAACAAGAAATTGTTATGATGGTGGTTTGAACGTTAATCCACGGATTAATAGTCGAAGCTCTAGACCGCTCAACCGACGACGGCGCTTGGAATGTCGTTCATATTTACGAGCTACAGAATGCAAACACAAAAACGTTAATTATTCGAACGTCATTAACTTTTGCCTCCATATATACTTGTAAAAAAATGTTCATCTTGAGACGATATTCAATACATAGCATTTTCAACCATCAAATTTGACCTTTTTTTGAAAAACTACTGTCTAGTAAAAAAGCCGAAACACGCGTCTATGTATACTCAATACAGAATATCTATGCAAAATTCTATCGAAATCGGTGACCCACATGTCACATTTTTTAATACTTGGACCTCCTTTTTTCGCTCTTCTTCTTATAAGTGCCCATAATCCTTCGCATGGAAGATATTGTAATGCCGTTGTAAATTAATTTTTTTTTCCGTTGTGGTAAGAATTTTGTCGCATGCTAAACATTTTTAGACAATCGCGCATAAGAAACATATGAGCTTACTGCACTGACGTGTTGTACATTGGCGTTGATGTGTCTGCTTTCGCTTTGAAGCCATCGTACTAAAGATCTTCGACGTGAATAGAGGTGTTCTGTACGTTGTGTACTGTGTAGTGGGCATACGCGCTCTCATCTGAAGCTAAGCCGGAACGACGTCGTGCTTACTTGTCTATAGACAACGCTTGTTTACGCATCCCCTGCGCTGCAGTATGCCATGACGCCGGAGCGCCAAATTCAGCCGCGAGCGCTCACGGCCCAGGCTCGTCTAGCTGCCTCTTCGGTAGGTCAGCTTTATAGTAAATGGAAGTACACTGCTGCGTGTTTGACGTATATTTATTACTTCCAGAAATTCAAATGTGCATCGTTATGAAAAGAAACATACTATAACCTGGTATTCCAATCACTGAGACTGAGCCAAACTAACCCTGAACCAAACTTAAGACTAACAAGGAAAGCACGTGGACTCGAAAGAACACATATTCACCAAAATCGTGTGAGAGATAATGTAAAAGTCTCTTATTGCACTAGTGATACTCCCGCATCTGCAAAACTCTGCAGTCGTCCGTTAGAGGCATCTGCGTGTGCCTTGCCACATTGCACTGTCAGTTCGCCAGTAGGGACGGTACAGTGTGCCTCCGAAGCTGCGTTTTGTGACGTTATTTGTGTGGTGAAGCGTCAGATGGGGCGGCGATTGGTAATCAATCCTGCTGATGTATTGCGATTGGTAGAGATGAAGTTAACGAAGAACACTTCTTCGTGACGATGGTATTAGTGTAGAAGATGAATCATTCGCATGCTTTCTCGTATCTTTTATGGTACAGAAATATGAGCATAAGTTAGATACTTTTGTAACCATAATGATGATAATACCGATGATAATGACGAAGAACTCATTGCAAGCGGTAGTGCTACGGTAAGTGCGGGAAGAGGCGATGGAAGCAGTGGCAGTGAATAACAACAGTCTTCCGAGAAGAAGGTTAAAGTTGCAACTATCATCACGGCTTTTGATAACAATAAATTAGACGTCTTTCACAAACGATATATTCGTCAGACAAACAGTAAAAATTTTCAATGTTCAAATGTTTGTATAGCTTATGGGACTTAACTACGGGGTCATCAGTCACTAAACTTACAAACTACTTATGAACTAGCTAATACTAAGGACGACACAAATATCCATGCCCGAGGGGGGATTCGAACCCCCGACCGTAGTGGCCGTGCAGACCGTGACTGGAGCGCCTCAGTCCCCTCGGTCACCGCGGCCGGCAGACAAACAGTAGACCATTTTACAAATGTACGATGATTATTGCATAACTTATAGTTAAGATATCTGCATTACGTATGGCGTCTACAATTACATCTACAGTGCTATCTAGAGCATCATTGCAGAGTTTTGCATAAAAACGACACCCACCAGCACATTGAGGTGTACGTAGAGATCCTGTAACCAAACGTTCATACAGATATGTTTGTTCGAGCCCATGTACTTTCCTTGTAAGACGAACTAGAGTCCGACTGTGATCCGTCGCACTAGTATCTATAAATAATACTATATTCTAGAAAATTCCAGAAAAAAAGTTGGTAGAACCACATTCCTGAATTACGCTTTCGTAATTAAATTAGACGTCTTTCACAAACGATATATGCGTCAGATTAATCAGACAAACACTAGACCATTTTACAAATATTTATAGATTCGATAAATTGTATACTAAACACATATGCAAAATATATTCAGTTTTGGTTTTCTTCCATAACTGAAATTGTTAAAAATAAAAGAACAGTATAGCCTTGTTACAAACTGCCTATGTTAAACTATTTAAGATATGAAGTACTTCAGGTAATGGTAGCAATTACATTCTTGTAGTAACCTGAATAATTGCATAATGTTACAAGCCAACTCTATTATCATTATTACAAGATTTTTATTAACTGTAATTAAGTGAAAGTAATTTGAAAGGGTGTGGTCAAGACGGTAAAGGTATAACAAAGTATTTTATAACATTAATTGCATTGCAATATAATTATGCGACGTCAAAAGACTTTTGGTTCTGAAAAATGCATTTCGAAACGCTTACTCCATTAATATTGCGAAAATTAATCAGGTTATTTACAACATTATTATTTATATTTGCGGGGAATTTTGAATGAAAGTACTGACAGATAAAGGATTGTCTCAGTAATTATGGTATACACAAAATTATAGTATCTGAATATCTGTAGCCTATGGATTTAGAAAATAACTATACAATGGTGGCCTTTCTACTTTTACGTACATAGACATGAAGGTTGTCGAATCCTTCAGTAACCACGAGAAATGGGTTCCCTAGGGCTAAATCCATTACAACATCCAGTCTATAGCGTGGTCATTCGAGATGGAGCTCACGCACGGAAGCATTTGCCAGGAATGATTTATGGAAATCACGAAAAACCTAAATCTCGATGGTCGGATGTGAATTTCATCCTCCGTCGTCCTGAATACCAGTCCAATGTGGACGAAAATGTATAAAATAATTTCTCTTTTATTTATCGTACTTTTCTTCTTCTTGGTCCATGTATTCAGTGTGTCCGCCTCCGTAGCTCAGCGGCAACGTCGCTGACTACCACGCAGAAGGCCCGGGTTCGATTTCCGGCAGGGTACTGGGTGTTCTGTGTTGTCCTAATCATCATCATCTCATCAACATTGGCACGTAAGTCGCCCACGCGGCGTCAAATAAAAAGACTTACACTAAGGGTTCTCCCGGCCAAGAAAGCCATACGCTCATTCATTCATTCAGTGTGTTCGTGTTTATCTACTTCATACAAATCTACAGTGATGTTCCAATCTTGATGAAATATCGCATACATGACCTACAAAAAAGAGAGACTGTAGGTCTAAGGATTACATAATTCAGACATTATTCAGGAGATATGACTTCATGAACAATTAAATGCCTGAGAAACTGCTGCATCACGCGATAATATTGCAACATCTCCTACTACACCAGTGAACCAGTGAACTAATTTCAACCAAATTTGGTGCTCAAAAATGTTCAAATATTAGTAAAGCTTATGGGAATTAACTGCAGGGTCATCAGTCCCTGAATTTACTAACTACGTATGATCTATCTTACACTAAAGACAGAACAAACATCCATGCCCGAGGCGGGGGGGGGGGGGGGGGCGGAATTTGAACCCACGACGTTGAACGGCCTCGCGCATCGCAGCATAGCGCCTCAATGCGCTCGGCCGCTAAAATTTGGTACTCATATTCCTTACCTTGAGGTAAAAGTTGCTGTACTGGTAAGAACCACCTGACTAAAAAAATGTTCAAATGTTTGTAAAGCTATGGGACCAAATCGCAGTGGTCATCAGTCCCTACACTTACAAATTACTTAAACTAACTTATGCTAAGAACAACACACACATCCATGCCCCAGGAACGGGGATCATCTGCGCACTCCTCAGTAAGGCATCTTTGAGAGTACGGCCATTCCTACGTGACTGCGATACAGAGTTAAGGAGATATGACGACATAAACAATGAGGTGCATAACAAAAATGCTCCAATGTTTGTAAATCTTATGGGACTTAACTGCGGGGTCATCAGTCCCTAAGCTGACAAACTACTTATGACTAACTTATACTAATGACAGCACAAACATCTATGCCCGAGAGCGGATTCGAACCTCCGACGCGGGAGGCCGCGCGATCCGCAATGTGGCGCTCCAGACCGCTCGGCTACTCTTGCGCGGCGAGAGGCATAAAGAAGCACCCCCTGACGCAATAGCCTTTAATCTGCAACTTCTTTACTACTAACTCTATTCGAAAATAAATTTAATTGTAGTTTCCTAGTATTCCACTCAATGCCTGGAAAATTACAATGCTGTGTGATATATTGTTCAGGAGAAATGTCAGCCGGGCATGGATATTTGAGCCGTCCTAGTTCGTAAGTAGTTCATAAGTAGTTTGTAAGTTTAGGGACTGATGACCCCGTAGTTAAGTCCCATAAGCTGTACAAACATTTGAACATTTTTATTTGTGAGAAGTGTCATAAGGATCGAGATAAGTGAAAACGAAATTAGAAGCTTAAGTCCAATATAGATACAGCTGATACGGAGTGGGGCACGAGGCGATGGAGAGATGGGTAAAAAGGAGATGAAATAATATAAGCATGGAATAAATACGTACCCGGGGAAGTATATTAAAATGATATAAGTATGTACTTTATTGTGTAAAGTGGACTCAGAGCACAGTCTGTGATGCAGTTGTTACTACAAACTTTTATTTTGAAACTGTTGTAAATATCCGAAAGTGAAGCATGCAACCTGAATTAAATATATTGAAGTTTCACATGTAGCTTGCTTTCGCTATATCTACGAGATACGAGGCCACACACTTTGCGTTACAGATATTGAACATTTCTGGGAACGCTGGTTGTTCAACTAATTATATATAATGTAGAGTCTACGTTTGTTTGTGTGTTTGTATTGCAAGTTTCGTTCCAAACGTGATAAAATTATGCAGACTTGATCTTCAAAACGAGGGGAAGGTCAGTGTCTGTATGAAATTTTGTACGGTGCATGGCGGAAAGTACCTTACTTATGGACTTCGACAAAAACGACAGTTTTGTTCCGATTTTGATAAAATGTTGTACGTTTAATCTTCAGAATAACAAAAAGGCTGCTGCCTATAAATTTTCGTATGGTGTATGGCGAGGGTATTTTACTTTCAGACTTCGACTTCAGCCTACCGTTTTACTCCGATCTTCAATAAATTTTTACATGTGGCCATCAAAATGGAAGATCACTGTCTAGATAATATTTACTACGGTGAATGGCAGAAGGAACCTTACAACAGACATTGACACCGTTTTACCAATTACTATGAAAGTTTTCTCACGTACGTATGTTTTTGAGAAGAAAGTTTTTAAAATCCGCAAGCTACAGTATGGTGCATGGCAGAGTTTACCTTGATATAAACTTTACACTGTTTCAAAGTTCTCCAAGAAAGCTGACAGATACATAGAGATGTACGAGGGCGACGCAGTGTGGTCCCATATCCCAAAAAGCTGGGCAAAAGTAGGACATAAAAATTGTTATTCTAAGGACTTTTAGTGTTTGGAATAGTTGTAGCGGTACACCTAGTATGTATTATGAAAGCAGCACAAAGTTCAGACGTGTGTGGAATCGCGAAAAGTTGGATTCTGCAAGATGAAGTCTCCTCCAGAAAGTGAGTAAAATTTAAACGTGTAGCTTGAGATTGTTACTCACAATGTATGAAATAGTAAATAATGAACGTAGTGGTATTTTTCTTGATCCAGTACCGACAAGTCCGGTTGAAAAAAAAAAAAAAAAAAAAAAAAAAAAAAAAAAAAAAAAAAAAAAAAAAAAAAAAAAACAATAATTCAAAGCTCTTGTCGACTCCTGCTATTAAACCGAATGGAAATTGTTCCTTAGACCTTTGTTCAAGCGTATCGAAAAATTAGCTGCGACTAACAGAGACTTCGGTTTCAGTTACAATAATTGATATTCGATGATGTGTGCTCTCTTTGTACTTTTTCGTAATTTTACCGTCTGAAATATTTTTATAGGAAACTGGTGAAAACAATTCTCCTATTAATGTTATTCCTTCGTTTTCTACAGATCCTCTGGCAGATTAAAATTTTTATCTGCCAGGAAGTTTCATATCAGCGCACACTTCGCTGCAGAGTGAAGTTTCATTCTGGAAACATCCCTTAGGCTGTGGCTAAGCCATGTCTCCACCATATCCTTTCTTCCAGGAGTGCTAGTCTTGCGTGTTTGCAGGAGAGCTTCTGTGAAGTTTGGAAAGTAGGAGGCGAGGTACTGGCAGTAGTGAGGTTGTGAGGCGGCATCGTGAGTCGTGTCGGGATGGCACAGTCAGTGGTGCGATTGCCCGCGAAAGGCAAAGGTCCCAGGTTCGAGTCCCGGTTCCGGCACACAATTTTAATCTGCCAGGAAGTTTCATATCAGCGCACACTCCGCTGCAGAGTGAAGTTTCATCTTGAAAGTGGTTGGCGTCTATGGGCTGCAGCAATGCTTGCAGTCAGAAATGTTTCAAGTGTTTGTAGAGCTTATGGGACTTAACTACGGGGTCATCAGTCCCTAAACTTACAAACTACTTATGAACTAACTACTACTAAGGGCGGCACAAATATCCATGCCCGAGGGGGATTCGAACCCTCGACCGTAGTGGCCGTGCAGAACGTGACTGGAGCGCCTCAGTCCCCTCGGCCAACGCGGCCGACCTTGCAGTCAGGAGCGGCCAGCCATTTTATTTTAAATTTCTGTAAACCCGCTAGGATTCTGTTAGCATGTATTTTTATGAACAAACTTAGTCATTTTATACGACATGAACATATAATGCTCTAAGTTCTTACATATCATGTCATAATTTTTTATTATTCTGTTGAACACACCCTTAGATGCTGTTGAAATCTGTTTAAAGTGAATTTATTTCAAACCAACTTGTGGATATGCAAGTTTCCTTTTGCTATAAAAGAAACTGTAACTCCAAATGGGTGTTTTTTCAGTAATCAGTCGTTATTTGTAAGAAACTGATTTATTTTGCAGATCTAGATTTCGGCAAGTGACCTGCCATTATAAATGCTAAATTAACGAGAACTCGTCGTCTGCATACATACATTGTATGAAATATAACATTGTCAAATTAGAAAACAGTAATTAAGATGTACTTTACATACCATACATTTTTTTATGTTAGCATGTTATGCATATGCATTGTATCATCCTCACAGATGGTCTGTAATACATTATTTTCCACAGTTAGATGTAATACTATTGCCAGTAAAGTGGGTTGCAAGTTGTGAAATTGAACTGTATGCATCAATGAACAGTATGTAACAATGTAAAGATTTAAATTAACTGTTTGTTTGTTGATGACTGCTTTTGTAAAATTGTCGTAAAAATAACCTTCTTTATGGAAGGCAATCTGATGAAACTGTTACTGTTGCTGCTTTAGATAAGCTATATTCAAAATCATTAGTCTAAGTAGTTTGTAAGTCTAGGGACCTATAATTTCGGTAGATTGGTCCCTTAGGTTTACAAGCACTTGAACATTTGTAAACTACCTAACAGTGACATGTTGAGAATAATGAAACTATATAATTAACAACTTTCACATCTTTAAAGAAGATGCAATAACCTGCAATATTTCGCATAAGTTGGAACATTACAGGATTTTAGGGAAACATCAATAATGATTCATTTCCTGTGGAAAACAGGAAGAAGAGGGTTGTCCTCATCTGTTAAAAACGTTATCTGAATCTGGCTCTGGGCGTATGTGCATGGAGGTTGTCAAACAGGTCTGGAAGGACGATAGAAAGATTACAGTGTAATGTCTCGTCGACGTTGTTGTCATAACAGACGGAGCAGACTCTCGGATAATTTTTGTCAGTGATGAGAAAGGTAATAGGCCGTGACGCTTCAAAAGTAACATCACACCTTTTTCGTTGAGTGTAAATCCATTTACCCATTTGGGTAAATCACGAGAAACCTAAATCAGGATGGCAGCAGGTGAATTTGAACCAGCGTCCTCACAGATGCGATTCCAGTCTGTTACCACTTTCACCTTGCTGAAGCCTCGTTTTGGAAAACCTCTGTTTTTTTTTTTATGTAAAGGGTCATGACACCCCTTGAATCGTGGTGCTTTGATTATAAAACCATTTTAGAGTAAGTGCCTATCAGTAGTAATTTACAGGGCTGGTACTACATCATGTAGAAGGATGAAACTATGCCAAATTTCAGGAAGGTAGGATTAAAAAAAATGTAGGTAGTTAGAATACGAACAATTCAACACTCGCAATCGACTCTGGGTTACTGTTTAAAAATTCTAGAAGTCAAAATTGTTAAGATACGTTGTTTAATATTTCAGAAATGTTCAAATGTTTGTAAACCTAAGGTATTAAACTGCTGAGGTCATTGGTCCCTAAACTACCTAAACTAACTTTAACATGCGCAGAAAAACACACCCACGCCCGTGGGGTAACTCGAACCTCCGGCGGGAACGGCCGTGTAATCCGTGTGACGATTCCCGTACGGCATTTACTGTTTAAATACACACTGTGAGGACGAAAATTGGCAACTATATAAGGTTTCAACGTTCAGTGATATTAGTACTTATGTGCCAAAGAAAGAGGGCTAACGGGGTTCTGCTGAAGCACCGTAAGCATCCAATAAGCGGATGTTTCTTGGCCGTATGTGCCGAGCGTATATAAGGAAACGGTGTACGTAGTCGGCGGGTTACTTCAAGGTTCAAGCCGTCATTCCACGTCACCCGAGAGAAGCCGGGGAACGTACAGTTCTTCCGATGCCCGTCAACGACTGGTTCCTTGAGCTAGTTTTGATCGGTTGTGGAATATAACAAACTTTTAAGAAGTGGACTTTTGCCAAAATTCCGTGATTGAATATACACATGTCAAATTTTGAGAACATTGTCCGCCTTTGAGACGAAAGTTATTGACTTATTTACTTTACATTCTGAACAGTGAAGCTAATTATTTGGCGTTTCGATTGCTGAATAGGTAGGAAAAGTTGTCTTTTTTAAAGAATAGACTTATAATTAATTTTCAGAAATTCAGTTATCGTCATAGTTCCCGAGTCCTCTGATCTTAGAAAGGTAAGAATCATTCTATTTCACTTTCGACGAGCTGACTGAAGATTAAGAGCAGTAAGTTCTCCCTAACTTCCTGGATGCTCATAACTTTTTCAGCTCTTTAGAAAAGGCAGCGATACACAGAAATTATGTACAAACGCTATCAAGAACAACCGCCATCCTACACTAGTGAAAACAAAATATGTCTTTGTCGCTCAGAAAGTAAAATATTTTATTATTGTCGGCAAGAAAACTCGACCTTTAACTGATTTAAAGAACATAGCTAAAACACTAAATAAGTGGTTCTGAACACAAATAACCAATATTTAAGTGAAATTAAGTGATCAATGTCTAATACTTTGGAGGAAAGTTAAGCAACAGTGAGAATGAAACTGATAATACGTGGCATTATATTAAAGCCTTCGGAAAGTGCGTGTATGAAAAGCTTTCGAAGGATTTATGACGTGAGTAACAAAGAAGCCGAGAAGTCAGCCATGAAAGTTTCGCTTGTTGTGTGACAGAGAGAAGGTGTTTTCATACTTCGGACGAGATGTAGCTTGCAAAGAGGAGAAAACAGCGGTAATTGTTGTGTAAGACACGGAACAGGAATATGAATCCATGAACCGTCTAAAATCACAATAGTAAGACTTCATCCAACGAGAGGAGTAACTTTGTGTTGCCGCCAACAGCCAAGAACTCAGACATCACGTTATGCCACTTTCAATACCACGTGGATCCGTTCGTAGCTGGCGATACTATCGTCCCATAACACACTTTTGTGCAATGGTCTTCGGAGTAGTGCCTGGTGTCTAACGAAACCTTATGAATGATCTGTGTTTCAGAGTGATCACAGTCTACCTTTGTCCATGAATTCAAAGTGCCAATATTTAAAAATTTCATTGGCTGATACGAATAACGTTATTTGGTAATACCTTCACCAGCAAAAATTAGCGTGTTTTATACTGTTGTTTTATTCTCAGACTAAATGGAGTTGAATTAAGCATTTTTGTCTCAATGACTGTATGACTCCAAAATGAATACAGATCCACCTAAACTCCCATGGTCAAATTTATACATCGTTAATACTCAAACACCATCAGATGTTTACAATTTTTCAACTATATTCAACGGTGAATGTTACCATAGCGACCACAATATGCCAGTCACACAACTCAACCAAAGTACAACTTTCTCTTTATGTCATATTTTCATGCGCCTTTTCAAGTGATCCTCGGCCTTTTGTATCGTTGTAATGTAGCCATCCCATTGATTTGAAAAGCATAAATCATAATTGAATACAATTAACTTTGAAAGTAATTGTCACTTTTGATGCATCGTTAGAAATAGCTTTACTATAAATAAGTTGAAGATTAAAAATACTGCTTAAAATTATACCAGGACACAGAAAATGGTAAAATAAAACTACGTGATTAGCATTGTAACAGTCATTTTTGTATATTGGATGACAATTGTGAATTACGGTTATTGTTTAAAAGATAAATATACCGCTGTGAGAAAAACCCAATGAACCTTAAGAAACACGTTACATAATTTCACATAGTGAGCCTACAGCGTGCTTCATCCTGTTTAGATTCTTCACGCATATATTTGACTGATGGGTAGTGCCCTTATATAAGTCAATATTGGATACAGGGCGGTAAGCCGTGAAATTAGATTATAAATATCGATTAAAATATACTGAAAGAGAAGAAGAAAAAAAATATTGCATGTAACATTTTTGAAGTGAATGTTTTAGGTTTTAGTTTACATTCAGGATGTCTCTAGATGATAATACAAGAACAATATACATACATTAAAGAATAGTTTTACACACACACTCACACACACGAACACACACACACACACTCAATCACTTACTCACAAACGCCAACTTGCGTTCAACAATATTTACATAGGCTGCCTTGGGCAGAAGCTGTGAACGACAATGAGCCTCCATCATCGCCCTAAAATTCTTGCGCATCAGAGATGTTAGTCCCCAATTTTGATCTTCCAGATGTCGGTCGTCAGAAGTATACAAGCTCTGGGTCCTTGCCCGCGATTTGCCGATAGAAGCTGTAGACCACCAGCAAGAAGTACACGTCTAAAGCTGTGGACATGAAACATCGTTCGGTCAAAATGTATCTTACCAACTGAGACATAGTGTACAGAACAGTAAGCAGCAGTTTCTTGTTATCAGTTTTTTTTTCAGATTGTACTTATCCAGTGGGAACAGCAGTTAAAGTCCTGATTCTGTTCTTCATTATTCATAATTAACTAATTTCATAACGAAATGTGGACTGTCATGAAAAAAACAGTTTTAGTTGTATTTGAGAAGCTTTAAGCAGAAATTTGAAGAATTTCGAGAATAAGAGTGCAAGTGTTAATTTCTAGACTGATTGTGGATATTTAGAAAAGCGGAAAGGTGGGTGTCAACGGCTGTTTATTTATTGGCCCAATGTTAGTGGTTTCGGTTTTACAGCATTTACAAGTGCCAGCCTGACATAGACAAATGTTACCAAGTGCATTGCTTAACAATTAGTCACAACATTGATGGAATATTGTGACAAATTATATGCAGAGATACTTACAGAGCTTAAACAGTTGAATAAAAGGACATGTTACAATATTGAAAATGAATAAGTTGAAAATAAATATCTCGTATTATAGGTTACTTGCTAGATGTGTATCGCCAGCGACTGCTCAGTACAGACAGAAGCACACTTTGGTAAGCGTACAGTAGTAAGTATTTCAATCAAATATTACAAATGTGATTAGGTTCAAATGTTTGTAGAGCTTATGGGACTTAATTATGGGGTCATCAGTCCCTAATACTAAGGACGGCACAAATATCCATGTCCGAGGGGGATTCGAACCCTCGGCCGTAGTGGCCGTGCAGACTGACGCGCCGCAGAACGCTCGGCCACCGCGGCCGGTCAAATATGATTACATTGGATATTTAGAGCAAAGACTGTATAGTTCGTACAGCTGTGATGGTTATGTGACAATCTTTGGTCTACTCTGGGACACATGGATGTGTCATGCTGTAAACAATGTAGTGGCTAGGTTTATCAACATGTACCATGCATGATTGTGGATAGTAGTAATAACAGAACAGGTCCGTCGGGAGAAACCACAGATACAAAACATAAATTTCAAAAATGATATGTCTCCAGCTGCAAAATCCTTTAATTCACTATGCGAATTCGGTTTTACAGGAATTTTGAGCATCTTCAGCTGCAATTAAAATCAAGCCATGATGTAGCAGGGTTCTATTGGAGAGACCCACGTTCCACAGTCTGTCCCATGTAAAAAGAAAAAGCGGTGCAACATCATACCCATGATTAAAAATACCGAAGAACCAAAGAAACTGGTATATCTGCCTAATATCGCCCGTGAGCAGGCAGAAGTACCACAACACGATTTGGGATGGACTGAAGTAGTGCCAGAAGGAACTGACACCATGCATTCTGCAGGGCTGTCAGTAAATCGGTAAGAGTGTGAATGGGGTGGAGATCTCTTCTGAACAAGTTGCTAAGCATTCCAGATATATTACCACACAGACTTGTTAATAATGTACATGAGTGGGAAGTTAGCAGGCGATCGGAGGTGTTTAATCTCAGAATGTCCTGGAACCACTCTGTAGCCATTCTGGACTTACACGGTATCGCATGGTCCTGCTGGAATTGTCCGTCGGAATTTACACGAATGGATGCAGGCGATAATACGACCGTACATGTTACCTGTCAGAGTCGTATCTAGACATATCATGGGACCCATATCACTCCAACTGCACACGCCCCACAACATTGCAGAACCCACACTATCTTGAACAGTCGCCTGCTGACATGCAGGATCCATGGATTCATGAGGTTGTCTTCATACTCGGACACATCTATACGCTTGACACAATTGGAAACGAGACTAGTCAGAAGCAGGCAACATGTTTTCACAGTGTAATGTCTGTGTTGACGGGCCAGTCGAGACGCAAAGCATTGTGTCGTGAGTCAGCGAGGGTACACGAGTGGAGCTTTGTTGAATGGTTGATGACCCAGCACTGAAATCTGCAGAAATTTAGGAAGGGTTGGACTTCTGTCATGTTGAGCGATTCTCTTCAGTTGTCGTTTTTGCCGATTTTGACCGCAGCGCTGTGTAAAGTTGATGTTTTATCGGACTCACGATGTTCATGGTGGACTCGTGAAATGACCGTATTGGAAAATCCCCGCCTCATCGCTACCTCGGTGTGTCCCACTTGTAATTCGCCGACTACAACACCACGTTCAAACTCACTTAAATTGTGATAAGCTGCCACTGTAGCAGCAGTAACAGATGTAACATCTGCGCCAGACACCCGTCATGTAGTCGTTGGCGAACGCAGCGCAGTCTTGTAAGTGTTTACATACAGTGGCGGTCAAAACAATAGAGCCACCTGGCAAAAGTTTGGAATAAAGTGCACGTTTATTACTAGACATATTTGCACTACAATGGAAGTAAAATTTTACATTGTATAGGAACATGGCTGCACACAGCAACTGTAGTTCACAGCATTAGAAGTAACAGCTAACCAGTAGCAAATAAAAGTTTAATAAACTTTACCGCGGTTTCGATTGATATAAATCAATCTTCTTCAGAAGGTACTTGGACATTACATTATTACTGTGGAAAATTTACACTCGTCAATCTGTGTACACATAATGTAGTCCTTTAAAGGAAAGCACGTCAACATGTAAAATATTCTGTGCCGTGGTTTAAAGGGCTATGTTATGTGTACACAGACTGACGAGTGTAAATTTTCCACAGTAATAATGTAATGTCCATATATCTTCTGAAGAAGATTGATTTATATCAATCGAAACCGCGGTAAAGTTTATTAAATTTCAATGTGCAACTGGATCGCTGTTACTTCTACTAAAAATGATCAATACTACTCAAAAGAATATCAGATCACAGGGTCAACAAATAATAGAGGCAATTGTACTTGATCTCAGTCTTATGAAATTTACAGGGTCTTTTTTTCCATAGGAGTGCATAAGTACCTCGTGGGGTAACCCTTATTTTTGAGGATTGCCCTGCACCTCTTTTGAGCGGTCAATTCTCTTGTCTGCGATCACCCGTAAGTTCTCAACGGGTGACGCGTCAGGGAACTGAAGTGGCCACTCTAATACTTCGATTTTGTGATCTTGAAAAAAGTGCCTTATGACCCTTGCAATATGCTTTGGATCGTTATCTTGTTGACATTTCCATTTGAGCGACAATTCATCTTCAGCACAGGGCAGAATCACATTTGCCAACATGTCTTTGTACATTTCTGCGTTCATTATGCCATTGATATGGTGTATTGGATCAATTCCATACCATGAAAAAGATCCCCATACCGTACCACTTCCACCACCGTATTTCAAAGTTTTAAAAGTATAATTGGGATTAAATTCGTGGTTTCGTGGATGGTGCACGTACACTTTTCTGTCTGAGGCAAAAGTATTATACTTGGATGTTCCTCCACCAAATATTAGGTTTTGGTTCATTTCTCCGGACAAAGGTAAACCTTTTACGAACATTAGCTTTAGAAACATGTGGCTTCTGTCTCGCAACGCGCCCAATCAATTTAGTAGATCTCAGTCCTCTTTAAATCGTTGAGGTTGATGGTTGAACATCGTGTTTGTCGCTAAACAAAATGGCTTTCAGTTGTGCTGTTGACAAAAATGGGCCTTTCTATACTTCGCTAGTGATGAGTGTCTACGTGAGAAGTAGTTACAGGAGGTCACCCCCTGTTCTCCACTTGCGACTTTGTTTGTTTTGACCGTCTAACGGCGTTCTGGACTCGTTTTCACGAAACGCGCAAATCTTTGGCTATTTGTTTCATGGACATGGCACTTTAGAACATCCGGAACATTACTATACGCTCATCACCACTTATGTGCTTTGTTCTGCCCATCTAGTAGCATGTAAACAAAACGAAACGTCAACTTAATTACGGGTCATCTGTAAAAGGGCTCTATTATTTTGAGCCATAAGACTCTTTCCTTTATGCCTCTTTTCGCACGTCTAGCTCAAACGCTTCCTTTCGCACGACTACAGATAACAGTGACGTTCTCCATGATGTTCTCTAAAAGGGACTGACAACACGGCACTCTGAGATTTCGCGAACTATTAGATATCCAACTTCTTAATCTCGTCTCCGTCTCTAATGACCACGCTGTCGACGGAACGTTAAACTCCAAGCTTCCTTCCTTCATTCTTAATCTCGTCACTAGAGGCGCCTCTATTATTTTGACCGCCACTGTATCTCTGTATTTACATACGCACAGCCATACTAGTTTCTTTGGCTCCTCAGAGTGCATTTTCCTGGGCTCTCTATTACATAATTTGTGATACGTTACCTATTTCGGCGATGCCGGCGGCGAGGAGTATGGGAGCGTTGACGTCCTTGGCAGCGACCCGGAAGCCGATGGTGAGGGGCACCAGGCAGAGGGTCAGCAGCGCCAGCAGGCCGCGAGACACCACCCAGCCCCGCAGCACGTGCGCCACCTCCTGCACCACACACACACGTAACGCTGTACTCAAGTTTAAAACAAGTGGATTTCCGCCGCTAATTTTTGGTAGTTTCATTCCACTTTTTGACACACCGTTAAGTCAACTCCCCCCCCCACCCCACAAACATGAAAATGTGAAGTACTATTCTAGGAAAGACATTTTTATACGGGGTGCCTCAAAAAACAGCCACAACACGGACAAAGCTTGCGGACAGGAAAACTGATTGGTTATCAAGAAGGAACCTATATTGGGAAACGCTCGGCTTTGACGCTGGAGAGCATTCAAGGCTGAGAACGGTTGTGATCCGATTTGTCTTGGTGCTTGCATATTGAAGGTATGCAATCCTTCAGACATCAGTGTATTGCGGATGGACGTCCTGATCCTAATAGCATTCCTATCCTCGAAGTCTTTAGATGGGTGTGCGTTCCTTATTATGTCAACATATCCAATATTAGTAGCACATCACGATGTCTACATTACAAAAGTGCTTCGAGCTGCGTAGTTCCTACGTCATTGCAGAGCATACAACGACGGTGCTGAGGCGCACGCACATGATAAAATACGTGCGTCTCTGAGTTGCTGGCCGGCCGCGGTGGCCGAGGAGACTGAGGCGCTCCAGTCACGGTCTGCAAGGCCACTACTGTCGGGGGTTCGAATCCCCCCTCCGGTATGGATGTTTGTGCCGTCCTTAGTATTAGCTAGTTCATAAGTAGTTTGTAAGTTTAGGGACTGATGACCCCGTAGTTAAGTCCCATAAGCTATACAAACATTTGATTTGATTTGATCTGAGCCGTTTCAGTCACTCCAGCCGGCCGCGGTGGTTGAGGGGACTGAGACGCGTCAGTCACGGTCTACGCAACCACTACGGTCGGGGGTTCGAATTCCCCCTCGGGCATGGATATTTGTGCCGTCCTTAGTATTAGCTAGTTCATAAGTAGTTTGTAAGTTTAGGGATTGATGACACTGTAGTTAAGTCCCATAAGCTATACAAACATTTGATTTGATTTGATCTGAGCTGTTTCAGTCACTCCAGCCGGCCGCGGTGGCTGAGGGGACTGAGGCGCGTCAGTCACGGTCTACGCGGCCACTACGGTCGGGGGTTCGAATCCCTCCTCGGGCATGGATATTTGTGCCGTCCTTAGTATTACTCCACCTGACGTCATGGAGTCGATTACCCATATCACTTTTCGGCACCTATCAGAGGACAGACGGTAGACACGGCATAGTATTTGCAGGTACCAAGCATAAAGTGTTCCTACTTTACTGTACAATGGGCGAACCTCAGGCAGAAAATACCTACGTTGAACTTTTCGTCTTCTCGTAGGTGTCTTTCGATGGTTGTCAACGCGGAACGATATGGGATATGTCTGTTTGAAAACGTCCTGCTTAAATCGTGCAGCAGCTCTCCTATTGCAAACCGCTTTGGCGTATGCAAGCACCACGTCCGTCGTTCCCACAGGTATGAATAGATACGTCGCACCGCTGTCAACGTTACTGCACTGGCCGACAACAAAAGGTCCGCAGCAGAACGGGCGCAAGGATCGTGTGGAGGAATACTGCAGCGCGAGCGCAGGAATGTTATTAGGATCAGGACGTTCATCCGCAAAACACAGATGTCTCAAGGGCTGCATACCTTCATCATAAAAAAAAGTTCGAATGTTTGTAAATCCAAACTTTGTGCTCATCAGTCCGTAGCTTACAAACTAACCTAAGGACAAACACACACACACACACACACACACACACACATGCCCCAGGGAAGACTCGAACTCCGACGGCGAGCAACCGCGCGCTCCGCAGCGAGACGCCTTAGACCGCTCGGCTACTTCACCGCGGCCTTCATCATCAAAATAGTTCGTTCTCGGCCTTGAATGTTATCCAGCGCCCAAGCCGAGATTTTCCTTCTTGAAAATCTGCTAACAACATCTAAGTGATTATTCAAGCAACCTATAAGCAATTTTAGAATCATTTAAATAAATTTTGATCGCGACGGTTGCATACTTCTACCAAGACTTTCCGTCTAAAATAAGCATTAGAATAACCATTAATAAGTACTATATTCAATGCTTTTAACGTCCTTTTTAAAGTTGCCTAATGTAAAAAAAGACAATAAAGAACTCCGTATTGATAACAGCATACATGTGCCTAAATATGTAAGGAAAAAATAATATAAATTAAAGTGTCTTGAATACGGTGAAATATACTTGCCAAAAATAATATTAACAAAATTCATGGTACTGGTTGTTTGTTTGGGACAGGGGCCTATAGTGTTAAGGTCGTCAGTCCCCTGCTGGGGAGGTGAAGGAGTGAGAAGAGGAACGGTGCGCAATGGAAATAGAAAGAAATGCAGTCCAGGGAGGAAAGAAGGAAGAAAGACTGAACTAGCTCTGGAGCCAGTGCTCGCCTCGCACGAAATCACGAAAGAACCGCGAGCTTCCTGGGGGTCATGGTACTAGACAGGGACTAAATGATGGAAACAGTCTCAAAATTGAATAATAAACGCATCACATATTGGGTTATTTAGACTTACTACTAGATTGGTATTGAAAACGAAGGCTTCTGCAGCCAGAATAATTTGAATGACACATTGATATTGATATACCAATTCAATAACTCCGTAAGACACTAGTACGCTTTTATTTCCTGTGTCCTTAATAATCACAGTAAACATGTGTGTGGACTCTAATGGTTCACTTAATGAATGGAAGTATACGTAAAAATATATATTGTCAGGATGGACATTAACTCACCATGATACTGCCAAGCAGGAGTGCTGCGCCGAATAAGATGAGGACACAGCCGTGGATGACTTCAGTCACCGACACCAGCTCCAACTTCGTACCTGTTAATACGGCATAGAGAATAACACTGTACTCTTAATACTGGCCAGACAAACAAAGCGTCTCCGAAAGATATTCTCCACTGCTTCTTTGTTATACTGACACCAGTAATTTATAAATCTTTAATTTATGGCATTGATGTATCTGTCTCAGCTCTTTCATATGATTCCATGTAAGCGGCCATTTGTCACTCAATCCGTGTGTCCAGACATTGTTTAGTACCTGTCTGCCACCGTCTAAGAGTCATGTCATTAGTGTGTGTTACTTCGCCGTGAAAGCGTTTGTAGTAAGGTGATTAATTAGAATGTTGGGAAAATGTAGAAACGAAGGAGTCCTGCTTCCCTGAATGGTCTCATTTATAACGGTTTCATCACATGGTTATGTAATTCGTTTGCGACCTATCACCTAAATCTTATATCCTGTCAAATAGCAAGGTCGTGATGGACTCACCACTTGACAGTAATATGATGTGAAAAATTAGCTACACGGATAAGAAATGAGGTTTTCGAAGAAACAGCTTGGAGAGGAACTAGTGGGAAACAATGATTAGAACAATAGCGGTTTCGAAGAGAGTGACCTATTGACCCATACTCAACACAGATTCAGCAAGTATCGTTCTTGTGAAACAGCTCTTTACTCACATGCAGTGACGAGTGCTACTGACAAGGATATCAGATCGATTCTACATTTTAGATTTCCGGAAGGCTTTTGACACTGTACCTCACAAGCGTCTTCTAATAAAATTTCGTGCTTATGGAACATCGCCAAAGTTGTGCCATTGGATTCGCGATTTGCTGACAAAAAGGACACAGTGCAACGTAGACGGGAAGTCATCGAGTAAAATAGAAGTGATATCTCGCGTTGCAAAATGTTCAAATGTTTGTAAATCTATTGGACCAAACTGCTATGGTTATCAGTCCCTAGACTTAAACTAACGTAAAAATAACACACACCCATTCTCCAGCAAGGACTTGAACCTCCGACAGCTCGAAACTGCGCGCTCTGCAGCAAGGAGTATAAGAGCGCTCGGCCACTCCACCGCGACTCTGGAGATGCCCAAGGAAGTGTTACTGGACCCTTACTGTTCGTTATTTTCATAAACGATTTAGGAGACAATGTGAGCAGCTCTCTTAGACTGTCTGCGGATGTTGCTGTCATTTAACTGTTAGTAAAGTCATCGTCAGAAGATCAAATGCAACTGTTCAGTGATTTAGATAAAATATATGCATGTTGCAAAAATGGACGATTGATGCTAAATAATGATAAGTGTGAAGTCATCCATTTGAGCACTAAAAAATTCCATTAAATTTCAATTTCACGATAAATCAATCAAATCTACAGGCCATAAAGCCAACTAAATATCGAATAACAATTAAGAACATCTTAAATTAGAAAGAACACAGAGCAAATATTGCAGGAAAGGAGAACCATGGGCTACGTTTCATTGGCAGAACATTTAGAATATGCAACAGCTCTACTAAAGAAACTGTCTATACTACATTTGTGCCTCCTGTTTCGGAGTAGGATCCCCACCAAGTACAACTGACGGAGGCTGTAGAGAAGGTTTAGAGAAGGTCAGTTCGTTTTATATCATCGCTGTGTAGAGTGTACGGCAACTCCTAGAAATTGTCTGTAACGTAAAAAAATAATAAATAAATAAAATAATAATAATAAAATAAAGTAAAAAATAATAAAAAAGTCTGTAATGTAATTATTTGCTTAGGCAGCAGGTCTCTGACCTACTTCCTGTATTTAACTAGTAGTTTCTCTACTCCTGGGTAATCATACCTTAAAACTTCAATCTTCTTATCGGTGTTGTCATTTTACCGTGCGCTCATTTGTAAAAGTTATTCAAGTTGTAAGCTGCCTTGTTGAGGGTGTATTTTTGTTTGAAATTTTAAGCAGCTTACCGATGTAATCGTTTTATTGTCTACCTTTTTTGTCAAACATTATTCAAGATGTAGGCTGTCCTGTACATTGAACACTCATATTAAAAATTTCAGTCTGCTTGTCTGTGTTGTCATTTTACTATGTGCCAGTTTGTAAGAGTTATTCAAGTTGTAACCAGATTTGTTGATTATTAAGTTTAAAAATTGTAAACTGCTTTTATCAATCATTCAAGCTGTAAACTTCCCTGTTGATTGTGCACTCATATTTAAAGTTTTAAACAACTATCAGTGTAAACATTTACCTCCAGTATTACACAGTAATTATATGAAGTTTAAAACATTCCTGATTATACATCTGTATGACCTCACTTCAGTAAAGCTTATTCAAGGTGTAATCTGTGGTAATCTGTTCTTGTGTACATGTCCCAATCAAATATGTGCAACTGGTCATGATAAGTGATCCCTTTGGGGCATCACCTTGCGTTCATTTCCCTTAATATCCAAATTTTAAGGTCCCAAAAATGATTTGGAGACGTCAACTGATGTAATTAACCAGTAAACAAACAATATGAAGGATCAGATTACATAATTAACATAAAACTCAAAATAAAATTAATTCCAATGTAGAATTACGGAAAAAGTGTCCGAGCCGCAATTAAGAAAGTCGTGAAAGGAATTCGACTGTATGTTCACTGGTGAACAGGGTGAAACACATAACGAACTTATGACGATAGAATCCAAGACCAGAAGCACACAAAACTCATGTGCGTAATAATCAATAGAAGGTACAATCGATAAACAAACATCGTATAGTGAAAAGTGATTATTAACAGCATAAACAGCTATGCAAGTTTACATGCATCAATCCTCATTAGACCAACGGACGTTACGTAGTCGAAGTATCGCGGTTTGCTGATGAATTTAAACCGACGGAAGGGTTGCACACCATTACTTTCATGTTCCAATTCAAACACTCATTCTGAACATTGCTTACCGAGGAACATAAACCTAGATATTTTGGGAGCAATTTGAAAGGTAATGAACACACATGTAATACGAGAGTAGCTGAAAATTATCATAATTCTTGCTGTCATTTTGAATAAATTTTGGTCTGCCAGTAACAGCGGGCAGACAATATTTGCTGACGCCGACAGCCACGGCGGAATAGCTGTGCCCACTAAGGCGCCTTCCTAAGGTGCGCGCGGCCGTTCCACGTCGAAGGTTCAAGTCCTCACTCGGGCATGTGTGTGTGTGTGTGTGTGTGTGTGTGTGTGTGTGTGTGTTTGTATGTGTGTGGATCTTAGGATAAGTTAGTTTAAGTAGTTTGTAAGTTTAGGGACCGATGACCATTGCAGTTGAGTCTCGTAACTTCACAAACATTTTAATTTTTGACGCCGAAATTGTACATCCACATTGGTAGGGAGGTCTCGAACCTCAGGCGGGAGCGACAGCCCAGTTCGTAACATGATGCTTTAGACCACGCGGCTGCTCTCGCGAGGCGAACAAGACAACATGAGAAATATGAAATATCGACGTACGAAAGAAATTCAAAGAAGCTCTTCGAAATTTCATAATAAATGGAACTTCAGACGAGAGAATTAGTGGAATGATGTTAACGTACTGAGTAGCTAAACCCTTTTAAAACGAATTGCGAAGCAAATTAAAGTTTTGTTGGCAGCATAGACTCACTCAGAAAATACTGCAATTAAATCTAAACCCCGATTTACATTGCTGTGGCCATATGTGATAGTAGAAGAAACATTAGAAAAAGTTTGGGCTTGCCGTTAAGTGCTCTACAGTAAAGATCATGGATTCGAAACCTGCTCAAGTTATCGATTTTTTGACACTACGTTTCAATCTAGCCTTCACCTCTCACCCATCTGAGTCGACAGAAACGACACTTGGATTTCAAGTTAAACTGTACGTCCCCATATAGCTTGAGGAAGTTTAGGGACATGCAAGTGGAAGACCTGTGCCAGATCACAGAGCAACACGATATTATTTTGTAATTGATCTCAACTTTTCCTTGATATTACAATTTATTTCCCATACCGGTTGTTTTCCCAAATTTACATACGACATAACGACGTTTTATAAGTTTTAACGTATTTCATTTTTATTCTAATTGTAATGTGTATTACTTACAGTAAAATGCATCGAAAAAAAATCTAACCTGAACAATGCGTGTACCGTGTGCACAACCAAAACGAGTTGAAAGAACCATGTGTATGTCATCGAACTCTTAAACAGCCAGATCGATTTTGATGAAGTAATTTTTTGTATGAGTTTGAGTGGGTCCTTGCATGTTTAGATTTATAACTTGACAGAGTAGGTGGTGCTAACAAATTCCAAATAATGGAAATTGGTAGTTTAAGTAGTTTCGGATTAGATTAATATTTTATGCACTGCCATATCGTTCATTCGGTAGCGATAAAAGAAGAACAATTGATCTTCAAAACAAGAGAAAAGGCTTTGTCTCCATTAGATTTTGAACAATGCATGTCCGTGGGTACTTCCATACAAATGTACTGTTTTATTCCTTTCTTGATGAAATTTTCTATACACTTCACCTCCAAAACTAGAGAAACATCATTGACTACTTAAGTTTTCGTACCTGTCATGAAGGAGCGTACCTTGCTGTAGACTTCGTCACCGTCTGACTGATCACCATGAAATTTGGCAGATGTCTGTAACTTTTCATGAACATAGAAGGGGCAGGAGGATTGACAGTGAGCGGGGGTAGGTAGGCACAGTGTCTAACCATTTCTAAAATTCTTCACGATTAATGCTAATCTAAAAGTCACATATTTAGCACATAACTCACTTGTCAGGTTATCAAATATCCTAAGCAGAACTGCGCAGGTGAATTCGATTATTTATGGAATCGTGGGTTCTAATGAAAGAAGTTGAAAGCAGTAGACATTTTCTATTATGGCGACAATAAAATAACAGACGGCAGTACAAAAGAACTGAAGTGTGGACTGCAAAAATAAAGAAAAACCTTTTGTGGGTGAAAGTAATTTATTAAAGTTGAATATAAATTTAAATGGTACGATGTCATTTTTGTGGTGTAATCTTATATGGAACAAACCTGTCTGATGAACAGAATAAATTACAGAAGAACACTGTGTATCTGATGTGGATGAATAGCTAACAGAGCGCCAATGAACAGAGTCGGAAATAAAAATTGCTTTATAGCGTAACTGTTCATGATTTATTGTAGGCTTCACGGTGAGGATAGAAATGTAATGTTCGAGTTTTAAGTTTGTGATTGGCCCGTCTCTTGATTTAGTAATTACACTACGTTCTTAATATATTTCGGCTTCTTACCGTAAACGAAGCGAGGCATTTGTTTACAATATGTAACTAAAACTGAACTTTCGGGCGTTCAAATGTGTATAAATACAATCAAATTATAGAAACGAGGTCTAGGTATGATACAGGTTACAAGCAAGAAAGATTTTGTGCTACTTACTTTCTCCAGTGTTGAATTTGTATGTTGTCAGGCATGAATCACATTCTGCAAAAACAAGAAGGAAGTATAAGGAAATTCGAAATATAAGAACATTACGTGACATGCAAAGGAATTAATTATGTAGTGTAAAGCAGATCTACAACAGAAATGACCATACTATGACAAGGAAGGGGAAATTAGAAGTGTAAAACTGCGAGAAGAATTTGCGAGGGTAGTGAAGAAAAAATCTGAGTAAAATCACTTGTGTACCTGAATAGACAAATTATCCACAGCAGCTGGCCATGGCAAAACTATTCCACCTGTCAGACTTGAATGATACATTTCCATTTCTGAGGAAGGCAGGTGCTGGCCTATAGTTTACTTGTCGCACAGTGGAGGACATTTACCTCTTTGGTGTCGATTTGGCGCGTTCAAGCACCCGTCTTAGATCGATTTAAATAGAAAGCTTCCATAGCGGCCCAGTAGGGTGTTTGCCGCACCTGAAGATGTCGGGCATTTGCGCCGATTAAATATCGGTTGAATTTAACAACGGAATCGGACGTCTTACCCGAGAGCCTTATTTGTAATTGATCCGTCGGGAAAGCCTGAAGCAACACACTATTAAATTAATTTTACTTAGCCTACAGGCAAGTCTGAGATATTGTCTACGCAGGGGATTATACGTCGGAGAGGGCAGGATAATTTTCGCATTTCCCGTTTAATTATAATTGAAAACACTTTGTGGGAATCCGCGGTAGTTCATGTCACCTAACTCGAGGGAAGTTCAGGCGACCGGTACAACAGCAACAGATATGCCTACCACCCCCGTTAGGTTGTCTATAATGATCGCAAAACAGACAGGTGGGCCATAATTCATTGACAGAATTCCAAACGCTCATTTGTTAGACCTTTCTTACTGTGATCTATGTCAAACGTCATTTATACGACTGCAAAACTCCGAGGCAGATTTGAAATTTGAGAATACCGTATTACGTATTGCACTATCAGGATACAGCAAATGAAACAGAAATGCTTTTTTAAAGGAACGAAACGAGAATGCACTATTCTTCTATCACATTCACGTACATGATATCAGGAAGTAAGTTCAAAAAATGTTCAAATGTTTGTAAATCTTATGGTACTTAACTTACGAACTACTTATGAACTAACTTATACTAAAGACAGCACAAACATCCATGTCCGATGAGGGATTCGAACTCCCGACGGGGAACGGCCTCGCGCATCGGAGCATAGCTCCTCAATGCGCTCGTCCGCTCCGCCGCGTCAAAGTAAGTTCATTCTTCAGTTTTAAACCAGCTCTACAAAGAACACCCTAAATGCGGTAGTTCATGTCACCTAACTCGAGGGAAGTTCAGGCGACCGGTACAACAGCAACAGATATGCCTACCACCCCCGTTAGGTTGTCTATAATGATCGCAAAACAGACAGGTGGGCCATAATTCATTGACAGAATTCCAAACGCTCATTTGTTAGACCTTTCTTACTGTGATCTATGTCAAACGTCATTTATACGACTGCAAAACTCCGAGGCAGATTTGAAATTTGAGAATGCCGTATTACGTATTGCACTATCAGGATACAGCAAATGAAACAGAAATGCTTTTTTAAAGGAACGAAACGAGAATGCACTATTCTTCTATCACATTCACGTACATGATATCAGGAAGTAAGTTCAAAAAATGTTCAAATGTTTGTAAATCTTATGGTACTTAACTTACGAACTACTTATGAACTAACTTATACTAAAGACAGCACAAACATCCATGTCCGATGAGGGATTCGAACTCCCGACGGGGAACGGCCTCGCGCATCGGAGCATAGCTCCTCAATGCGCTCGTCCGCTCCGCCGCGTCAAAGTAAGTTCATTCTTCAGTTTTAAACCAGCTCTACAAAGAACACCCTAAACTGAGCGGATTTACTGTTGTTAACGGTCACTGATAAATCAAAACAACAACAAAATCAGTTAAACCTATAACTTACGGAGAACTGTCTCAGTGATGGTCGCTATGCCGTGTATCTGTGAAATAAAGATGGACTGTCATCAGTTCAACCGATTTATAAAATTACACACTTTATCATATAAATGACACTAGAGTTCACACTTACGTACAGAAAGTTCATGCACAAAATAAAAACATTAAGCATCTACCCTTCTACATCTACATGGGATACTCTGCAAATCACATTTAAGTGCCTGGCAGAGGGTTCATCGACCCACCGTTGTACTATTTTACCTCCCATTCCATTCTCGAATAGCGCGCGGGAAGAATGAACACCTGAATCTTTCCGTTCGGGCTCTGATTTCTCGTATTTTATTCTGATGATCATTTCTACCTATGGAAATGGGAGTCAACAATATAGTTTCGCATTCGGAGAGAATGTTGCCGATTGTAGTTTCGTAAGTAGCCCACCCCGCAGCGATAAGCGCCGTTGTATTGATTCCCATCCCAGATCCTGTATCATTTCCGTAACGCTGTCTCCCCTGTATCGTGACAATACGAAACGAGCTGCCCTTCTTTGGACTCTTTCGATGTCCTCCGTCAAACCCAACTGATAAGGATCCCACACTGGGCAGCAATACTCCATAAAAGGACGAAAAAGGGTAGTGTATGCAGTTTCTTTTGTAGTTTTGTTGCATCTTTTAAGGGTTCTGCCAATAAAACGCAGTCTCTGGTTCGCCTTCCCCACGACATTATCTATGTGTTCTTTCCAATTTAAGTCAGAAGAAATTGTAATTCCAAGGTATTTTGTGGAGTTACGGCCTTCACACTTGATTGATTTATCATGTAAACAAAGTTTAACGAGTTTCTTTTCGTACTCATGTGGACTTCACACTTCTCATTATTTAGAGTCAACTGCCGATTCTTACATCATACTGATATCTTATTGAAATCATTTTGCAGTTGGTTTTGATCTTCAGATGATTTTATTAGACGGTAAGTGACCCAAGAAAGCTACTTAGATTTTCCCCTAAATCGTTTATGTAAATAAGGAACAGGAGAGGACCAATAACACTACCCTGTGGAACGCCCGAAAGCAACTCTGTTTTAGTCGATGCCTTACCATCGATTACTACAAACTGTGTCCTCTCAGAGAGGAAATACCCTATCCAGTCGCAAATTTGGGACGATATACCGTAGCCACGCAATTTGATTAAAAGCCTGTTTTGAGGTACGGTGCCAGAAGCCTTCTGGAAATCAAGGAATACGGAATTAATTTGCGAACCCTTGTCGATAGCACACATCACTTCTTGTGAGTAAAGAGCTAGTTGTGTTTCGCATACTCTTATTTGAGTATCTCTAGCTGGAAGTACTTAAACCGAAATTTATACGAGGAACAATGACGTTTTTAATGACGGTACGGAAAAGGAGCAAAGGATCGCAAAAGTAGCATTTTTATAAAACAGTCAAAGAGAACATCCACTCTTTCCTGGAAGACAATTTTGGTGGACATTGGATTGGATGAAGAAGGTCCATTGAGTTCCCTCCACGGTCGCCAGATTTAACACCTATGGAGTTTTACTTGTAAGTACCTGTGGCAGATAACTTCTATTGATGGAAGCCACGCACGCTGGGGGAACTTCGCCTGGAGACTGCAGCGATATGTCGCGCCATCTCCACCGAAACGCTAACTGACGTAGCCGCGGCGACGCTCATTGTTCCGCTGAGTGTGTAAGCGCCAAACGTCAAAATTTTGAACGTTTAAAGTAACTTTGTGTGATCAAGTATTAGATGTAAAATAAACACATAAAGTGATACTTTTAGTTCATTAAAGTAAGTACACATTTTCTGGTGGACTCTGTATATTCGCAGAATGAATACTCACAGGAAGTGAAGTCGAGCGGTGAATATTGTACAGTATTTTTTGGATTACACTCAACTAGAAAGTTATTTATTATGTGGACAAGGCGATGCACGCAAAGTAAAACAGAGTACAGCAAATGAACCACTGCAAAATAAGTAATTTTCATGAACTCAGGATGCGAACAAGTCGAGCGTAAAACAAATATGCTTACAGATGCATAATAATTTGAAGTTCAATTAATTTCAACGGAATCATTTGCCTGGAGTGATTTCAGGAAATCATGACAAACTAAGATTGGATAAAACAAAGACATTAGGAATTCGCGAGCAATTTCCGTTTAATTAAAATTGGTTGCAAATAAAACTGTTCGAATTATAGATGACAACTGTTTCATTGTTTCAAAACAATGATTCGATAAGCGGAAATATTGCAGTGTTTCAAAATCATCGTATTTCACGATTTCGAAACCGTCGTGTTTCATTCTACTCGGTTTTGGACAACATTCGCGGTCGTTAATGAAGCTGTTTTGTCCTGTCGCTGTTTCAAAACAGCGGTGTTTCAGACCAATAATGCAGGAAGATACACATTTAAAAATGTTCAAATGTTTGTACAGCTTATGGGACTTAACTACGTGGTCATCTGTCCCTAAACTTACTAACTACTTATGATCTACCTAATACTAAGGACGGCGATACACATTTAACTTACTAATACTGCATATATGTAGTTTCAAGAGCTTAAAAAACTGACAGACGTGAGTCTGCAGCTTAAGATGACTGAAATCAAGATTCGTTTCTCAAGTGATTGCTATATTCCGAAATGACGTTTGCTCTATAAACGCAAAATTTCCATAAAACACCCACTATTTACATTAAAATATCCAGTAAAATTCTAGGTTTATCTGTCAGTTTTTCGTTAATCATATTAAATAATACGACTAAAAGCAAGACTTTTTTTTTTAAATATGGAACAACATAAAGCCTGAAATGACATACGATAAATCTAACATAATGTTCCGCATTTGACGGATATTACGAAAACTTTGACGATGAATGAAACCGCGAATTACAGATTTTCACAAAACTCGAACTTTAAAATAAGGTTTATTTTAGTAAAGCATTAATCAGTGCGATAACGACGTGTAAAAACGTATCCATTTCCAAAATTTTAGCTCAATAAATTTAATATTATGATACGCTTTTTTTAATATCAGATGTAGGTTAGCACACACAACACCTATCTAAATTAGCCACTAGAATAGAGGAAATAAAAATGTGTTAATTATAGCTACTTTGATAAAAACCAGTATATTAGACAGAAAACGTCAGTCCCCAGCTAATGGGGTAGCAGGAACGTCACTTACTGCAAAAGCAGTATATCTGGTACAAGGGTAAAATTTTGCCTACCATCCCGGCGGCCTCGCATGATTATGTTGGCAACATCAAAAAAGCGGCAGAAATTCTTTGCCAAGATGATTTGATTGGTATTTCGTACAGACAATAATGTAAATAAATGATGCTGTTCGTGCTCGGTTGACAGTTCCTATATGTACTCTTATCCGCTCAGTAAGAAGTAATTGTCCTTGTAACAGCAAGTTTCCATGACAAAACATTAGCGTTGTCTCTCGCTTGACCGATGCCAACGACACATGATTGCCAACATTATCACGCGAGGTCGCCGGGACGGTATGTAAAATTTAACCGATGGAGGAAATATAAAACTGCCGCGGCATCTAAAACCTTAATTTTTTCTCCTACAGTTTCTGTTCTCGCACTATGTTTATTGTTATATAGCAATAATAAAAAAATCTTATTCATTTCATTTGAGCGGAGCGGGCTGTTTGATGGGGCAATGGGGATCCAAATTGGGGGTGAGTTGGGTGGGGTAGGAGGCTTGCCAGTTCCTGCAAGCGCCTTACCACCAGGGATAGCTTTGATCGCAGCCGGCGGATTGGGACCAATTTAATTTTTCTCTGGGACGTTGCCCCCGATCCGATCAGGGGTCGGACGCCCGAGTCACTGTCGTAAGCTCGTGGAGATCAGCTCTACCAAGGGATGGACAGGCGTCTCCCTAGAGGGGACACACAAGGGAGCGCAGTATCCTCTGAGTTTCTCTCACATTGATGAAGTATATTTGAGGCAATTTGACTGCAATAATGGTTGAGAATAGAATCTCAAGCCGTAAGTTATCACAGTACAGATTAACCGTTATATGATACAACACGGAAAAAACTGGTAGCAGCTGTGATTAGTGTTATTTTTCGTAGTTATTTCTCTACGTTCATTATTCATTTTGCTGTACATTAATAATTAGTAAAAATTTCATCAGAAATATAGTCATACGGGCATTTACTGATTTCTGGAAGCAGTCCAAGTAATGCACTGACTTTATGAGTAGAAAATTTACTTTTCACGTATACCTGGAAATGCTTTCAGGGAATAATGTACACATTATTAACATCTCTACTATATGCAGCATGTACGTACAAAGTGCGGAATATTACTCAAAACAACGTTGAAAAAATATCTTACGGTCAATTACAGTTATGTAACGATTCCATTTAGAGCAAAGTCTATGAATAATTATCCGTACCCGACCCTGTAAACAAATTTTGTATCGAACCACTGAAGTGAACCAGTAAAGGATGTCATTATTATTGTTTATCTCATTTATTGACTGGCAATTTAATTTTGTAGCAAGAACAAAAGAAAGTAGAGTCAAATATTTCCCACACGAAAGAAACAATGAAAGGAGGTACTTACTATTCCCAACACTCCAATGATGACGCTTCCCCTCTTGAGAGAACAGCCGCAACAGCACTGATTCAGAATAGGTATCTTCCACATTATGGAAATTCTTCAATCTGGAAATTATAAGGGGCTCTTTAAAAGTGTTACATATAGTTATACAGTGTAGAATATTGTATAGAAATAAGAAATACATTTACGTCAAATTGGCAGTAAATAGCAATTAAACTCTGAAAAATATCTATTTTTCCGTGATAACTGGCTTGAAAACAATGTTTTACCAACCAACTTCCTTAAGAGAAACTTCACTGACGAATAGTGTCAGATGACGTCGAAATTGAGTTTTTAATAATAATAATAATAAGGAAGGAAAGTAACATCCGCTGACATCGTGATTATAACACACGAGGTGCACTCTCGGAATTTTTTAAGGATGGGGAAGGAAATCGGCTTTTCAGAAGAATCATTTGCCTGGAGTTATTCAAGGAAATCACGGTAAACTAAATCAGGATGGCCGGAAGCGTCCTCCCGAATTCGAATGCAGTGTGTTACCTCTGCGCCACCTCGCTCGTTTGAGTTTTTAATGGCAGTGGTACCTACACAAAGAGGTGACGAACAACGTCCGTACTTAGTCGCAGTTGGAGTCACTATTAATCGTGCTTTAGTGTTACAGCAAAGCACCCACACTAATTAATTCCTTTTCGTATACAGAATGTAATTAATCTAGAGATTAAGGTTTATGGAAAGTAGAATATTATTTCCTTTTGACAATTGACAGAACGAAATATCCTGTGATGAGTTACTTCTCCATTTTCAAATTAGAAAACAGGACGAGCAACAGGAAAGGCACATGAGGTATAATTGGTAGGACGCTTAGAGTTTAACAACGCATATTGTTTCCTTCTCGGCAAACTATATTTGCGACGCTCCGGATATCAGTAGGGGTTGTCGATTATCGCCATTCTCAGACTAAGCTAGAACAACTCCGTTGTGATATCCCGCGCGTTTTAACTCTATTTAATTGAATTATGAAAGCGGTAGCAATTGGGGTAATCAGTGTAGGCAAATATTTGCCATTTTTGTGTTTCGACAGCGGCATTTTTGAGCTGGTTTCTTTCTTTCTTTTTTACAACCTGTTGCGGTATTTGTAAAAAAAGAAATCTGTAGTTTTTATATTTCGACACAATTACGTATTTCAACAACTATGATAAAAAAGTACGCGTAACACGTCAAAACGAAATCGTCCTCTATATAATGCAAGATTACATTAATTTTCATGATAATGCACATTATCTTTAGGTTACACCTACACTATTTTAGAGTAAAAAGTATTTTAACTACTTAGATCGTCAAGTGATGCTACACAATTATGTAATGGGAAAGAACCTTGTATAGGAGTCCATTATACATGGACAACTCATTATATATTTTGTGGTTAAAATGATGAGTAGGAACTGACTTTGTGTGATTGGCGAATCCTTGCGATGACCACAAAACTCTTGCTATTGTTCAAATTAACGCTTCATACCTAATATTACTTACATATTTTACGTGCTTAGGTGCGGTAACTTTGATTCTGTGATTGTTGGTTTTCATGAGAAAACGCCTTAAGGAAAAAAAACAAAAAAAAACAAAAAAAAACAAAAAAAAAAAAACAAAAAAAAAAAAATAAAAAATAAATAAATAAAAAAAAAAAAATAAATAAATAAATAAATCGTCGATTTGTCGTCGATAGAAATCTTAAATGTGGCCTTCTTACAATTCGCAATTTTAGTACCGAAAAATAATGTTTATTAGGGTGTTCATACTGGAAACAATTGTTCTAAAATAGTTAAATGGAGTAACTAGATAAATTTTTAAATGAAGTACATTTAAAATTTAGCCTTCGGCTTTGGTTAATTATCAAAATATTTGCAATCCACGATGGAGAAACGGCGTAAGAACTTCCGAATCTCCATAATAATAATAGTGAAAAAACTTTCGAACAAGGTAATTTGCAACTAATAGAAGTTATGGAAGTGATCATTACCATTAATGGTAGCCAACTTTTAATAACCAAAATCATATTTTTCGTGGTTTTCTGAGGAAACAGGGAAGTATTGCATTTATAAACCATAGAAGGGCTATATAGATCGCACAAACTATACAAAATCCAGCTGATTGGTTTAGTTTCACTGGTTTCAAGAACATTTTTATGCTTTCCTACAGTATGTTCATTCTTCATACAAGTATAAAAATGATCGGTAAGCTAAGAATTATTCAAAACATTCGCCCTTTAGCTCTATGATCAATGGGACCCGAGATATGGGACTTCGAAAACTCATACTTTCTCACGCCTGGGTTTTCGAACGGACGATGTCTGCCAATAACGACGATGTGTCGCAGATAGAGTAAAATGGAAGTTATTCGGCGCACGTAGCACGTGAAGGGCTAATTTTACGTTTAGGCCTAAGGACATCGTGCTGCAGCGCGGGGGGCGAGTTGGCAGAATTTCCAGCCGTACGTGAGGGGAGTTGAACAGAGCGTTAGCTGAATGAACGTTGCGTAATTCTGGTGCCGGCAACAGAAATAACGGCGAAAATAACGACGAAAGAAATTCAAATAAGGACGGTGAAGCAATCGAGTAGCACATTTTGTCATTTATTCCCATTACAGCGCTCAGGAATGTCGACAAAATCTAAATACATGTTTGCATGTACTCTTGCCAGATATGTCGCAAAACGTAACTATTCAACAACTAATTACTTTCCATAACAGATTTACAGTCGTGTGACGAAACAGAGGAGACTTATAAAGTATATCACAAGATTGCAATAAATAATTTCAAGAGATTACGATTTCATTTTCAATGTTGGTGAGTCAACCTTCGTCTGATGAGTTGCAGAAATATATTCTTTCTTTACAAGTGTTTAGGTAACCAGAAATTCAGGGCAAATTTTTCTTGTTCTTGTTGTAGGTTTAATTTTCGAGATTTTTCTGTATCACTTAGTCCGTACGCTTTCAGCATCTACAGCCACAGCTTTTTAAGTCTATGCCTTCGTATTACGTCTTTAGAATGCATAACTTTAAAAGTATCATGTTAAATATCTTACGTCTGAATCACGAATCAGACCAGCGATTGTTTTTACCTCAGACAATGGAAGAAATGGTGCTAGAGAGAACGAATTAATGGGAACCCAGGTGTATATGTTTAATATGCCATCACAAGACCTTCTAAGGACGAATATTGGTGTACCGACAATAGCTGAAATATTGATGAATACTACAGATGTCGATCAAAATATTTCCACAACAGACACCTATGATCATTATTGCTTTAAGCGCGTGAAACCATGTTTAGAATAACAATAAAAATAAATAAATAAAATCAGTGTTCTTTGTTATTTCCATGAAAACTTTGCCTTATACAACAAATAAAATTTTGGTAGAAAGATAAAAGTAACATCAGTAGGGTTCCAAATGAGGGAAATTAGCGTAATTCAATTACAGATTATTATTACATGTTCAGTTAACAGTGAAAAACCCTCAGCTTCAAGTAATAGCACTAAACACATATCCTCCGCACCTGACGGTGTTAATATTAGTCTTCAAACTGTAGATGCTGGATTTTTTCAAGTGATTACAACAAAGTAATAAAAGATAACTGACTGGCACTCCATCGTCTACATTCAGTCATTTACAATTTTCTACACAAAAATATTAGCCTATGTTGCAATATCCTTTATCCTTTCCGAAAGACAGGTTATGATATTGACATACCCATACCAAAATTTTAAATGTAATTCGTATTTTTTTAATTATAATGTCTGTCATTTCGGACATGTCGTCCTTTGTGGAGTCGTATATGTTGTACACTGATCGTTTAATTTTAGGCTCAGCTTTTTATTGCGGAGGATGGTCAGCCCTCCGACTGAACGTGCTGGAAAACCAGCTATACACTGAATGAAACATCCAGAGTACATACTGAGGCATAATCTGGGACGTAATCATAGGATACAAATGTTGAATTTACCTCAGCAAAAGGAAATGATAAACTATAACAGGAGGTAGCACATTAATACTGGATTCAATGCAATTACCATTTTGAGACATCTCTCTATTCATGCAATTAAGCATTTACTGTACGCTGATGTGAACTGGACTAGATTGTTCCTATTTACACCTACTACGGATACTGGTAAAAATGACTCCAAATGATCTTGATTTTTGTACATGTCAAAATATAATTTTGCATATTTCCTCCAAACACATTGTTCTGCAATTTTTCTTATGCTTATTGAGTTCAGTCCAATTTCTGTTTGAAAGAATAAAATGAGTTCCTTGTGAAAGCTGTAGATTGAATATAACTAATGTACTCATCAATTCATTAAAAGATTATGCACCTATTCCTTCTGAAAAATTGTACCTTAGTGCCTTTGTCCATGGTATGACATGGCATTAATGAATCAAAGGCACCATGTAATTTCTGAACTTTTCGTGGCCTAAGGACTAAGCCAATAAAGTTAGGGAGTGCAGCCGTCGAGATTCAACTACGTTGATTAATATTTCGACTGTGTTTTCAGACCAAGACTGCCAAAAAGGTTCCAGGCGCGTTCTTATGTGCTCCACCGTGGCTGCGCAGCGTGTACAGGTCACAGATGTTGGTCTGTGGCAAAGTGCTAAGCTCAGCACACCCCATCCCCTCCCATCGCGGAAAAAGGAATCAGGTATTCGATTCTTTTGACGACTTCTCTGGAATTTTGTTCCACTAAGTGCAGGATTCCACGCCTTGTCTAAATTAAGAGCTCACACTCCTCAAGCGCATCTTTAAAGCGAATAGATATTCCCAGAAACAAATTCACAAAGCATTGAGCGTGAATCGGAGAATGCAAATGGGCAACCTGGAAGATACCTTATGTGGGTGCTCTTATGTGACGTGATTTATCGATTTAGTTTGATGTGTATGCATATCTGTAACATTATTATAACGTTGCCCTTGCTTTGTATGATGCCATAATTGTTAAAGTAGATTCCGCGATTATATATTGAACAAGGAATTGATGGTACCGAATTTTTGAATTAATTTAAAGTACAGCACAAAATAAACATTAAAACAAATAAAACGCGGGTTGGATATTAAAGTCGGGCACCATACAAGCAACAGCACGTCATAAGACTTACGGTAAGCATCTACCTGGATCCTGCAATTCGTATTGTAGAAGCTGGAAATGATAACTTTTACTTATTTAATACGTGAACGTTCGAGTTACTTTCCGTAGGAGATCAATGTTCAGACTGTTCAATTCGCTTTTCATTGTTGTGTGACCGTGGGTGGAACATGAAGTTACTGGTAATGATAGAATAAAAAAAAAAAAAAAAAAAAAAAAAATGATCGGGCTTTGTGAAATTACAAAAGAAATGACTGCAGGTTCTAAAATCAAGCAAAGTATTGTATAAGGATGATTGATTGTGATTGAAATTTTGCAGACAATGAGAAGCGATTGTAATGGCTTCTGAACATTAAACTATTACGGACGTTGAGGAGCTGAAAACAATAAGAAATTAAATATTTGACGAGGAGGAGTTTGATTTAAATGAAAACCAAGGAGAGGGAATGTTTTTAAATTTAAATAATATATTTTCAGCAACAGCTTGCATTATTCTTACTTACATGAGTGGTTACAGGTATGAAAGACGTATTGACACATCGGATAAGACAAGAGAGTGAGTAAAACTACTATCACGGTTCCGTCTTCTCGTTTGTTCGGAAGTAAAAAATGACGAACGAAATTAACTTAGTTGCATTACGAGTCAGAGGGAACAGGAGGCGATAACCATGGCTGATAAAAGTTAAAAAAATTAAGTGTATCGTTACATTATCTTTGCATATGAGAGTTACACTATTGAAAGCTACTAACGTAAAGTATGTATAACATTGTCGTCTTTGTAATATTTACTATGTTAAATATTGTGTAAATTGGAAATATTGTAGAGGTTCTGGCTTAGGTCTTTTCTAAATAATATTCATGTGTAAAAGATGGGGGCATCTCCGCTTCAAAGGAGAGTGAGGCCGTGGAAGTAAAAGGTGTAAAAAGCGCGCCAGGTGGCGGGTTTGCGCGGCTAAAAGTCTGTTCCTAGAGATGTCGTAGTCTGGACGCTGATGAGTGAACAGCGCTTGTGTGTTGCGGCTGTTTTGCTTGAGGCTATACTTTTCAAGAAGAGTAGTAAAATGGCCTCGGATGGAAAATAGTTTTTCAAATGTTTACTGGCATAAAATTTGTGGCATATTATTGAAATTATTTCGACGCTAAGAAGACTAAATTTGGCCACATGCTTCAAGAGCCAATAATGGAATATATTACGCTACAATTAACTGCACTGCAGCGCCAATGTTCCACCATAGGCAAACTAGCCAATTTTTTAATAACAGCCTGAACCTCAAATTTGAGAATTTTGTGAATAATATCCATAAAATGTAAACATAGCTGCTAAGCTGTTATTGTCATATGCCATTATTCTCTGCAGGGTCCTTTTCTTATTTAAACTGAAATATTCTGAGTGACCCAGGTAAATAACAGTTAAAAATAATAAAATTCCAATTTTCATAGAGAGCAAGAAGTTACAGTGATTTTGTTGCATAATCATATAGTCGAGATCTACGTAAAGCGTAGGCTAATGTTCAATTTAATCACCACCAAGTACAAACTTTTTCAGCCAGTTTTACATTCTTAAAGTGTTTACTTAACTTTAATCAAAGAATGACTTAACAGAGTCATAAAGTTTCTTGATTGCAATATATAAGTGCATAGTTGTTTCAGTTAATTGAAACATAGCTTATCAGATTCATGTACCTCATTTTCAAAAAATAAAACATTGAACTTCAACCACTCGCAGTTTACGTCATAAATTCCGTGAATATATCAGGAGTGTTTGAAAGAGTACTTCACTCTCTCTCTCATGCGTCGTTGTGTGACGTATTTTTCGAGCAGATAATTATTTCGAGTACTTTTTGTAAACTATTTTCAAAAACTCACTGGAAACTTTTACCTTGATGTCACAAATACACTCACCAAAGAAGTGTCGCGTAATCTTGAGGGAGTATATTTAATCAAGAATTCAGTTCCTTAGATTGACCATAGATGTCACTCAACAGGCACAGAGATGTAAAAAACTGCGCGTGAGCAGCGCCAATACGATGCAGTGGGCGAGCCGGTCGATAACTTCCAGACACCAAGAAGCAGGTACACTGTTTGTACTGACTGTAGTTCTGCCATGCCCAGAAGGTCAGTTCCGAAGTTTGATTCCCTTCTACGACCACCAAAGTAGAGGATGTAGTTGCCTCCCTAAAACCACTTTGCTGCATCCGCTGGACGGTGCATGTTAGACGTTCAGGCTGACCAGGCTGCCTCCAATAAAACCACCGAAAATTTTCTGGTTGAAGGCAGATGCGAATCTCATCTGTGAATAGCACCTGGTGCCAATTCTTACGAGTTCATTCAGCATTCTGTTGGATTCATTTGTAACGCACTGCATGGACATATTGTCGCGTTGAAATGGAAGCAGGCTTGACTTCGAAGGCAACTGAACACAGTAATTATACTGAAAGCAGGTTTATTACGAACTTAACATACACGCAGCACTAACTGCCTGTCGGGCAGATTGCTCTGCTATTAATACACCGACAGAATGTACCAGAAATTAGAAGAGTAGTTAACATAAACAACAAGTAGAATTTACAAGTGAACATAAGAAAGATGTAGAACATTCTGGATTTGTTAATAATAATAATATGCCCTAAATGTAAGGTAAGGATTCGAAGTGTATTTTTGAACGTAATCTTCCTTTTTATGTGACTTAGTAAGGCTATTTGGCGGCATCAGTCGACAGTCCGCAATAAATTGTCGTGAGAGCGTATGTGTGCCGGAGGCAGTCTTCCATACGGGCTCAGATATGCTTGCAATGTCGCTTGTGTTTTTAGTTTTTATTTTTAGTGCACAGCGATTGCATAGCGCTACCGGGCTAGAACCCAGTTCCCTTCGAGCAGCCGTAGCGTGCGGATCTCCGTGCCGGCGCGTTTCCAGGAGCTCAGTCCGTCAGTTCACCTGATGATGGCGACATGTATGATCGCCGAAATATTGTGCCCGTTGGACACTATAGACCGGCAGTACACCCGTGGATATTTTGATTATCAAATACGCCGGGAGAAACTGAAGAATCACATCATTTTATGTTCATTTTTAAAATTTTTATTTGTGGATTTCCCGCAGCCCGTGGCAGCGTATTTAATTACTCTCACTGTTTAAAATGTTTTACAAGTTAAAGAAAAAATGCTGGGATTAATATTTGTGTTTGCCACAGGTTTTGTTTTCAGCCCTTCCGGATGTTATTTAATTACTGTTATCTTTAAAAGACTTGAAAAATTAAATAAATAAATGAAACGAGCCGGTGACGGAAAATAATGTTATGTAAAGGGTCCTAGTAACACCAACCCTCTCATTTTCTACTTTCATTTCCGGCACATGCTGCATAATTCAAGAAAGATCTTGAAAACGTATGAGCTTCTCTTTCATTACAGTCAACTTGCCCTGTTTGCTCATACACTTTATTGACATTGTAGGAGAGTCTGCTGAATACTCATAGCTCCAAATCGTTTATGTGAAAACGTCTAACGCGCTTAAAACGAAACAACGTTATTAACATTATACATCTTTAGTCTTCCAGTCTATATATTAATTTCTCATCGCAGTCGCCATGGCGACGACCTAGCGATCAGTTTGTTGATAACGTCACTGTCTAAAGTTTGTTGACCTTTTCTCTGCTTGCACCGCTCCATCACTCTCATAGTGCTCGAATATACCCTTTAATTTTAGAACAAATGAAATGCAATGCGCAGAAGTCGGCACTGTACGGAGGATGGTCGATGACAGTGACAGCAATGTGCTGTGTTGATGTCGCATCGACCGTTTTCCGTCTGGCGAGATGACGTTTTGTGGCGGGTCTCCATCGGTGTTCTTTTGTTTTCGGGCTGAAGATGGTGAACACAGATTTCATCAACTGTCGCTATGTTAAGAATTCCTTCATCCTCTCGAGCAAAACACAACTGGATGACAGGTGTGCAATTTGCTTCGTTTCATGTCGGGTGTAATCATTCAAGGCACAAAATTTCCGTACTATATTTCTACAATAATGGCCTACATACTCTTTCGTGGTGTGCCAAAGTCACTCTTGAGCTGTGTCTGTGTTCTTATGTCTTCTACATATTCTGCCTATTTTCGTTGAAACGTTCGAAACCCCAGTCATACAGAATTTTATCTAAGAGGTTGTAGCTACCACTATCCGGCATGTCGAAAAGACATGCTATTTGAAGATCGGCTTACTCGGGTGTCACATGTCCGTCAGCTGGCGATACCTGACTATCCTTCGCTGCCTCATCCACACTGTTTGGAAGTCACAAATCCTTCTGCAGCTCTGGAAGGCCCTCATATAATCGCGACTCGACTACGGGAGCTTAGTGTATGATCTGGCAGCGCATTCAGCATTGCAGGTCATGAACCCAATTCTACATAGTCCGTTAGGCAATGGGGGATTTTCACACGAATCATGTGACATGCCCCCTAGTCATAGCAGGGGTCCCTCCCCTTCCGTTCCGCCGACAACAACTTCTAGCTTCCTGCATTGCCCGTGTTCAAGTCTAGCCTCACCATCCGAATCGGCCGGCCGCGGTGGCCGAGGGGACTGAGGCGCTCCAGTCACGGTCTGCACGGCCACTACGGTCGGGGGTTCGAATCCCCCCTCGTGTATGGATATTTGTGCCGTCCTTAGTATAAGGTAGTAAATAAGTAGTTTGTAAATTTAGGGACTGATGACCCCGTAGTTAAGTCCCATAAGCTTACCAAACATTTGAACATTTTGAACATCCGAATCGCCGACTTATTTTCCCAGCTACTGCACTCCCTTCACGACGGCCCAGACTGGGTTATCCAACTGCGCTTCATTCCATTCTTTCGTCACTCGAATCCTATACAGTCTGTCTCATGTACCACAATTCCTTTCAAACCCCTCATCATTCGTCGCTTGCCACTTTGTCTGGACTTGGCCCATGACTCAATAGACGCAGTTTTATCAACACATCTCCATCACCAGTTCCTGCCATTCCTCGATTCGTTCTGTGGCGCGGAAGGTTCTCTAGTAGATGGTCACTTTGCGTATGTCTGTATCCACGGTGAACGTATCGAAAAGCGTTCCTTGCCCTTTGGGAGTAGCGTCTTTACCGCAGAGCTGGTCGTTATTGCTCGTGCTCTTGATCATCTTGGTGGGTCATTTGTCATCTGTAGTGACTCCCTGAGTGGATTGCAAGCACTTTAGCAGTGTTTCTGTACACATCCGTAGTGCGATCTATTCAAGACAATGTCTCCTCTCTCGGCAGGTCTGGCCGTTCTGTGGTCTTTGTCTGGACCCCAGACCACAATGGCATACCAGGGAATGAAAAGGTTGAGTAGTTGGGCAAGTAGCCCACTACTTCACGACCTCTAAACATTGGTCTCATGCAGGGCCGGCGCAAGACCAAATGCCGCCCCGTGCGAGCTGCTAAATTGCCGCCCCCCCCCCCCCCGATTTTTAATTTTTATTTATTTATTTACTTTACAAATCGTTTGTGGAATTTTATTTGAACAGATCTGTAGGAAATAGTAGCAATCAATCGCAATTTTTGTTTTTACTTTTCCGATCTACCTAGGTTTCGGCCAATGAGTGGCCAGTCTCAAAGTTTTTAATATGTGCTTCTATCTAACCGTCATGTTTACAGTTACGTTCAGCACGACGGTACAGATGTAAACATAACTCAAAGCATTGATAAGAGCCACACTGTGTCCGTAATCTATGTAGATCTGGAAAATAAAAACAGAAATTACGACTGATTGGTGACATTCTCTTCAGGCTTCTACAAAACAGTCGCTGGGCACCAGCTCACAAATGGAGTCAAACCTGATTGAAGAAATCTAGCTAATTTTAATAAGCCTTTTGAATTTAAAAAATGTACAAATGTGTGTGAAATATTATATTACAAGATACACTGTTCAGGAGTTGAAGTCATGAGAATTGAGCCATGTGAAATTGCATTTCAGGTCGAATTTCACTACAGACGCAGGTGAAACGGTCAAAGAGTGGGGCGGAAGACAATGGAGAGAAGAAGAATAAGGAGATGGAGTAACATAATAATGCAATAAATACACACCTGGGCATCAACGGGTACTAGATAGTCGAAATATATTAACTCACTGCACTGCGGTTGTTCATTTCAAAGAAATGACACTCGACATCTGTCGTAATTTCCAGGTGTCAGTTCTTTCGTTTCTCATTATGAAATAAGGGGCGACATATTAGTCATCGCCGTATCACGTCACTTTTCTGGGCTGTATTTTCATTCCAGCTATTGAGAAGGCACATGCTTATTTGCCGACTTGCCAATTTTTGAAGTAACAGATCATAAAAAAATAAATTTTCGTATTCTGAAATCTGGAAGGAGAAAAATTCTAACTTATGAGTAACATGCATGCGCAATACTAATTCTACGTTATATGAAAAGCACTTACCTATTACATCCCAAGTTCCAAGAAATTCGGACGCTCAAATTCTTTTGTTCTTACGAAACGCAATGAAAGTGCTTCTGAACAATCTTGACTCCCTCGGCCATCTACTGAAACGAATTCTGCAGTTTTCGTTGTAGAGAACGCAACAATACTTATTGCCTGGAAAGGCGAAGTGGCGACGCGGCAGTGCCAGGAACTAGGTCAAGTGACGAGGTACAGCGAGGCTACTGTTAAACTAGCGCCCAAGAAGAAGAAACAAGACGCTCACAATAAGTATGTGACTGATGATATGGATAAAAGTATTATCAGGCAGAAATTTCTATGGTATTACGAACAATATAAAGAAATACGAACTTTGTGAAAACTGCACAAATTTGGTAAAACAGAAATCAGCTTCAAAGCTAGCAAGGAAACCCTTAGAAGGAATGTTCTGTCTATGGATTTTCGTTTTACAAGGTGTCAAAATTAACGTTTTGTTTTGTGCGAACGACAGGGCATTGTTGCTAAAAGACCATACTTTCTCAAGTTTTCATCAGAATCAAAGCGACCAGAAGTTTACTTAGACGAAACGTGGATTCACACGCAGTATACAGTAAATAAATGTCGGCAAAGTGATAGTGTGCGAGTAGTATTGTCAAATAAAAGTGCCGGTCAGAGTTTGTTGTTCATACAGGTGAAGACAGGTGTTTCAGCTCTCAAAAACCAAAACGTCCGACTATCACTCAGAAACGGATATAAAAAATCTTAAAAAAACACGTCGAAACCAAACTCATGCCAGGCTTACTACTAATATCTTTATACCGTGTAATTACTCGCAGCGTATTTACTCATACGGAATACTTCTAGCCATTGTAGGTGTTGGACATGTTTGACTGTGTACACTACAGTGACATAAATGTGTAAATAATTTCATTGCAAATATCAACATGATATCTCTGAGTTCTGTGTGTTCAGTTGTTTTGTAAATAACCAAAAGTGTGTGTTCGTAAGAAAAGCCAAATAAAAATTGTAATAAATATTCTCCTGTGGATATTCATAATTTTAGTAAATATATCCATCACGTCAGTAATAACTGTAGTAATGTTCAAACTTTTTTTTTTTAAATGCGGGAATAGTGAAACACTCCGAAACTGTCATTGAAGGGCTTAGGAAAATTGGTTCAGACTTAACATGTGACCGCAGTATCAAACATTGCATTCGAATTTCCAAATTAGATTTCGTCTTCTGTAAAATAATTGTGATTAAACGCAAGGCGCGTAACAGACTGGCAGCGCTCCACCCATAAGAATACTGGCGTGTACGCTAGACTGCTTCCCCCTCTCTGTTACTCCGGCGTATACACAACGGTGCTGCCACAGTGGCGAGGAAGAAAGTAGTCCTCCTCCCTCCCATTGTTCAACAGGGGTGGCCGGCAGGTAGTTAGCCGCCATGCCACAGTTCCCAAAGCCGCTCCGTCCGAGGTTTGATTTCGAATCCCCTCTTGGGCATGAATGTTGAGTTTGTCCTAAAAAATAAAAAAAAAAAAAAATAAAATAAAATAAAAAAATAAAAATAAATAAAAAATAAGGGTGGGCGGCAGATTTGCCGCCCTTCGAAAAGTGGCGCCCCGTGCGGCCGCACGTTTCGCACGTGCCTTGCGCCGGCCCTGGTCTCATGGAAAGGGTTCTCCAGTTGGCGCTACACCGGAAGGTGCGTGAAGCTTGGAGCTCCGCACGGTGTACTTCGAGTACAAAATTCGCGCGATTAAGTTGTCCACGGCTGCGAGGAATTCTTCCTTGAGGTCGTCCTCTGGTGCCTCCGTATTGGGCAGACATTGACCCACGGTAATCTTCTTCGCTGTGAGACCCCGCACAAGTATCGCTGTGGTGCTGTGTTGGACTGCCCCATTTTAGTCTCTTGCGGCAGTCTTTTAATTTACCAGGTTCACTATGTTGAGTTTTAGGCGACGTTGCCGCTATGGCAAACTCTTTTTACGTTTTATTCGCGCAGCTGGTTATTATCTTTCCATTAATGAAGGATGCTTTAGACCCTGTCAACAGTTTTAAGTCGTTGTCAGAATTTTTGTAGACTGACTAGAGGACTTTACTGTGTACAGCGTGGCTGGCTCATACTTTATTATCCTAGTGATCAGTCAGCCGCGGTATTCTGCTGTACAATTTTAGTTAGGTCAAACACTTGGTTTATCCGTTTTGTGTTTTCTCCTTTGACTTGTCAGTGAAATGTTGCTTGTCGATCTGTACCCTTGTGGGTTTTCCTTCTGTGTGTTTCGCGCCAGATTTTCATTTGTTTGCATTACAATGTAACGTCTTCGCTAGGAACAGGGGACTGATGAACTAGCGGTTTAGCCCCCTATAAAACATTTCCACCACCAACAACAACACCACTCCTGCTTAGGCAGTCTGCACTGCATGTCAAACTCATTTTTTCAGCCGTCTGTACATCCTTTTGCCTGTTTCAGTTGCTGCATTTTTTATGTTTTCTCCTTTCGTCAATTAAGTTCAGTATCTCCTGTGTTATCCAGGGTTTCTATTACACCTTGCCCTTCTGCCTATATAATCCTCTGCGGCCTTCACTATCAGAGCTGCTTCTTCTTCTACTGTATTACTTCTTCCATTGTAATTTTTCTTCTACTGTATTACTTTCCTCTGTTTCGGTCAATCCTTGCCTAATTCTCCCTCTGAAACTCTCATCTAGCTCTAGTTCCTTAAATTTGTTAATCTCTTTATTTTTCTACCTTTTTGCAGTCTCTTCAGTTTTTATGTACTGTTCGTAAACAATAACTTACGGTCAGAGTCGATATGTGCCCCAGGATAAGTCTTACAGTTTAAAACCTGATTTCTAAATCGTTTTTCTTAACATTATAAAATCTGGTAGCTTCCAGTGTCTCCATCTTTTCCATGCATACAATTTTCTTACACGATGATTAAACAATTGATGATTAAATTTATACTTTGCAAAAAATTCTACCAGACAATCTCCTCTTTAGATTCTTTTCCCCAGTCCATATTCGCCTACTACGTTTCCTTCTCATTCCTTTCCTACTACCGAGTTCCAGTTCCCCATCACAATCAAGTTTTCTTCTTCCTTTAGTGTCTGAATAACTTATTTTTTCTCCTCATCATCAGCAAAGCTAGTTGGCATATAAATTTGTACTCCTGTGGTTTGTGTTGGCTCGTGTCTATTTTTGCTACGATACTGCGTTCGATATCTTGTTCATAATAATTGTATGCCAGCTATTACTCGGCAACCAGTAGTATACTGTTGATAGGGACACGAAAACTTTGCGAATACGGTAACACAAAAAAGTAAAGAGAGATTGCAGGTACTTAGCGAAATTTCTCCAAATCATCTACTTTTACTGCGAAATTTGATATTTTCCCACTTAAAAACGTGTTATATCAGAACGAAGGTTTGCCACTATTCGTAAATGATAGTTATTGACCGCCAAAGTTGCATTTTTCCACAAGTACAAACATAAGTTTGGGAAGTAGGAGGCGAGGTACTGGCGGAAGTAAAGTTGTGAGGCGGCATCGTGAGTCGTGTCGGGATAACACAGTCGGTAGTGCGCTTGCCCGCGAAAGGCAAAGGTCCCAGGTTCGAGTCCCGGTTCCGGCACACAATTTTAATCTGCTAGGAAGTTTCATAAAACGACAGTTCATAGCCACTTTAATGAACCGCTATCGGCGATACATGAAAACTGGCAATAAATAATGAATTAGTAACAGATACTTAGCATTTCGCAAAAGATAGACCAAATACGCCCCAAAAAAGAAAGTAAGTCCGACTCGAACATAAAAATCCAACAGGTATGAAAAAGTAGTCCAAATCTCACTGAACGAACAGCATCGAATTTAACATCGAAAAAATTGAAAATTGGCAAAAAGCACCAAAACTGAAAAAAATGCTGAATTGCGTGAAATAAATAAATACAAAACGTAATATCGAGATGCTACGTTGTCAAAAACTGACATTTTGATAATCATGGCTATAATTATGTCTATAATTAAAACAGCCACCAGTTACAAGTAAAGTATAAAAACGTTTATTCTCTTAAGCCATGACCGATTTCGGATTGATTTCTACAAACCCATCTTAAAATGGCTTTTCATGTTTTTGTGCTAGAGTCTCGTTATGTATCAGTAACAGAATCGCAGCCTATGATAGACAAATATATTGTGTTTCCTATTTTGTGAAGTTAACTTGTTCTTTATGTTGGTCTTTATCAAAGACGAGAAGAGTTTTACAGCTAAAAATACATGAAGTGTGGCGAAAACTTAGATGTTGTGACCTTGCCTGTGATTAAATTTTCCTGTATTTTTCTTGTGTATTTTACACTTTCTGAATGTGCACTGTATGACTGCTTTAGCACAGATGTTTCACTTGACACTGTGCACTGAGTACTGTTAATATAAGTGTCGTGTGAAACATCTATCCACATACAGTGCACATTCAGAAAGTGTAAAATACACAAGAAAAATACTGAAAAATTTCGTCACAGACAAGGTCACAACATGTAAGTTTTCGCCACACCATGTATTTTTAATTGCAAAACTCTTCCATTAAGTTGTTGATAAAGGTGAACATAAAGAAACACAGTTAACTTCAGAAAATACTAAACGAATTTTTTTTTGTGTCTATCCTAGGGTTGCGATACTCCGATACAAAACGAGACTCCAGCTCAAAAGCACGAAAAACCATTTGTAGATGGATTACTACAAATCAATCCGAAACCGGTCATGGTTTAAGGAAATAAACATTTTATACCACACTTGTGGCTTTTCGCTGTTTTAATTATAAACATTGTACCATCGAGAAGAGAAAGGTATAGCAACAAGACTTACAATAAATAACAACCAAATTGGAAGGGAAAACATCGGTCTAAAAGTAGCACCAAATACGGAAATAATAGTAACAACAAAATTGAGATATGACACATGAATTTGGAAATTATCAATACCAGCATCAGATTTCGCACTAAAATAAAACCGTATTTTGCAAAAACTATACTGATATTGGTATCTAATTACTAAGAAGCTGTGACAGTCAATGCCCAACCATGTTAAACCTGTCTCTTTGGAGAACATGTAGGTCTATGTACTTATTTACGGCCGCGCGGGAGTAGCCGAGCGGTATGGAGCTCCCGGCGTCCCGCGTCGGAGGTTTGAATCCTCCTGTAGTATTACATTGAAAATTTTATTTAGTAAAACATATATCTGCGACACTTGTTGCTGACCACCGCTTTCTCTGACAGCTAATTACGTTCTTCATATATTTTTGATGTTCATCTTTTACGAGCTGCCCAGAACGCAGTTGTGCACTTCGTCTTTTGTGTTTTACCCTTCGTTAAGATAAGACGTATGTCAGGGACTTCCTTACTACCAAATGTAGGTGTGTGAGTTCATTTTTCTCTTTAAATATGATGAAAATGTAGTTGGTACAATTAAAACCTTTTACTTATTTAAAATGACCCAAGTGAAGTGTTTCTATTTTTCCAGCAATAATATTGATTATGTAACATGATTCTTGGAGCCATTGTTGGACTTGTATCTATAATTCACTAGAAACTTCTAGATATCATTATATGTAACTTTCATGAATGTGACTTTATAGTAATGCCTACAAGGAAATCTTCGGAATTAAACGAAATCCGATCGATTTAAACAGTCTTTCGTCACAAATAACTTAATATATATATATTTTTTCTTTTTCCACGGTCATTCAGTTAGTACAATCCGCTGTAAGCAAACAAAGCATCATTTTACACAATGCAGCAAGAGCTTTACGGCCTCATCTGCTACATCCAGTCAACTTAATGCAAGTATTGTGGTAAAAAAAAGGTCATCGCGGAATCTGTTAGTTTCTTTGTGTAATATTGTGCTCAGGTGTTGCTTTTATTCCCAATTACTACCGCCACAAAACTTTAAAGTCAGATTTCGCCTCCTTTTTTGATTGTTATTTGTAAAGTTACTTAAATGTATCATATCCAACAAGTTACTTCCCTGTAATATTATACCGCTAGTGAAACTCTAAAAGCGGCCCCGAACAGTACCAACCACTCCGACACATGATGGGATTACACTCCCTCAGGCATGGATGTCTGCGTTGTCTTTAGTATAAGTTAGTGCATAAGTAGTTTGTAAGTTTAGGGACTGATGACCTCGCAGTTCGGTCCTATGAGCTTAATAAAGATTTGAACATTTGAACTTACGCATCAACCACTGCTTAAATCCCACGCTGTATACACTCAATAAATAAACTTCCATTATTTTCCCTCTTTCTTGGAGTTGCAATTTTAGCGGGTAGTATTGTAATTACATTCCCTGAGTTTCAACGCAAACGTCAGTTTCGGTTGCTGTGAATATTCACCTCATGAATGAGCGGACGATTGCAGAACGGACTGTTTCGCTTTGCGGTTTTAATTTTCAGCAGTTTATTTTCCTGCCTCGGAAGGAGTTAAAAGCTAACGCGGACCGAAACGGCGTTTGCCTCCTGAGGCCGCGGACGCGAGAAGTCGCACTTGATAACCTCTGACCCCTGGGACGAGCTGCGTGACGTTGTGCTCTACAAGGAAAGCGCTTTGCCATCAGTGGAGGAGGGGCGGCGCCAGTCTTTATTGGCCAATTCCCCCCCTCCCCCCCTCTTCCCCCTCTCCACACTAAGCATCCGGGGCATGGAACTATTTGGAGTATTCCCTCCCCACTTAATACACGTACACGATAAAAACATAAGATACATAACACACTCGTAATAAGATTGCAATACAGGTAATACTACAAATTAGAAAATTCCATACCTACTGTTTTTCGAAATGAAAAGGAACACGAGCGCAGAAGGCTTTAAATCAGAAAAAAGAAGAAGAAAAAAACAGATCATAGGATCCGGTAAATCTTTTGCTATGGAAACCAATTGAAGTTTCACTCCGTTGGAGATGATACGCCCCCTTGTCTCTTCAACTTTCCCAAATCCCCAACCTCCATCTCTCACTGTGGCACTGGTTCCTATAATTCAAATGTTCAAATGTTTGTATAGTATATGGGACTTAACTACGGGGTCATCAGTCCCTAAACTTACAAACTACTTATGAACTACTTACGATCTAGGACATCACAAATATCCATGCCCGAGGGGGGATTCGAACCCCCGACCGTAGTGGCCGTGCAGACCGTGACTGGAGCGCCTTAGTCCCCTCGGCCACCGCGGTCGGCTCCTATAATTTCTGAAGCTGCGCTATTGAGTATTCTCATATGCCATTTCCTTAGTCGTCGCAATAATTTTCGCATTTGTGAATATTAACTCCCTTTATGTCACCGTCGGTACTCTATAATCGTACAAATGAACGAATAATTATGAATTGAGAAGTATATATTTGTTAGGCACTGTATTCTTATATGAAAGTAGCCATTTTCTGACAATGTCAGTGTGAATAAAATAATTTTTTGCACTAGGATCCGTAATGTAAGATTAAAAGCGATTTGCGATGCTCTCGACTGATATACAATAGTCCTTGCAGGACTCGGAAAAGTGATGTTGTGATGAGGCAGGTCAGGTTTTCAGAAAATTCATATAAAGTGCTGGAAATATGTAAATAATCATAACTCGGCGCAAAAGCTGACATCTGGTTTTCAATACGAAATTATTCAATGGCTTGCACAGAAAAAAGTTGAAAAGACTAAATGGTATTTGGTTAAACGATGATAAATCGGTAGCTGGAATTGCACAGTCTGTAAGTATGAAGGGTTGTTTCAGTAGATTAAAAAGTGAAATGACCACAAGTAACTTGGACGATTGACTGAGATTTATGGGGAAGATGCTGAGAAAATCTAAACTGGTGACGGACGAAGCTTACTCCACATTTTTACTCGGTAGCTTTTTTGCTGTTTTTCACTTAGTCCATCGGGACAAACTTCAATAATTCAAGGATGTAGCACGTTGATATCAAGTTAAAACTGTACAAATGTTTGGGACTTGTTTATTAATCTCTAGTCTACAAACTACTTCATCTAACTAACGCAGTGGCAACGTATACACCCATGCCCGAGGAGGGACTCGAACCTCCGACGGCGAACGGTAACGCGCACCCCAGCACGGCGCCTCAGTGTGCCCGGCTATTCCGCCGCGTCTATCAAGTCACAGAATTATCTATTACGATAGAAACTGAGTAAATACAGACGCGCAACGACGATTCTTCTACCAGTGTACTGTATTTCAGTGGAACAGATCAAGGACGAGACATCTATAGCAAGCTTGGTGACTCTCTTCCGTAATGTAGAAAAATGAAGCGTATTTTATTAAAAATGTACTCTTTTCGATTAACACCAATACAGTGTTAGAAGTTAAAATTGTATATTATCAGTTCTCGTGTTCTCCTAGAACCTCGCTCTTGCCTCGGGAGCTTACAGTGAACCTGCTCTTGTAACGAGAGTTTACAATGTAGACTCTTCATCTAAAGACGAATTTACTAAAACTATAAAGTACAGCAGGCTGCAGTTTCATGCTGCTCATTGTAAAGATATTATGTTGCTCTAGATCCATGTCTCATAAAATTCTGTAATTCAGTATATCAATCTAGATCCACTGTGACTGAGTAGAAACACTTCGGTACACAACAGAGTTTTCATAAATGTGTTTTAAGTTTTATATTTCAGATGTATGTCCATGTTTGCTAAGAGACATAAATGACAGAATAGAAGAAATTAAGAGAAAAGCCTTCTTGAAATAAAATTGTCCAGAAGATCGTAGGACAACTAAGGTAATTTTCTCAGACAGGAAACCCGAAACGTGGAGTCATATAGGATTTATTTTTGTCAGTCGGTTTAACTACAGGTAGTTTGCCGCCGTTGTCATTGAAGGAAATGTAAGTAATACAGACTAGAAATTCAAAATGACCATTTGGCTGTGGACACACGAACTTAGGTACGACTTCAGCTATTAGATATTCTCGTGGTTCTCGTTCTGCAGTAAAAGTAATTTCCTTTTCCCCCTAGATGTTATCGACAAAAGTAAATGCATACGTAAAATTAGGTTGCAAGAAAAGTATACTCGGGCTTCGAGCCTACATAAACGAAAATACTCGGTGTCAGGACCGCCCGCAGTGAAAACTTTGAAAGTACTGAATTCCCTTACTTGAGGCTCGGAGTGTGGTCAGAACTGCCCTCAACGGCGGTTGGGCAGCGCTCGTTCCAGGATGTCACTGCCTCTTCAGATTATCTGTCGCCGCGGCAGCGGCAGCCGTCGCACTATGACCTCCGCTGTGCCCCTCCAGTCGCGATGGCGGATTCGTTTCTGCCAACGATAATGTTGCTTCTCGCGGAGGCAAACTGCCTTGCGAAGGAAAGTCTTTCCTGTTGTGATGCACGAGTACTACGTAGTATGCATTATCAGAAACTGAGGATATACGAGACCTGAGTTTTCAGAAGCGCCGAAAGAGATGGGGAAAAGGTGTACAATAAATCTTGTGAAGCCCATGATTACATTATTAATTGAATACATGTGTGCAAAACGGCTTCGAACGTCTGATTACCTTAGAAATGAGTCCATGTGCTAAATATTTGTCTTTTAGTATGTAATAGAGAAAACATTTAGTATTGTTTTGAAATTACGGTAATATCATTACCAAACACTGTACGAATTAGCATAATTTGCCCTCCTTTTTAGGCAAAAATTAGTATTTCATGCATCTCAAAGTTTATACAGTCATATCTATAGTGCTATGATATCATTTTTCAGGTGGATTGAAAAATATAAAGAATTAATTAAAGCGTCTCACCTGATGCTGAAGTTTTACAGCCCGTAAATATTATCACAGCACGTCTTGACGTGTATTATTGTTATCATTACATCATATTTTCTGAACTATGTGTGGAAGATAAATTGTCTTTCTACATAGCTGTTCCTAAACTAACGGATGTGGTCTTATGATGATTACTATTATTGATGGTTGTTGTCACGTCTAATGAAATGTTTGAAATAATGTAAATGTTGAAGGAAATTGGGATAGCGTTTAAATGTATTAGGAGTTTCGAATAAGGATTCGTACCATACTCAGCCTGATCACTGACACCGTGAAAGCTAACATCAGTGACCGAAATGTGGACGAAAAGAAATGCATAAATGTATTCAATGTAATCTTTTAGTATCAATTTATGGAATTTATTAGTTGGATGCTTTGAAACAGAAATATTTTCATGAGAGATATATACTTCAGAAATACAGTGGATTCTCCTTGATTATTTAGTATAATAATTTTGCATTTTTGGTTAGATAGATGCATAATCAATTAAAACTTTTTCTTCTGTTAATTTAACTAACGGGGGAAACATTGTAAATTGCATAAATGTTAGTTGGTAAATTATTTTGTAATATTAAATTAATATATGGCTTTTATGTTGAATTGTTTTAATACTTGATGACTATTTTAATCATAGCGCGGTAGCGTGTAATAAATGTTTCAAAAGGCCGAATGCAAAACAAACATTTCGGTTGTCTTGGTGCTCGGTTTATATCTGTGGTGGGTTCATGGCATGAAAAGTTATCGGTTAATGCGAGACAGGCGACAATTTGTGTGACAGAATATGTATTACTGTTTCCATATTGCTGTATTTAAGCAATGTTTAATTGAGGAACCGAAGCTGGCTGAGCAATTGTCACCCTTTACATGTACACCGTCCGGATTTTATTCGTTTTTTCGTTCAAAAACTGTTTCCTGGGAGTGTTTTCTAGCACGTTTTCTTTAATCATTACAGTTGCTGAAATCCATTGAGACTTTGCACGAAGGTAGATTAATAGATGTCGTTTAAATAACCAATTATTGATTCACCATTTGCGAATTTTATCGACAATAGCTGCATTACTAAAAATGTTCTGTTATTTGATGACGAATGAAAATTTGTTTTACAAGCACGCTCCCCAGCCCTACCCAAACTTCCATCTGTCACTGAAAAACAGAACAGCCGCTTTTGTCGGCAGAATTCGCAAATGGCGAATCCTAATTGATTATTTAATGTAATGTGTACACGGATGCGGTATCATCAAAGAAGTCTATTCCTTTGGAACAGATGTTTCATAGTGATATTGATTAATCATAACCTGTTGTCGAAATATGGTTTAAAATGCAGCTAATTTCAGCAAGTGTTGTGACTTTTGGACGGATAAATAATAGTGAACTTAATGGTATTTTGTCAGATGATTGCAGTTTCGTTGTTTATAATTGCAATTAGCTTTTAAGTAACTACACTAAAGTAATCGTAAAGACCGGGTTGATTGAAGTTTCCGTGCTGAAATTTTTACCTTGTAATTTATAACATCTATCGATTAGTAGATAACCAACTACAGTAGAATAAAAGCTGCCAACTACTATGAAAGTTTCTCGTATCGCGGCACAACGAAAAGGCTAATACGTCGATAGGTTGTGATGAGAATCGGAAATGTAAAAGAGAAGAACTCTCTGGTAGCTTCAAAAACATTAAAATAAAAAATTTGACGTCTCCGCGCTTTCATACAGATGCTAATTCCCCAGCTCTGTGAGCTCCCGACAGTGCAAAACTATGGTAAGTGTTCTTGACTGTGGATGAAAGCAGCCCCTGTTTCAACAGCATCTTAAACGCTATCATATATGCTACGTTTATATACTTTTAAGTGTTTCTGAAACTACTAATTTTTCATAATGTGTACAACAGCTGTGCTGTGATACGGCATTTTTATTCTGGTTGGAATAAAAGCAAGTCCTTGCTCCATTCTAATTACGTGGTTTACATGTCTGATTTCATTTTCGTGATACCTGTCTGTTATCAATGATGAAGATATCAGAATTGTTCAATTTTTTTTTAAATCTATGGATCCAAACTACTGTGGTCCTCAGTCGCTAGTCTTATAATCTACTTAAACTTACGTAAAAACAACACACACACCCATGACTAAGGGGCAATTCGAATCTTCGGCGGGATCGTCCTGACATGGCGCCTCTTGAGACCACTGTTAAACCCCTGATTTTCATTTATATGCACTAATATTTGAATTCCCGGATTTTTTCTATATCATCCATTTTTATTTCTATACCGGAATTGCCAATGATGTACCACTGGTCAAGTAGTTACTCCCCAAACGAACAAATGAAACAATTTCTATCTAGCGATTTTGAACTCAAGTGATTGGGCACTCCTTGGGCAGCCTTCGTGGTCCTTAGGCGGTAAACTGTGGGCTCGCTGGATAGAGCTATTTTAAAGTATTTCACTTTCTGAGGTTTGGACTTCTAATCTTGTTGATGAACGAAGAAGTTTTTAAAATACTGGAAACCAACATGCAACAGAATCGCACTCTCGAGCACAGATGTAGAAATGTTTCTTTTTTTATGGTTGAAGATGCTTGTAAGTCCTCAGTATGTGGAGTCTTTATGTTAAATTTGGAGTACAACAGGTAAGTGGTGGCGATATTAAATTAACGAAATGGGTCCGGCGAGGTTTAATTCACGCAAATAAATTCAATGTGTATGTTAACTTTGCTGAGTAACTGTTTTCGTAATGAAGCAATGCGGAATTTACGTTTCCAGGATGGGTGTCGTGGACAGTTAGCGATGTACATATTCCAGCTGAGGGCTTATGCTGCGGGACCTTCCTGACAGTAATTAGATCATGGCGTTAATTATTGACTTGGGAGTAGTCAGAAGCTGTAAACCTACATCGTGGCCCAGAGCAAGGCCGGTTACCCTTAACGACATTTATTTGACAGATGTAGCAGTGCAGGGAATTAATCCCAGTCTTACAAAAAACATCGCAGAGTAAACGTACGGAGCAGTACATCGAGTAAACATTCACGCACACAGCACATAACTGAGACTAGTGTGTGCTCTTAAAACGCGGCTGCGTGTGTGACTTTGCGAGCCGCCAATGTTTTCCGAGTACGGAAAGCTGCGACACAGTGAAGGCGATTTCTGGGTAACCAGCTATTGTGAGTCTACATCACTAACCGAAGTTTACTAAAGGCCACCTTGATATTTGTGAAACTATAAATAAAAATTACATCATTAAGAGATATAGATAGACAAACACACACACACACACACACACACACACACACACACACACAAAATAAACTGTGACAGGAAACTGAACTATTATTATCTGCAATAGGCAACCTAATTAGGTGCCAATTATTCTTGTATATAAAAAAAACCAAGCAGTTGACTCTAAAAATAAGTTGATTTATTATAAGTAAAATGAATTAATTTTAATCATAAAAATGAATTCCACTCCCATGAACCACAGACACTGCCGAGGTGGGGTGGCTTGCGTGCCTCAACGATGCAGATAGCCGTACCGTAGGTGCAACCACAGCGGAGGGGTATCTGTGGAGAGGCCAGATAAACGTGTGGTTCCTGAAGAGGGGCAGCAGCCTTTTCAGTAGTTACAGGGGCAACAGTCTGGATGATTGACTGAGCTAGCCTTGTAACATCAGCTAATGTGGCTTTGCCACACAGTTCCTGCGAGCGACTGAAAGCAAGGGGAAACCACAGCCGTTACTTTTCCCGAGGTCAAGCAGCTCTACTGTAGGGTAAGGTGGTACAAATTCGATATAGGTACAATTCCGATCAACATAAGTTTTCGCGTCATTTGTCAATTTCATGGTGTCTCGTTGTGTGGCGTTGTAGTGTAGCAGTTTTCTACAGCTCCTCCTGTCTTTTCCAAGAATACATCACTTTGTGCTACGGAGATATAATTTTTTTTTTCCTTTTAAGAGGTAAGTGAAGCTACTTAGTCCAAAGCGCTCTTATACATTTTCTGGTTCAGGGTGATTAGATTCGCTGCTGAATATGTAATGTTTCCTACCACTAAGTGTGCATTGGTGCCTTAAGGAAAAAGTGCTTTCTATGTGGAAGATGTCCATTATCAAAATTGCACGAGGAAGTGATCATAATTGTACCTAGTGTGGTACATTTTAGATTGATTTTTCTCAATTCTGTAACCTTTTCTAGTGTTTATACCAACAATTGTAACTGTCTAATATTTGTGTTATATATTCATTAAACACCCGGGAACAAGTGAAATAGTTAAAATTATTTATTTTCTCAATATATTTCCAGTTACAATGACATTTGTCCGAAATGATCAAAATTGTACCATCTTACCCTATGATATTGTGGAGAGCTGCATCAAACCAGTCTCCGGACTGAAGACAACAACAACAACAAAATGAATTATGAGTTACTAACAAATATTGTCACTTCTAGGTGTAATACTTGTAATACTTAAACTTTAGCGTACTTGAGAGGGATGTGAGCATTATTTCCGACGTTTTGATGTGCCAGGTTCCTCGATGTCACCGGAAATATCTTGAGTTGCAAATTAAGGGTATGTACATACATACAGTGGTTCCCAGGTTGACCTCTTCCTTAAACAGCGAGTCAGCCTCTTCAAGTTCGTTGATTTCGTCAACGCTTTCTTCAACATACTCCATAATATCTTGACTATCTTCATATAAGCGTCAAGTTTTCACAATTGACCCCTATAGATTTGTTGCAAAATGAAGAACATTCCAAACCCGCTTTTTCTGCAGGAGCACGCTCCACCACAGCTCAGCTTGCATGGGCGTGAAACAATATGAAGAAGTGCTTCACGTGCTGGAGCTTGGCTCATTATAACGGGTATGGGACCGTGGTCACTGTGATTCCAGCCAAATTTCTCGGGCGATTTCGAGATTCACATCCAGCTTAGGAGTAAGTCCATAACGAATGATGTCGCGCAGCATCTTTTGTAGGAGGGCACCTTGCAACATTCAATTCTGATACCGCAAATGATCTGGTGTGTGGGAACTGCCTATTTATATTGGGGAATCGCGTAACTTCAACATTAATACATAAAAGATTTTTTTTTAATATAATTACAAATCTAAAAAATTGTAAAAAGATTGAAAAATTCCCTGAAATGTTCTGAAAATATGAGCAATTGAAAGAAATAATAAAACGGTAAATAATTCTGACTGATATCGTGGGAAGTGCTTCGGCAGATAGGTATAAAATAAAGGACGAGCTCACCTTTACCGACGTCTGCAAGTGAATTCGCCTCACAATGCAATCTTGCTGAAATAAAATAGCCGCGGTGGATTAACCGCGCGTACTGGAGCCATGTTGGGGTGCGCGTAGCCGTCCGCCGTCGGGGGTTCGAATCCCCCGCCCTCGGGCATGGATGTTTGTGTCGTCTTTAGTATAACGTAGTTCATAGGTAGTTTGTAAGTTTAGGGACTGATGACCCCGCACTAGAGTCCCATAAGCTTTACAAACATTTGAACATTTTTTTGAAATAAAAATCATTGTCAAGAACGAAACAGTCGCTGTGCAGCGAATTGTGCGCTGTTATGAAACTTTCGGGCACATCAGAATTGTGGGCCGGAACCGGGTTTCGAAGCTGGGACCTTTGCCTTTCGCGAGAAACGGCTCTGCATACTTAGCTATCACGCCTCACACAACTTTACCTCTACCAATACCTCGCCTCCTAGTATTCAAATGTGTTCTTTTGCGAATCTTGCAGGAATAGCACTCCTGGAAGAAGCCACAGCCTAAGGACTTGCATGCATTGATTAAAATTGGGGACGAGTTAGAAGTTCTCAAACTGGACTCCCGTGATCGTGTTATATATTCGAAAGGCATTAAGTGGAACTTATAAGCAGCTCTCTTTTATGTGGTTTGCGATAATAGCCGCTACAGTACACTTTACGTGCCTATGGCATTTTAACCCTAAAAATGCAACATAGAGTCCTTGATGATGGGTACGGACGTACTTACATACCATTCGTCCATGTAGCGTGAGTTCGCAAATCGTTAAAGCTTCCTGCCATTGTGCCGTATCGCTGAAGCCACATAACCGCTTTACAGACGACTTCCGCCGACCTCCGCATAGCCAAACCACTGAAATAGGGAATGCCGTCCTGGAATTGATGTAGATCGTGTGGTGCAGGTTCGAGTGCACTGGTGAATAGGAAGACCGACAGTGGACGGCCTAGTATCACCGAGCGCCCAAAACTAAATGGTAACGAACTGTAGTCATTTACAAGACTGTGCAAGGGGCTATGCAGGAGAGAGTGAGAACCACATCAGCTGAGACCGGAAACATTCACATTTTCTAATTCAGTCCGCAGGAAACTGTTCAACCGGGCTCGATTTCCAGCCTGGGTAAAAATTTTCAACCGCCGTGTTGAATTTCTTTAAATACTCACAATAATCCGCTAAAACATATGTCATCCTTCATACTAGCTGCAAAGTAGCATGGTGTCTGTTCTTTTGGAAATGTTAGAAAGTGCAGAAATCACAGATATATGCCTATGAATCAGTCTGGAAAATGAACATCTGAAATGCAAATGACAGCAAGGAGTGTGAATCTGCGGTGAAAGGTTACGTACGTACAATAAAGAGTTTTATGTAAAGTGAGGTGAGTGATTTTATGAAATGAGTTGTTGGTTCAAAACAGAGATATTTATAATGGCAAATTTCATTAAAGAATAATTGTATTGCGTAGTAGTATCCCCAGTTTCTTAAATAGGCCTCTGCAGGTGTCAACTACAAGTACGCGAATGTGACATTACTTTTCACGATACAAACTGTCGGCCAGTCCATCTGCCTGAGCCCCGTGTTTTACTATTAAAAAAAAAAAAAAAAAAAAAAAAAAAAAAAAAAAAAAAAAAAAAAAAAACACCCACACACACACACACACCCACACACACACACACACACACCACACACACACACAACACTCTAACTACTGGGTAGCTATTTTCAAACATTGTTGTTGTGGTCATCAGTCCGGAGAGACCGATTAGATGCAGCTCTCCACCCTACTCTATCCAGGGCAAGCCTCTTCATCTCATGCTAAGAACGGCAACCTACATCCATTTGAATTTGCTTACTATATTCATCTCTTGCTCTCCCTTTGCGATTTTTACCCCCACACACTTTCCTCCAACGCTAAATGCACAATTACGTGATGTCTAAGAATGTGTCCGACCCATCGATCCCTTCTTTTGGTCAAGGAACGCCAGAAATTCCTTTTCTCCCAAATTCTGTTCAGTACCTCCTCATTAGTTAGGCGACCCACCCACCTAATCTCAGCATTCTTCTGCAAACACCACATTTCAAAATCCTCTATCCTCTTCCTGTCCGCTCTGTTTATCGTCCATGTTTCACTCCCATACAAGGCAACACTCCACACAAATGCCTTCAGAAAGGTCTTCTTTACAAATGTTAACAAATTTCTCTTTTTCAAAAACGCTTTTCTTCCCATTGCCATTCTGCATTTCATATCCTCTGTACTTCGACCATCATGTGTTATTTTACTGCCGAATTAACAAAACTCTTTTACCACCTCTATTGATTCGTTTCCTTATTTAATTAGTTCCTCATCGTCTGATTTTCTAAGTCTGCAATCCATTACCCTTGTTTTGCTCTTGTTAATGTTCATCTTATATGCTCCTTTGAACAAATTACCGTTCCAATCAATTGCTCCTCCAGGCCCTTTGCTGACTCTGACAGAATTATAGTGTCGTCAGCAAAACGCAATATTTTTATTTCTTCACCCTGAACTTCAATTCCTTCTCCAAATTTCTCCTTGCTTTCCTTTATACTTGCTCAATGCACAAATTGAATTACATTGGGGAAAGGCTACAACACTGTTTTACACCCTTCCCAACCTCTGCATCCCTTTCATGCCCTCCAACAATGATAACTGCTGTCTGGTTTTTGTACAAGTTGTAAATAACCTTCCGTTTACTCCTGCTTGCTTCAGAATTTGAAAGAGTGTATTACAATGAACATTGTCAAAAGCTTTCTCCAAATCTACAAAAGCTAGAAATGTAGGTTTGCATTTCCTTAAACTATCTTCTAAGATAAGCCGTAAAGTGATTATTTCCTCCCAGGTTCCCAACATTATAATATTAATTTGGATAAATATTACCAAAACAGAGCAGGGACTAAACAAGTTAAGGTTGCCTTTTGTTTGCTTTGCTTCTATGTTTATAGTGTTGGACACGGGTAGGACACAATTATACATTTCACTTGGTCTATTTACTCCTGGGAAGCAAATGTTCAATAGACGATGCCGAAAATGGATAGAAAGTTTCGTCTTTCAACTCCAAAGAGAAGAAAAGTAGCATTTTGGGAACTAAACGAAACACTTTTGCCACTTAAAGAGACACACCTCCGTGTGTATGTGTGTGTATGTGTGTGTGTGTGTGTGTGTGTGTGTGTGTGTGTCTGTGTGTGACTGAGAAAGGAACTGCTTTCATAAACAACACAATACGCAATCACCTTGCTGTGCGATTCCTTTTGTCACTTTTAATTTACTTCGCTTCTATAATGCGGTGGTGACAAAAAAATTTGCACTAAAGTATTTTTATATTAAATCACTCACAGTTCATCAAGTAGTACAGTAAAAATTTCGAACGTTAATTTTTTTTTTATTTAGTAAGTGATGCACCCAGAAAAAAGTGGTTGGAAGTGAAGTAGACTACGTATTATGATGAAAGAGAGTATGACTATATCTAACTGATTTAATGTGTGATGAAAGAAACAAGGCCGCGGTGCATGCCTTTATGCAGTTACAAATAGTGTCGAACAGCCTCTTGATTGCCCGCAGAGGCAAGTTTGTCGGCATCTTAGCAGCTGCCACTACAGGACCCGCGGTTTGGTACCAATCTTTCTCACACGTAATGATGGAGACGTCCGGGAAACTTTCTGGCCGCAGTCAGTCCATAGACATGTGCCGTGAGTGAACGTGCATTATTTTTTGAAACATTGTCCCTGGTTGCTCGGTAACTTGACGTTGACAATCCTGCCGAATCACGAATACAGGTAAGCTCTGGCTCCCCACACCATAATGCCAGGAGTTAAGCATGTATATCTCTCCACAATTTTGGCTGGATGTTTCAAGTCGTATGAAACAAAGGATATCAATAGCAAATGTATATTGAACTGGAAACTAATATCATGTGTGTTCCCCGAAGGTTCCATCCTAGGACCATGCCTTTTTCTTATATACAGGGTGTCTCATTTACTCTGACAAATCGAAATAAGTCGACAAATACACATCGTACCGAAAAATATTCCAAACACAAAATGAATATCTCCATGGGGGACATATACCTAACCTGAAGTCAAACCACCACCCCTGGGGGGGGAGGGGAGGTAAATTACAGATTCCTCGCCAAAACATACCATGGATTTGCTCGCCACACTACGTTTCAAAACATTACGCATTATGGTTGACAATAAAACGTACTTTTTCGGTGATGTAAGACGAGACACGACTGTCTTCATTTTAAACCCTTCTACCTGCAAGGCAGTGATAAGATTAGTAAATAAATAAATATAGGTCACACAATTACAGTTGTAACCAATATCTGAATACAATATGTTACCATAAGTATAATGTGTATGATATCTCCCCTAATTGGTTTGAGAAGTGTATTATTAAAAAAAAAAATTGCTAAGCTTACATTAATCTGTATTACCTATCGTGTTTATAGACCCAATTTCAAGTCGCAATCGCATGTGATAGCGGATGTAACTTTCATTTCCGAGGGTCTGGCTATTGGTCTGGATTAAAATTTAAGAAATGGGACGACACTACTCTTACCTCTATCCTGATTATTTAGTTCGGCAAGTCAAATAAGAACGTAGGCCTATTACAAAACATATAATGAGTGCGGCACATATACTAAAATATGAGAACACCGAGGAAAGCAATACATCTCGAATATCACGTTAATAATAACTGTCGTTCTGTTATTCACATTCGGTTACGTTTTAGACGAAAAGGGGATTAGAACAAAGCAAACACATATCAACGCAAACTGTGGAGACCTAAGGCAAAAGTTTTAGATTTTGAAAAGATATTCAATGAAATCACTCATGAGTTGGAGACTTACAATAACAATTACCAAGAAATTTTGTCCGAGTTATTTCTCAAAGTATCCTCTCGCTAGAGGGACAGTACTAAAAGAACCTAGTTTAGTATGCGAATCCATATCAACCAAGCGAAAAGGTGTGCCAGAAAAAAAAAAAACTTTGTGCTGTTAACTGCTGAGAGCACACTGTCCTGCTATTTGGGAGACATCATGCGAAACAAGTGTTACAAACGTTGTGTGAGAGATAACACTATAAGCAAAACTTTGGAATGAGGCTTAAGTATTTTGGTCTTCAATGGTGAATGAAACAGCAATCATAAATAATTGCAATATGATAGAAAGCACGATAGGTTCTTTAGTCGCGAAACTACACATGCTAGTAAATGCTATCAAATTACGAGCGATCAGTCATATGAAGTTATGTGAGAGAAAATGAAATGGTTTCTGTACTAACAAGTAAGTACCGTTACTTCTTCACACAGAGATTCCCAGAAAAAGGAACTACACAATTTAACACTGTCTATTGTCAAAGAGATCGAAAGTCTTAAGACGTGATGGGTAGCCTTTCCATTGGTTGATGTGGTACGCATTTAAGGGCGTGGTAAGGAAGCAGGGCTCCTGGAGCAATGCGGCCGGGCTTCAAATACACTTCAAATATTTATTAATAACTGCTATTTACATTGGTACTTGAGCATTTATTTACAGTAAACTTTGCAATTCAAAAAATGAAATGAGCGTATGGCTTTCTTGGCCGGGAGATCCCTTACGGGATTGTTCGGCCGCCTTAGTGTAAGTCTTTTTAGTTGACGCCACATGGGCGACTTACGTGCCAATGATGATGAGATGATGGTGATTAGGACAACACACAACACCCAGTCCCCTGCCGGGAATCGAACCCGGGCCCCCTGCGTGGTAGTCAGCGACGCTGCCACTGAGCTATGGAGGCGGACTGGATAGATGGTTTAGTAGGGGACCGATCTTCCCCCCCCCCCCCCCGCCTCCGCCACCCCTCCCATAGCAGTGTAACCCAATTATTAAAGAATAAAATTTTACTTTTCAGGCTTTCCCAGCGATCTAGTGACATGATGGGTAGTCGGGTATTCTGCCACGCTCTGGTGCTTGATCGTATTTTGACAGTATCTTTTCATAGTTTTGAGCCACTGAATGTTTTGGTTTTAGTTTTCAGTTTTTTTGATATGGTTTTTTATTTGCATTTGTATTTTTGTGAAAACAACAAAATAACAATATAAACAGTACATAAATCTATCATGACATCACGAGAAACATTTGTGGCTCGTAGCCGGTAATGCAAACGCGGAAATCTGGAACCACGTACGTGTGCATATCACTTATACTATTCCCTGAGTATACAGCTTTATTAGACGATGCCAGTTTACAACAACCCATAATAGGATTCTAGGTCGCAGCACATGCCACAGCGTGAGCGGCACCTCACTCAAGTAACGTTTACATGCGCCAGAGCTTTCAGAGCTTTCATAACTTTTATCTACCGTTCCATTCTCTAATAGCGTGTGGGAAGAAAGAACACCTAAATCGTTCCGTTTTCCATCTGACTTATTTTATTGGGATGAAGTCTCCCTAAGTAAGTGGGTGCTAGCAAAATATTTTCACATTCCTGGTGCTCTGCTTGGGGAGTGTTCTGCATTTCCATGCCTCCAGCGCTTGTGTCTGGGTTGTACTGGTGCTGTCCTCATTGTTTCTTCAATAACTCCAGAGCAGGGTCCCAGGCTCTACTTAGCTGGTAGCCCGTGTCTCGGTTCATGAGACTGTCAGCCACTTTGATCTCTAATAACTCCTTAATAACTCTGTCCCAGAATCTTGGTGTCTGTGCCAAAATCTTGGTGACATCGTAGTTCACGACATGATCCAGCTCTAGACAGTGTTCAAAAATGGATGATTTCGTCACTTGCCTTAATCGGGTGTTCCTTTGATGCTTCTTGTACCTAATATATACTGTTCTGGTGGTCTGGTCAATGTAGGACATTTCACATTGACAAGGGATGCTATAAATATCTGGTTTCCGTAAACCCAGGTTGTATTTTACATTTCCCACCAAGCTCCGGATATTGCAAGCTGTACAGAAGGCACACTTAATGTTGTGTTTGCGTAGAATCCTGCTGATTCTGGCTGAAATAGAACCGGCATATAGCCGATACGTCGTCTTCTTTGCTTCCTCTTCCTCTGCTTCTGGAAACTCTGGTGTAAGGGCTGGTTGGAATGCCCTCTCAATCTATCTTGTCGTATAACTATTCTTGTAGAACACTGCTTTAAGCTGATCAATTTCAGAAGGTAGACTTTCTTGGCCACTCCCATGAAGTACAGACATTGTCGAGGTGGGGTGGCTTGCGTGCCTCAACGATACAGATAGCCGTACCGTAGGTGCAACCACAGCGGCGGGGTATATGTGGAGAGGCCAGACAAACGTGTGGTTCCTGAAGAGGGGCAGCAGCCTTTTCAGTAGTTACAGGGGCAACAGTCTGGATGATTGACTGAGCTGGCCTTGTAACATCAGCTAATGTGGCTTTGTCACACAGCTACTGCGAACGGCTGAAAGCAAGGGGAAACTACAGCCGTTACCTTTTCCGAGGACATGCAGCTCTACTGTATGAACATATGATGATGGCATCCTCTCGGGTAAAATATTCCGGAGGTAAAATAGTCCCCCATTCGGATCTCCGGGCGGGGACTACTCAGGAGGATGTGATCATCAGGAAAGACAATACTGGCATTCTACGGGTCGGAGCGTGGAATGTTAGTTCCCTTAATCGAGTAGGAAAATTAGAAAATTTAAAAAGGTAAATGGATAGGTTGAAGTTAGATATAGTGGGGATTAGTGAAGTTCGGTGGCAGGATGAACAGGATTTCTGGTCAGGTGAGTAGAGGATTATAAATACAAAATCAATTGGGGGTATCACAGGAGTAGGATTGGTAATGAATAAGAAAATAGGAATGCGGGTAAACTACTATGGCCAGCACAGAGATCGCATTATCATTTTCAAGATAGATACAAAGCCAACACCAACAGTAGTACAGGTTTATATGCCAACTAGCTCTGCCGATGATGAGGAAATCGAAGAAATATATGAGGAGCTAAAGGAAATTATTCAGACAATTAAGGGAGAGGAAAACTTAATTGTTATGGGAGACTGGAATTCGGTAGTAGGACAAGGGAGGGAAGGGAAGATAGTAGGGGAATATGGTCTGGGCAAAAGAAATGAAAGAGGAAGCCGCCTGGTAGAATTCTGCACGGAACATAATTTAGTTATAAAAAACACCTGGTTCAAGAATCACAAAAGAAGGTTGTATACGTGGAAGAGACCAGGAGACACCGGGAGATACCAAATAGATTTTATAATGGTAAGACATAGATTTCGGAACCAGGTTTTACAGTGTAAGACATACACAGGGGCAGATATAGGCTATGACCATAACTTGTTGGTTATGAAATGTAGGCTGAAACTGAAGAAACTACAAAAAGGTAGAAAAATAAGGAGATGGGACCTGGATAAATTGAAGGAACCTGTGGTTCTTAAGAATTTCACAGGGAGCTTTAGGCAACAATTGACAGAAACAGGGGAAAATAAAACAGTAGAGGAGGAATGGATAAAATTAAGAGATGAAATAGTTAAGGTAGCAGAGGACAAAATAGGTAGGAAGGCAAGACCTACAAAAAATCCTTGGATATCACAGGAGATACTAAATTTAATCGATGAAAGGAGAAAATATAAAAATGCAGTAAATGAAACAGGCAAAATGGAGTACAGACGACTAAGAAATGAGATTGTCAGGAAGTGCAAAATGGCTAAGCAGGAGTGGCTAGAAGGCAAATGCAAGGATGTAGAAGAATGTATAAATAGGGGAAAAATAGAGACAGCCTATAGCAAAATAAAAGAAACATTTGGAGATAAGAAAAACAGCTCTATGAATATCAAAGAAACTGATGGAAAACCAGTTCTCAGCAAAGATGGGAAAGCTGAAAGGTGGAAAGAGTATATAGATGGGCTCTACAAAGGAAATGAACTTCGAGACAATATTGTAGGAAGGGAAGAGGATGTAGAGGAAGATGAAATAGGAGATACTGTACTGAGAGAAGAATTTGACAGAGCCCTGAAAGACCTAAGTCGAAACAAGGCCCCTGGAGTAGATGATATTCCCTCAGAGCTACAGAAGTCTCTGGGAGAACCATCCATGACAAACCTGTTTCACCTGGTGTGTAAGATGTATGAGACAGGCGAAGTACCCTCAGACTTTAAGAAAAATGTTATAATCACCATTCCAAAGAAATCAGGTGCAGATAGGTGTGAAAACTACATAACGATCAGTTTAATAAGTCACTGTTGCAAAAAATTAACACGAATTATATACAGAAGGATGGAAAAGCTGGTAGAAGCCGACCTCGGGGAAGATCAGTTTGGGTTCAGGAGAAATGTAGGAACACGGGAGGCAATACTCACTTTACGGCTTATCCTAGAAAATAGATTAAGAAAAGGCAAACCTACATTTCTAGCTTTTGTAGATTTGGAGAAGGCTTTTGACAATGTTGATTGGAATAAACTCTTTCAAGTTCTGAAGCAAGCAGGAGTAAAATATAGGGAGCGTAAGGTTAATTACAACTTGCACAAAAACCAGATAGCGGTTGTCAGAGTTGAAGGGCATGAAAGGGATGCAGTGGTTGGAAAGGGAGTAAGACAGGGTTGTAGTCTTTTTCCATTGTTATTCAATTTGTACATTGAGCAAGCTATAAAGGAAAGCAAGGAGAAATTTGGAGAAGGAATTAAAGTTCAGGGTGAAGGATTAAAAACATTGCGTTTTGCCGACGACATAGTAATTCTGTCAGATACAGAAAAGGACCTGGAAGAGCAATTGAACGGAATGGACAGTGTGCTGAAAGGTGCATATAAGATGAACATTAACAAGAGCAAAACTAGGGTCATGGAGTGCAGTGTAAGAAAATCAGGTGATGCTGAAGGAATTAGATTGGAAAACGAAGCAATAAAGGAGGTAGATGAGTTTTGTTACTTGGGCAGTAAAATAACAAATGATGGTCGCAGTACAGAGGATATAAGATGCAGAATGGCAATGGGTAGAAAAGCGTTCTTGAAAAAGAGAAATTTGTTAACATCGAATATTGATTTAAGCCTAAGGAAGTCCTTTCTGAAGGCATTTGTGTGGAGTGTTGCCTTGTATGGGAGTGAAACATGGACGATAAACAGTGCGGACAGGAAGAGGATTGAGGCTTTTGAAATATGGTGCTACAGAAGAATGCTGAAGATTAGGTGGGTGGATCGCGTAACTAATGAGGAGGTACTGAACATTATTAGGGAGAAAAGAAATTTCTGGCATACCTTGACTAAAAGAAGGGATAGATTGGTAGGACACATTCTTAGACATCAAGGAATTGTGAATTTAGCATTGGAGGGAAGTGCGTGGGGTAAAAATCGCAGAGGAAGACCAAGAGATGGATACAGTAAGCAGATCAGACAGATGTAGGTTGCTGTTCGTATGTGGAGATGAAGAGGCTTGCTCAGGATAGGGTATTGTGGAGAGCTGCATCAAACCAGTCTCCGGACTGAAGACCACAACAACAACAACAACAGACTTTCTTTGTCTGGCAAGGCATGTGGTCTGTAGACTAATGTATTTAGGATCCCATTCTTCTGTGCAGGGTGGTGGCAGCTGCTGGACTGCAGTTATAAGTCGGTGTGTGTCGGTTTACAATACACACTGTGGCCAATTAATCCATCTGCTTTCCTTCTTACTAGCACATGCAGAAATGGAAGCTGTCCATTCTTCTCCACTTCCACGGTGAACTTGATGTTGGGGTGGCATGAGTTAAGGTGTTCAAGAAACTCATTGAGCCTGTACTTTCCATGAGGCCAGATCACGAAGGTATCATCCACATACCTATAGAAGCAGTTGGCTGTCTCTAAAAGCCCTCTCCATGAACATGTTGGCAACCACAGGGGACTGCCCATAGCTACACCTTCTGTTTGTTCATATTATCGATCCCCATACAGGAAGTATGTGGAGGTTAGCATATGTCGGAATAGGTCCAATAGAGTGTCGTGAACTTTCTCTGCAATCAGTTCTAGTGAGCCTTGCAGTGGGACCCTGGTGAACAGCGATGCCACATCAAAACTAACCATGATGTCTGAGTCCATAATATATAGTTGCTTGATGCGTTGCAGGAAGTCTTCTGAGTTGCAGATATGGTGAACACATTTCCCCACATGTGGAGAAAGCAAGCTCTTCAAGAACTTGGCTGTTTCATATGTGGATGCCCCAATATTACTTACAATTGGGCATAGGCCCACACCCTCATTGTGTATTTTCGGAGGACCGTACAATCTAGGAGGTACTGGTGCCTTTGCCCTAAGTTGTCTGGTGATCTTCTTGTCCACCTTGTCAGTGGGGTCACACTCCAGCGTTCTGTAAGCAGGGCCCCCAAGAAGTTGGCACACATTTTCATCATAATCCACCTGCTTCATGATGAGTGTTGAGTTCCATTTTTTCTTCTGGGAGTATTACAATACAGCTGTCTTCCTCTCCTCAGCTTGGAGGTCTGGCATTGGTGAGTGCCCTGCAAGTCTCTCGGCGATCTTCCTGTGCCACATTAGGTGGGAGTGTGGCTGCACTGATGAAATCTGAGACAGGCTCATTTCTAGGAGTCGTTGCGAAGTTAAGACCCTTGCTGAGAACCTTTAAGGTTGTATCATCGAACTCTGTGCCACTCAGATTCGTCACAGTGCGAGTTTCTTCCATCTGTTGTTCTTCACTGGTCATGCAGTCAAACTTTGGAGTTTGGCAGGAAGAGGCGTTTCTTCTGACACTCTGCCAAAGACCAGGAGGCATGGTCTACCCAGTCCCAATCTTCCATTGTTAAGAACGCTGCCATGTACAGATGAAGGAGTAGCAGCTCTCTAGCCACAAAATCTAATCTGTGGCGCATGTCGCGGATCCTCTCTCTCACCAGTGCCATGCTGACTCTTCGTTTTATCTTGTTAGCCGCCCTGGAGTTGTTGTGATGTTTGATTTGGGCGAAAACAGGTAACACGTCTCCATCTCGGCACCTCGGCAGGAAGCTGAGAGAACTCAGCATCATTTCTTTCCTCTGACGAAGCTTATCCACCTTTTTCATGTTCTTGTACATCTCCTCCCCGTAGAGTTTTCTGATGTAACTTTTCAGGCTTTCCCGGCGATCTAGTGACATGATGGGTAGTCGGGTATTCTCCCGTATGTCACTCTGTACAATATTTCAGCTACGTAACTCGTAACCTTCATCAGGTGTGACCTGAGACTGTTTTCTGAATGGACTGGGTCCAGTATTTATGTCTGCAGCTTCCTCCCTCCACTGGCGGTTGTAGGTGATCCCACTCTGGTCTGCGCCCGTCAGTCCCTCCTCTGATCGTTCCATCTGTTCTCTGGTGCTCCGTTTGCGGTCCGCGTCCCCTCGCTGAGCTGCTATGGAGGACTGATGTACTTTTTTCCATCTGCTGTGGCCTTGGGTGCTCTCTCCGCGCCCGCCGAACCGACCTCAGATCGTGCCATTTGCGGTCGGGCGCTCCATTTACGGTCCGCGCCCACTCGCAGAGCGCCAGCAGCCACTGCCCACTCCTCTCCTCTCCTCTCGACCACTCTGCTCGCGCCCTGCCGTGCAGCAGCTCCCCCATGGCAAGTCGTGACTTTCTCACTGACCGCCCGGACCTACCAGCTACTTACTTCCCAGAGCATACAATTTTTAACAGAGAATACTACGTTTGATGTGACACTTCGAAGATTTTGCAATGCAGTGAAACTTCCGATGATATTAAATAAAATTGCGAGTTAATATGCCAAAAATTATGCCAGACGTCTTAAAAATATTGGACATGAAGAGACTGAACTTTGTAAAGGCGTGAAGCACGTGTATAACAAGCCGAAAAACAGAAAAGTAGTCCAATCGCAACAGGTGTGATGTATGTCGGTCAGTCTACTGCACGATTGCGTCTCCAGTGGCGAAAGTGAGTACTTCTTGTGTTTACTCGGAGTGGGAATTCACAGTAATTAAAGAAATTAGCGGATCAGGTGAGATATCATACACAATATAATACGGAAATGTATTTTGTTCAGATATTTTGCTGTCACAACTGTTTACTTGAGGTCTACATGGCATATACTTAGAGCGAGGCACCGTGGGGTTACCTTTATAGCTGCCTTGTAATATGGAGTGTGATCTCCTCGGACGGCAAGTACAGTTGTACACCTGCGTGGCATGGACAGTATGAGGTTATCAATCAGTTTTTGTGGTGAGTGCAATATCCAGCTATGAAACAGTTGTGGGAGGTGCTGGTCTGGCTGCAATGCGTCTGCCAAGTGCATCCCACACATTCTCAATCTGGTTTAAGTCCGGCTTACAAGCTGTCCATTCCGTCCGTCCAGTTCCCTCAGCTTGAAGTATGTTGCCCACCAGTGCAGCTCTGTGGGGACGAGCGTTATCGTCCACCAGAAAGAAACCATCTCCTATGCCATCAGCGTACGGCACAAGAAAAGGTCGAAGGATCTCGTCTCTATACCTCTCAGCGGTCAAAGCGCCATTCTGAACGACACAGTACGTCCGCCAATACAGCCTCCTGCCCACACCATTCGTGCAGCACCATAATATGTTTCCTGCACATAAGCAGGATTGTTCTGAGTCCCACGTTCTCTCTAAATGGGGAACGAGGATTCTCCAGCATAATACAAAATTTGTACTCAACTGTGGAAAGAACCCGGCCCGATTTGTTACGACTCCAAACATGGTGTTCCTTCGCCTAGTTTCTGTAGGCTAAACGGTGCCGGGGTTTTAATTGGAGACAAACCATAGACCTCCATGCTTTGAGGCCACATTACCGTAGGCGATTTCGGACTGATTGTGTTGATATTGCGCGTCCTTTTGCTGCCTGCAGGGTGCGTGTCAAATGAGCTGCATTCAACCTCCTGTATCGACGGGTTGTTAACCAGAGACAACGGTCATCTCTTCTCAAACCTTGCCCTTGGCTTGTATTAGCGGCTCCTGTTGTCTGAAATAGCGTCCAGAGCCTGCGAATTACAGTTTTGGACACTCCAATAGCTGCAACCACCACCCTCTGTGTCTGTCCCGCTTCCAGTCAACATGGCGGCCGCATAGCGCCACCCGGCCACATCTGCGAGCACAGGGTGGTGCCTATAAAGGGCCACGTCACAAATCATGGTGCAGTTGAGTGTTGAAGTAATTTATGGAATAATTTGTTTTGATTTTGTGTCTTTTCTTGTGCATTGCTGTTAGTGTATTATTGTGTTATTCATGAAATTCGTCATGTCATCTTTCAATAACATTATTACTTCTGTACTTGATTGTATCATTTCTTGTCATATATATAAGACATGCACCGTAGAAAGGAAGCAATAAAAATTTTGTGTAGCGTTGTAAGGAATGAATAAATATCTTCACAAATGCAGTAAACAGTGACAAATGTTAATTCCTTTTTCATATATTTTAACGCATTCCTTTTTTTTTCAAATTTTTTGTCATAAGTAATTACAAATTTTAGCTAGGGATAGCAAATCATACTATTACATAAAATAGAAGCACATTTTTCCCTCTGTGCCTTTAACATTTTATAACTCGTGAAGTGCAGAACGTTCGTCATGCAGTTTCTTTTAATTTCTTCTTAGAATCCTCCGATAAACTTACGTTATATTTACTGTCATTAGGAACTTGTGAAACAACTAAAATGAGAATAGTAATGTAGAATCGTCTACCGCTTCTGCACTTTAGTCAGCTCTGGAGCCTAAACTATAAGAGCTAAGCCAGTGTACATAGTATAGAATTGCAGAATTCACAAAACTCTAAATAAATAAATAAAATACGTTAGATCATGTGTCTTTTACGAGTGAACCACATTTATCATTTTTCTCTTCTAAAGCGATGGCGCCAGACGACTTCAGACTACGTTGACGCGGGTCTCATAGCATACGCTACAGAGGTCACGAAAGTGCGGAAGTAGTAAACCATTCTACGTTATTAATCTTATTTCAATTATTTCACATTTTTGTACTGGCTTTTAATATATTCTACGTTGAGCCCAGAATTATAACGAAGAAATTGAAACAAAAAACATCACGCTACGTTCTGTACTTCTCGAGTTAAACAAGTCTATAGATTATCAGTGCAAAGACGGGGCGAGTCATTTAGTTAGTAATAAAATAATTAAAAAGTATTAGGTCATAATTATTTAATACACGAAAATTGTATCCCAAATTAAAAAAAAATTATCGAAATTTGTTACAAAGTTAAAGGTAAGTGGAGAACAGAATCTGCGCTCGCTGGTCGGCAAGCTCACTGAAAGTAATGAGCAGAATTTGAAAAGTTCCACCGCTCTATTCTATCGAAATTTGTGAGGTAATTACGGGAGCTATAAAAAGTTGTTTAAATATAAAGAAAAGTTCATTCCATTATTTACAACATTCTCGTTGACGAAATTTACTGGATACAAAGCAAAAAATGTGGCAGGCGCTAACTTTTTCATTTTGTAATTTTAATTTCATATAAAAGTAATAGTTTCAAGTGTTATTATTATACACACACAATACGTATTCACCCGTCAGCGTGAAAAATTTGCTAATTTTTTTTCTATCCTAAGGGGTTAAAATGATAATGTAATTGAGGCTAGCGCCATTTGCAGAAGTATGCATCTATCGAACCAACTCCGTTTCTACTCCCACCGAAGATTGCCGCGACGTCACTGCATGTACGCTGATGTAAGCGGTAGAGCCTCTCTGTGTTATTCTGTGCTCGCTGCTTCGGGTAAGTCATGTTGATGTTGCATTACGTTACCTGCTCACTACACTATCCGAACTCGACTGCTTGTGCAATTCATTTGGTAGGGTAAACGCAAGCGAAGATCCAATTACATGGCAATTACTGCTCAGCGAGACAACATGGTGTAATAGGCAAGGTGCTAGGCTCCCATGCAGAAGATCCGGCTTCGATACCCATCGGCAGAACAATTTTTAAAAATTGTAATTGCTACTTTATATATTAAAAAAAGAAAAAAAAAATTAACCAAAGAAAGAAAGAAAAAAAAATGAATAGTGAAACGATTATAAAAATAACCAAAAAAATAAAAAGAAAATAAAAAATCTCCTCCTTCGGGTCATTTATGTTTCACTTTTCTTCATTTCTCTTCTTTTATTGTGCATAATTATATGCCTTTATACCCACTCCTATGTTGCAGCTTGAGTAAACAGTCAGAATAATACCAAATAACACAGTAGCAACTGATTTTTTTTTTTCTTATTTCGCAGTGTTATTTACTCACTGTCGCCATCATCACTATCTTTAACACCTGTACAAAATTCTGGGTGATAATTGTCATAGAAGCACCTAAAACACAGAACATTGTAGCAACACGCACATCTAATAAATGCTACGAATGACGACCCGACTGGCCATAGCATAATAGTCCACTGGGACGCGTCACGTGGGTACACACGTCATAGGAGGAGATAAAAACAGCACGGTCAGGAACTGTAAACTTAGGTATTAAATGTTGCCCAAATAGTATAGGTATTAACAAAAGACTGTTTACTGATTTCGAAATATGCTTCAATCGCCTTAAAAGTGTGCTTAAAAAAAAAAAAACAAAATGAATAAATTAATCGTCGCGCAATACATAAAATATTAAGCGAATGTTACATGTTTTTATCCTGTTTTTATCCTGACCATTTACTGCAAACGTTTACATAATAATGGTTATAAAAATACACAATTATGCACAATCATCGGACAGGTGTGATAAGTAATTGACCCATGTCGGACTTGAACGCAGGTCGCCTGCATGGCAGCATCGTATCTTTCCGATTACACAACGCTATCTCTCTGGGCGGTATCTGCCATGTATAAGTAGACACGTTATGCGTGGTAATTTGCTGCGAATTTGATTTCGATTTTATTAGAAATCAAGACCCAATGGAACAAATCAGTTGGCTTGATGGTCTGGAGGAATTCCCTCATAACATACCTACGACGCATCAAATTCCGTTGGTACCATACGTGGTGTTCCCCTTGTAAGTAGGACCGACAGAGAGGCGTCGAACCACTTCAGTTCATTCAGCCGATGTCAATACTTCAGAATCTAGATATCTCAACCTATCCCTTAATTGTTTTGACGGATGTATTAGCGGACGATTACTTTGCCGCGGCGGATTAGCCACGCGTGCTGGAGCGCCGCGTTGCTGTTGCGTGGCCGTCGGGTGTTCGAATTCTCCCCCCCCCCCCCCCCGTCAGGCATGGATGTTTTTGTCGGCTTTAGTATAAGGTAGTTCATAAGTAGTTTGCAAGTTTGGGGACTGAAGACCCCGCAGTTAAGTCCCTTAAGCCTTACAAACATTTGATCATTTGAACCACTTTTGAGAGCACAACTTAATGTAATAAATATGCAGTGCTTATGTCATCAGCTGGCCCAAATCATGTGTGACCGTTCTGATTTGACAGATGGGCAGCGTGAGTTGGAGGCGGACGCAGGCGGCGGGCAGCAGCGATCGTCCAGCGCATGAGCTGGCTGGCGCCTTGGCTCGCAGCCGCAGGCCTCATTGGCCGCTTCCGGACCGCGGAGGACGCGGCCGAAGGACACAGGCCGCCGCTGTCCTGCCGTTGCCGCACAAGTGGTGCGCGGCCAGCTGGCTAGAGCCACCTGACCCAAAGTAGGGCAGGCTGAGGTGCACACAGGCAGGGTATTAATAGAGTGGGAGGAGGAGGAGGAGGAGGAGGAGGAGGAGGAGGAGGAGGAGAAGGAGTTAGTGCTCGAGGAGGAACAGAACCACGTGGACGTAAAACCTGATACTGAACTCGGTATTACGAGAAAGTACAAATAATTTTTCGTATCTTCTTTTGTGTCCCAGCCTCGTCGCCGCTTTGTGTCTCGTTTCCGCCGGTGGTCCTGGTGTCGGTGGCCGAGTAGAATGAGACCGACACAGGAATAAAGGATGCACGCTTGTGCAGGTACGGAGGTGACCAGCCAGTGGGACAGCAGAAACTAGAAACACTAGAGTAAATTAGAACGAGATATAGAGACTTAGTAATACTTAACTTTTACATAGCTCAGTACTGCAGAATGCTGATACATAGTTGAGCTAGAGGTCTGCCTAGTGCCTATCCGATAGCCAAGTCTTCACTGGTGCCTATCTGATTCCGAAGTGTTAACTGGTTCCTATCTCAGTCCCAAGAGAACGATGCTGTAGTCGTGGTCACGAGCGAAGTTGCAGCAGAGGGCGCTCGTGGCTGACGTCGTAAGAACGCCGCGCCGTGCGTGCATGGCGGCGCGCGGCGTAAGTACGTGGCGCGCACTTTAGACTTGTGCGGCACCACATCTTCAAATTTTGGTATGGACCATATAATGAGGGTGATTAGAAACTATCAGGGATTTCAAGACAAGTCTACTACATGTCTTGACTTCGATATTTCTTTCTATATCATCTTCGTATGTAGGTCTACATTAGTGTTGGTGAAGTTCACAGTAAAGAAATACTTACTATGTATACATGTGGCGTCTACTCCGAAAGAACAGACGTTACTTCTGATCCTGAAGATGTTATTCTTTCATATTCACAGAATATATGACATTATCTGAGAATGGGCACAGCTGAAAATGTGTACCCGGCCGGGATTCGAACCTGCTTTTTAGGCAGATGCGCTGACTACTACACCACTGGGGACACAGTAGTCACTGCACCTGCAATGACTACCTAAGCACGCCTCCCGTCAGACACAAATTTCCAGCTTTACCCTGCCCTCAGAACTCAAATTCGTAGTGACTTTGTACTAATTCCAAACTTGCCCACCCCTCCCCACTAATGAATTTGTACAAAGAGACTACAAGTATGAATACTGTGGGCAGGGTAAAGCTGGAAATTTGTGTCTGAAGGGAGGCGTTCTTAGGTAGTCCTTGCAGGTGCGGTGATTCCTGTGTCCCCAGTAGTGTAGTGGTCAGCGGAACTGCCTAAAAAGCGGGAATCCCGAGTTCGAATCCCGGCTTGGTAAACATTTTCAGCTTTCCCATTCTCAGTTGATGTCATATATTCTGTGAATATGAAATACATATTAAATGTCAAAATAGCAGTTTTCTGTCGAAAGTATTTATTTAGCGTTTCAAGGTCACAAGGATGCCTTATGGATTCAGTGGAACACGCAAATCTCTATACAGTCATAAAATTGCTGTCTGTTACTGAGCAGACAGAGAAGACTGAACGGTTAGCAATGGAAAAACTTGTTTTCAATTTGAGAAATGGCGTGGTCCAAGAGTAACACTGCATATCACCCAAAAGTTTTATGCGATAGTGTTCTCAAAATTCTATCCTTGTGAGCGATATACTAATTTAATTAATAGCTTTAAAACTTATCACTCAGTACAATGGAAATGCGATTCCACCGTTTTTGATAGAACGTTTGCTTCTCATACATCCAAGATAAGTTAAAAACACGTGCAGTATTTCCGTTTTAAAAACGTAAGAATTGTGTTTTGAGTCATTCATTTACAAGTAAGGGCAGTTTTATATCCCCTTTCACTGTCAATAAGAGTATCGGGACCTTTGCCTTTCGCGGGAAAGCGCAATACCGACTGTACTATCCCGAAACGACTCACGATGCCGCCTCAACTTTACTTCCGCCAGTACCTCGCCTCCTACTTTCCAAGCTTCACAGAAGCTCTCCTGCGAACCATGCAAGACTAGCACTCCTGGAAGAAGGGATATGATGGAGACATGGCTTAGCCACAGCCTAAGGGGATGTTTCCAGAATGAAACTTCCACTCTACAGCGGAGTGTGCGCTGATATGAAACTTCCTGGCAGATTAAAATTGTGTGTCGGAACCAGGACTCGAACCTGGGACCTTTGCCTTTCGCGGGCAAGCGCACTACCGACTGTGCTATCCCGACACGACCTTAGCTTAAGTAGTTTGTAAGACTAGGAACTGATGACCAACATAGTTTGGTCCCTTAGGATTACAAGCATTTGAACACTTTTTGTAATCAGTGTTTAACATTCTAGGGCGTCTGATTGTATTCAATACTATTACTTTGATTTTCATGACTTGGTTCTTATAAACAAATGGTATTAAATGAAAATTGGTAAAATGGTTCCACAATAAAACACTACAGACTGTCATATATAGGGTGAGGCACTTAAAATTGTTTTTCGGAATAGTTGGAAAATACAAATCGGATTAAAGAAAGTTGTACTAAATGTTGGCCGGCCGCGGTGGCCGAGGTGACTGAGGCGCTCCAGTCACGGTCAGCACGGCCACTACGGTCGGGGGTTCGAATCCCCCCTCGGGCATGGATATTTGTGCCGTCCTAGTTCGTAAGTAGTCCATAAGTAGTTTGTAAGTTTAGGGACTGATGACCCCGTAGTTAAGTCCCATAAGCTTAACAAACATTTGAACATTTTTGAACTAAATGTTGTTTACCTCGACGAGGGCCATACATTAGCATAAAGCTCGACTTCCCGTAACATCCCCGGGGGTGGAAGGGCGGGGGGTGAGTTTGAAATCTTAAATAGAAACCCCTATTTTTAATGCAGATTTGGATTCTCCGTGAAAAAAAATGTAATTTTTGTATTAAACATGTTTTTAGTTTCATGTATCTGACGCTATCTGTAATAGGCAGAAATAAAACTGAGTTGAAAGTTGTTGAAAGACGGTATTACCTCGTACAACTCCAATTCCCATTTGCAATTTATTCAGAATGTTTTATAGTTATTTAGAAAAAATACTATTTTATTCTCACTATTTTGTTTAGAACACGGAACTATTGTTGTTACTAATACCAAACTTTAATTTGAGTATGTAGCTTTATAACATTTTGTGACGGACACTTAGAGCATCGCGGTACTTCCATGAAAATCGTTGTTTATTTTGAAGGTTGATGAAAGATGTAAAAATTTTAAAAGTAAATAGTAAAGTTTAAAAGTAAATTTTTCAGTAATTACTCCAATTTTATATCATGGGAAGTAACACATCGGATCATTCTTCCATCGAACACAGTTTGGGAATACCTGCCTTAAACTAATAGCAAATGACTTACCTGTTTGTTAAGATAATAACGCAAGTAAGCCACTTTTTACTCTCAACACTGACTACGCGAATTCTATGCGAAATCTTCTGTAAACCAAACATCTCCTTGCTGAGCCTGCTACTTTCGTCCAAACAGTTTGATCTCGACGAACTAATCTCACTCAAGGAGGATCGCCGACAGCGTATACGACAGTATCCCAAAAATTACTGCTACGTCAATTTATTCATTTCAAATTTATCCACGAACTTCCTGTAATCTACATTGATCAAACGCTGTCAATTTTTTAAAATCACATTTGTGACAGATTTATGGCTGTCACAAGTTTTACATCGAACTATAAGAATTGTCAAGCGTCAGATATCCACTGATTCGGAATTACTTAATTTGCGGGCAGTCTGCGTTGACAAATGCTCGGATTTATCTCGTGTCTCAAACGATATGATTTCTTCGATACATAGAAGTTTTTTCGAGGGACATGTCAACTGTTTGAGTTATCGAGGATTCAGTTTATCTGGGTTCGAGATGAAATGACTACACATGAGTACGCTTTCAGAAAATTGTTTTTGTGTCTATGGAGATGATGGTGATTAGGTCTTCTTGTTTTCTCTTCACAGAAACCTCAGAAACACTTTTGAGAAGGTTTCCATTGTAAACACAATGTAAAAAATCTCACTGACGTGTTTTACGGCCCTCCTTAGATTTGTAGTTTTATAAGTTTTTGCAAACATTTTGGACCAAAATAATAATCTAAATAATAAAAAAAATTATTAATAAGAGCGTCTGAAACCCTTTTAGGATAAAAAAAAATTGGTAGTCGCGGATTCCGAAATACTAACCCTTAGCATCACAGACCAACGGGTTGCCCACTACGCTACGACTAACAGTTAGCAGTTGAGTTCATTAATCTCATACTATTCGTAGACGTTGTTAACTGATGCTAATATGGCATTTGTAGACACAAGATTATCATTTATTGTACGAAGAACGACGTGTTCTTGTTCATTATTCAGTGCGCCATTGCTTTGAAATGACAACGTGTAAGTTACAATAAGAAAATCATCATCATGGTGTATATCAGAGAGAGTTCTGGGCGAGGAATGTCACGGGACATCTGCGAACGGCTGCTTTTCTTTAATTCAATGGATGGTGTCAAACCTCCTTTATTTTTGCAAATATCTCTCAAACGACACGAGATATGAAAAAAAAGTAAGGGAACAAAGTTGTAGAGAATTTTCTTCTCTACAAATTCATTTATTCAATTTTCGCGTCAAATGGTTTATTTGCAATTAAAATTACATTACAAACGGCTTTTTTGGTATTACTAACGTATTTCTTGTCCGAAATATTTCCTAAAGCTAGGTTCTGGTCTCTGGTAGCCAACAATTATGTCTAAAATTTGGTGCCGATCGGTTGAACGGTTCGACCTAAAAAGTGGGAACACGTTACAGCCAGCCAGCAAATATCTCTGCAAATATCTCTGCAGCGATACAAGATATGAAAAAACATAATAGAGCGGCGTTGTAGAGAATTTTCCCCTCTACCAATTAGGCTATTCAATTTTCGTGTCAGACGAACGGTTCGTTTGCAATTACAATTATATTACAAATGACTTTTTTGGTATTACTACCTTTTTTTGTCAGAAAAATTTGAAAAAGAGAGGTTCTGGTCTCTGGCGGCCTACAATCATGTTTGTAAAATTTGGTGCTGATCGGTTGAACGGTTCGTCATGAAAACAGGGAACACGTTACGGACAGACAGACAGACAGACATCCCAAAATCGCCGTTATTTTTGCAAATATCTCTGAAACGATACGAGATACGAGAAAAACATAAGAGAGCAAAGTTGCAGAGAATTTTCTCCTCTACAAATTCGGATATTCAATTTTCGTGCCAGATGAATGGTTAAGCCGTTATTTTTACTTAAATTTCGAGCTGACAAAGACGATCGCAAAGGCCCACTTGTAATGTTACTACCGTAACCTAAAGAGGGCCAAAATTACTGTAAATCGCAGTATTTTTGATCGCTTTGAGATATCAGTTCAGTGCTGTGCAGCAGACGAGGTGAGTGGAAGTCAGACGCGCGCTTCGCAGTGTTGTCGGCGCAGAGGCGGCCCCGGCGATAACCTTTGACCTCGGGCTCTGGCAGTGACGCCATCTGTTGTGAAAGCCACGAGACCCGGCTACACCCCTCACACGGAGTGAGACTCTGCCTCTGGAAAACCCATTTGCGTCGTTTCCTTGCTTGTGATCAATTGTCACACAAATTCGCACACGGGCTGATCATGTGCGTGGCAGTTTCTTTTCCTCACCGCTCTTCTGTTATTTCCGATTACACTAAGTTCGACTAATCCATCACAGGAATAGATATAAGCAGTGGCGGCTCGTACAAAATTTGACCAGTGTGCTACAATATTACAAAAATAAACAGGAAACAAAATATACTAAAATAAAAAGTCAATCTTTGTATGATTGCCTTTAATTAAATATCAACTAATACTGTATTGACAGTAAGACCTTCAGGGGAATCTATAACAGCGTTGCCAACTGCATGTATGCACTGCAGTTAGTAAATATAACGTTTAAAAAAATATTAATTTTATTTACAGAAATAAAAAAAAAAAAATAGACTCAGAGGTATTTGAATACGGCCGCGGTGGAGTAGCCGAACGGTCTAAAGCGCCTCGCTGCGGAACGCACGGTTGCTCGCCGTGGAGGTTCGAGTCCTTCCTGGGGCATGGGTGTGTGTGTTGTCCGTAGATTAGTGTACCTAGGTTTAAGTAGTTTGTAAGCTACGGACTGATGACCACGCAGTTTGTTCGGATAGATTTACAGACAGACAGATTTGAATACGAGCCTCACACAGGAATTGAGAGACAACGCGCAAGACGCCTGAGTCAGCGCGCTATTTGACTCTGTAAGCCGCAATATTCGTCATATACTATTCTTCCGCAGCCGTCACACGCAGCGCGAAGAGAAATATTGATCTGGTGCTACAGTCGGTCTCAGCACACGAGTCGCCAGGCCTGACGTCACGTCTGCGCATGCGCACTAGCGAACAGACGACTTCGCCGCCTCTCTGCGCATGTACCAGTGCGGCTGAATCCCACTTCAGCACACGGAGCTGGTTTCCACCTATCGCGGCGAGAGCGCTCCAAAATGCGTTTTCATCCTTATTACTGGCATTCTAATACGCGTTGGAAGGGAACTGGCATATTTTTATTGTGATATCTGGCTCGTATTCCCAGAGAAAGAATGTAATTTTACAGCGATTTCACGCTTGCATTCGAAGAGAAATGGCATAATTTAAGTAATATATTTACAGTCTGCTGCAGCACATTATCACCAGCCGCCTCTGGATATAGGGGAGAGTAGTACACAGTGAAACACGGTACACAGTGAAACATTCCATCTCAGTTGTTTCTAGTATTTTTTTTTCTACTTGTTGGTTTCCTTGTATGTTTATTATGATAAGATACATCTTTGACAGTAATGGTGGACAGTTTGGTTGATTATTCTTGTTTCTATACGTCATTATGGGTTTTCGGTGGTCAGTAGTTACAGTTAACGTCTCTTTGTAAGTTTAATATTTTCGATGTAAAATACTGCTAAAAGAAATACTATGTTTTGTGATAAGATACACATCTTTAGCTATATAGTGACCAGTTGTAGATTTGGTGGATACGTAGATTAAGAGTTGTGACTAACTTTTTAGTTTATGGTGACTTTGGTACACAGTGAAACACTTGTATGTGGTACACAGTGAAATAGGACCATTGACCTCAGGTGCATGTATGATTCCTCCTAACACCAGAGCAGCTATTGTAGAAAAGACTTTGAGAAAAAGGATAGAGCTGGAAGGAAAGGAGAAAAGAAGTATGAAGAGAGTCAACAATCAAATTAAATAAATGGTGTATAAGTAAAACAGTTTCAAGTGAAAGTGATGAACAAAGTGCATCCAGTGAAACAGAGATAAGTGTATCATTACATCTTTTTAACTTGAAGCGGAACGTTATGATTGACGACTACATTTTGGTGAAATTCCAAAACAATGTATATTTTGTAGCTAAAGTCTCGAAGTCAGTAGTTTGTGGTACTGAGTATGAAGTCTCATACCTTCGGGAAAGCAAAAAAAGTTACTGGTTTTGTATTCCCAGTTGCAGAAGACATAGTATGTGATTCACATAAGAGACTCTCCAGTCACCAGTATATTCGTTTTCCAATCAATTTTGGTGGACTTAATATATACTGAACAACATTTTGTGTATGTTAATGTTTGTACCTTTATTTAACAAAGATATTTATGTTTAAGTCAGTCAGCTATTAATAAATATAAAAAATGGCAGCTACTACACACTGTACTAAACACGGTACACAGTGAAACATTTGCGGAGGTTGTTTAAAATTGTTATTTCACTTATGAATTAGTACTAAAATTATTATTTTTTTGTTCCAAGACATTGACAAACTATCATGTAAATAAAGAACATTTGTTTTGTGAGTAATATTTTATACGAAACAATCAAAAGGGTAATTTTTGTTTCACTGTGTACTATTCTCCCCTACAAGCAAAAAGTACGGGATCAAAAGGAGCGAATAATGTAGTAGATAAGCAAGAGTGCCGTAAAAAATCGTTGACAATTACGGCGCTTCATTAAAATTAGTTTTTTTCTGGCAGTTGCGGAGATAATTAAGGAAATATGTATGAGTTGAAATTAAATTTGGCATTTATTTAAGAAGTTACTGTCTGTACTGAAAAGTATATATTGCTAGCCAGTTAGATTTTACAATGGTTAAACATAAATTTCAGATCCAGGGCAGATACAGACCCTGAGCTTATCTTATTGCTTGATGAACAGTAGACTAAAGTTGAACAAACTGCTGAAACGTAGAAAATTAAAGATATAAGACCTGGATAAATTGAGACAAACCTAAAGTTATTGGGAGTTTTAGAGGAAGGTTTTTGGCAGTAACTGACGTAAATCGGAGTAACACACTAAAAGACGACTGGGTAGCTTTGAGACATGAAACAGTGAGGGCAGCAGAGGAACTAGTCGGTAGAAAGAAAATACCTAAAAAGACTCCTTGGATATAACAGGAAATAATGGATTTCATTGATGAAAGGAGAAGGTAAAATGGAGTGAAGCCGAATAAAAAATGAAATTGACTGTAAGTGCATAATAGCTAAGCAGGAGTAGCTAGAGAACAAACATAAGTCTGTTGAAAAAAATGTTCAAATGTTTGTTAAGCTTATGGGACTTAACTACGGGGTCATCAGTCCCTAAACTTACAAACTACTTATGAACTACTTACGAACTAGGACGGCACAAGTATCCATGCCCGAGGGGGATTCGAACCCTCGACCGTAGTGGTCGTGCAGACCGTGACTGGAGCGCAAGTCTGTTGAAAATATCCCCCTACATAAAATAAGAGTCATTTAGAGACAAGAAAAGCAGCTGTATGAATACCAAAAACTCAGATTTAAAACATATTCTGAGGAAAAAAGAGGAAGTTGATAGTTGGAAAGAATATATAGAAGGGTTCTACAAAGAACAATAACAAACAATATTGCAGAAAGGGAAGAGCAAGTAGATGAAGAGATAGGAGATACTATACTGAGAGAAGAATTTGATAGATCACAGACAGACCTAATTCCAAACTGTTGTTGTTGTGGTCTTCAGTCCGCAGACTGGTTTGATGCAGCTCTCCACGCTACCTGTCCTGTGCAGGTCTCTTCATCTGAGAATACGTTCGGCAACCTACATCCTTTTGAATCTGCTTACTATATTCGTACCTCGGTCTCCCTCTACGATTTTTACCCCACACACTCCTTCTAATGCTAAGTTGACAATTCCTTTATGTCTCAGAATGTGTCCAGCCAATCTATCCCTTCTCTTAGTCAGGATATGCCAGAAACTACTTTTCTCCCCGATTCGGTTAAGCACCTCCTCATTAGTTACGTGATCTACCCATCTAATTTTCATCATTTGTCTGTAGCACCACATTTCAAAAGCTTCTATTATCTTTTTATCTGAACTCCTTATCGTCCATGTTTCACTCCCATACACGGCTATACTCCAGACAAATGCTTTCAGAAAGGACTTCCCAACATTTAAATTAATATTGGATGTTAACAAGTTTCGCTTTTCTTCCCATAGCCATTCTGCATTTTATATCTTCTTTACTTCGGCAAACAAGTAACAAAACTCGTGTACTACTTTTATTGCCTCATTACCTAATTTAATTCCTTCAGCATCGTCTGATTTTCTGACGCTACGTTCCATTATCCTTGCTTTACTCTTGTTGATGTTCATCTTATAACCTCTTTTCTAGACATTGTCCATTCCATTCAGTTGCTCTTCCAGATCCTTTGCGGTCTCTGACAGGATTACTATGTCATCGCGAAGTTTTTATTTCTTCTCCCTGAACTTTAATTCCCTCTCCAAATTTCTCCTTGCATTCCTTAACTGCTTGCTCAATGTACAAATTGAACAACAATGGCGAAAGGTTACAAACCTGCCTTACTCCCTTCCCAACCTCTGCATCCCTTTCATGCCCTTCGACTCAAATAACCGCTGTTTGGTTTTTGTATAAGGTGAGTATAGCTCTTCGCTCCCTATATTTTACCTCTGCTACCTTCAGAATTTGAAACAGTGTATTCCAGTCGACATTGTCAATAGCTTTCTCTAAATCTACAAACGCTAGAAATGTACGTTTGCCTTTCCTTAGCCTATCTTCTAAGATACGTCGTAATGTGAGTATTGCCTTCCGCGTTCCTAGATTTCTTCCCTTCGTCTGTAAATTATTCGTGTCAGTATTTTGCAACCATTACTTATTAAACTGATAATTCTGTAATTTTCACATTTGTCTGTACTTGCTTCCTTTGGAATCGGAATTACTATATTCTTCTTGAAGTCGGAGGGTATTTCCCCTGTCTCATATATCTTGCGTACTAGGTGGAACAATTTCTTCATGACTGGCTCTCCTAACGATATCAGCAGTTCAGACGGGATGCCATCTATTCCAAGGGCCTTGTTTCTACTCAAATTTTTTAGTGCTCTGTCAAATTACTCTCGCAGTACAGTATCTCCTCTCTCGTCCTCTTCTACATCATCTTCCATTTCTAGAATACTGCTTTCAAGTTTATTTCCTTTGTACAGACCTTCTATACATTCCTTCCACCTTTTAGCTTTCCCATCTTTGCTTAGTACTGGTTTTCCATCCGAGTTCTTGATATTCATACCGCTATTTTTCTTGTCTACAAATGTCTCTTTTATTTTCCTGTAGGCGGTATCTATCTTTCCTCTATTTATACCTTCTTCTACGGTCTTGCATTTCTCCTCAAGCCACTGCTGCTTAGCCAGTCTGCACTTCCTGTCAACCTTATTTTTCAGACGTCTGTACTCCCTTTTGCGTTCTTCATTTGCTGAATTTTTATATTTTCTCCTCTCATCAATTATGTTCAGTATATCCTGTGTTATCCAGGGATTTCTATTAGGACTTGTCCTTCTGCCTATACGATCCTCTGCAGCCTTCACTACCCTATCTCTCAGAGGTACCCATTCTTCTTATACTGTATTACTCTCCCCCGTTTCAGCCAATCCTTGGCTAATGCTCCGTCTGAAACCCTCCACCACCTCTGGTTCCTTCAATTTGTCCAGGTTCCATTTCTAACTTTTCTACCTTTCTGTAGTCTCTTGAGTTATAATCTGCAGTTAATAACCAATAAGTTATGGCCAGAGTCTATATCTGCCCCTGGATATGCATTACAATTTAAAACCTTGTTCCTAAATCTATTCCTTACCATTATAAAGTCAATCTGCTCTCTTCCAGGTATACAGCCTTCTTTCATGATGATTAAACCAAGTGTTGGTGATCATTAAATTGTGCTCTGCGCAAAATTCAACCAAGCGATCTCCTCTTTCATTCCTTTTTCCCAGTCCATATTCACCTACTACATTTCCTTCTCTTGCCTTTCCTACTACCGAGTTCCAGTCCCCATCACAATCAAGTTTTTATCTCCCTTAATTTTCTGAATAATTTCTTTTATCTCCTCATACATTTGTTGGATATCATCATCATCGGCAGAGGTAGTTGGCATATAAACTTATACCACTGTAGTCGGTGTTGGTTTTGTGTCTATCTTTAATATGATAATGCGTTCACTGTGCTGTTCATAGTACCTTATCGGCATTCCTATTTTCTAATTCATTATTAGACCTACTCCTGCGTTACCACCAACTGATTTTGTATTGATAACCCTGTAATCACCTGTCCAGAAATTCTGTTCATCTTGCCACCGAACTTCACTAATCCCTACCATATCTAACTTTAACCTATCCATTTCTCTTTTAAGATTTTCTAATTTACCTATGCGATTAAGGTTTAGAACATTACAGCTCCGATCCGTAGAATGACTGTCTTGTTTTTCTTGATGACGGCATCCTCCTGAATAGTCCCCGCCCGGAGATCCGAATGGGGGACTATTTTACCTCAGGAATATTTTACCCAAGAGGACGTCATCATCATATGTTCATACAGTAGAGCTGCATGTCCTCGGGAAAAGTAACGACTGTACTTTCCCCTTGCTTTCAGCCGTTCGCAGTAACTGCATGGCAGTGCCATGTTAGCTGATGTTAGAAGGCCAGCTCAGTCAGTCATCCAGACTGTTGCCCCTGTAACTACTGGAAAGGTTGCTGCCCTTATTCAGGAACCACACGTTTTTATGGCCTCTCCAAGGATATCATTACGCTGTGGTTGCACCTACGGTACGGATATCTGTATCGTAGAGGTACGCAAGCCACCCCACCTCGGTAATGTCTGTGATTCATGGAGGATAACTCAATTTTAAGTGTCAGTTAAAGTGTACAATTGAAGTAGTACATACTGTTCAATCAAAGATTATAGATGTTGCTCAGAGCAAGCACAAAGAATTCTCTCTCATAAATTAACAATGAAACACCTATGTGATAATACAATACACTATAACTGTATAGTTAAATCCCCCTCAGACAGCCAAGCACATAGAAGTGTCCACTTCTGGGATACATGCAGTAGCCCTGGCCCTAGATTCTAACTCCCTCACAGATTAAAGATGTCATATAGTATGTGAACCAGCCTGGATATGTTTATAAATGGATTTCCAGATTCACCTAAGTAAATACACCAGTTTTCATGACTCACTTCAGACGTACGATGTGCAAAACTTTGAAAAACAATGACTTGATCACGAGCAGGAATACATACCTGTGAGACGGCACTGCAGGTGAGATTGGGCGGCCAGCTGACAGCGGCGGTGCTATGCACGGAAGGCTCCCATGTCGAGGAAGGAGGAAGGGAAGATTCTTCAGCAACAGGGAGAGGCACTGGGACTTAACTACGGAGTTATCAGTCCCTAAAGTTACAAACGACTTATGAACTAGCTAAGACTAAGGACGGCACAAATATCCATGCCCGAGAGGGGATTCGAACCCCTGACCGTAATGGCCGTGCAGACCGTGACTGCAGCGCCTCAGTCTTCACGGCCACCGCGGCCGGCGAGGCACTGGTGACCCTCGGGAGCCTCCGTATATAGCAGGCTCAAACGGAACGTGGTGCTTCACCCTTCGTGAGTGTCCCAGTAGCAAGTCCTGTGCTTCACTAGGTAGTATAAAGCACCTCAACTTTTCTGTGTGCTCGTCAAACATCACACACTGATCTGCGGGTGGGTACCACTGAGCCGGCCGCGGTGGCCGAGGGGACTAAGGCACTGCAGTCACGATCTGCACGGCCACTACGGTCGGGGGTTCGAATCCCCCTTTGGGCATGGATATTTGTGCCGTCCTAGTTCGTAAGTAGTTTGTAAGTTTAGGGACTGATGACCCCGTAGTTAAGTCCCATAGACTATACAAACATTTATTTTGGTACCACTGAGCTATCTGTATTGATGCAATATAACGACGCTAGTCCCAATGAACTCTGGGATAATCTTTCTCTCTCTCTCTGCACGAACAAGAAAAGTATTTAATATATCTAAATATTTATTCTGAAAATCACATTGAAGTGCCTGCGCTTTATAAAATTTCTGAAGCGTCCCAACACCAAAATCTTTCAATTTTCAATAGAATTTCTCTAATTTTGTTGCGATGATCATTTCTTACTATGTAGGTTAAAGCTACTAACATACGTTACTAGAAGATATTTCCCATATACGTCTCGCCACAACAACTAACGGCGTTATTTTAATGATTTCAACCCAACTCGTGTATAATTTTCGTAACAGTCTCTCTGCCCTTTGAACTTCCTCTACATTCTCCGTCAGTCCTACTTTGTGGTGATCCCACACTGTGCAGCAGTACTCCAAAAGAGGACGGGCAAGAGTAGTGTAGGAAGTATCTTTTGTAGAACTGTTGGATATTCTGAGTGTTCTGCGAATGTAACGTAGCCTTTTGGTTCGCCTTCCCTATGAGATTTTCTATGTCTTCTTTCAATTTAAAGTTCTTCGTGATTGTAATTCCTAGTTATTTTGCAGAATTTACGGCATGTAGATTTGATTGATTTGTCGTGTAAATGAAGTTTAAAGGACTTCTTTTAGTGCTAATATAACTTTACATTTTATATTTGGAACGGGTTTATTTTACTTTTTTCATATTGCAGGTGGTGTTCTCTCACTACAATAAATAAAAAAAATGGAATCTAATGTGTGAGTAAAGGAATGGAGCTGTCCTAATTCAAATTCAGTAATGGTGCCCATCAGTTAATTAACTGCCCCTGCCCAAAATCTTTTAAGCCAATTAGTGGACCTTTAAATGAGGCTCTCATGTAAAGACAACTTAAAAGAAACATATTTATTAACATTAAAGCAACTTGACTGTAAAGTAGCACTGACCAATAATCATTAACATGAGACAATTGTGTGAGAAACCAGCAAACGAGGGTGACACGAAGCGTTCACTTCCAGCAATCGAGCAACCTGATGTACCAAGTTAGGAGAGGCAGTGCGACAGTACACTGGTTTTAAGATGCATTTATCTACTATAAGGCAACGAACCGTTATATAAACAATAATACCAATCTGGCTGTCATTAATTCAGTGGTGGTGTGTCACATTTCAGGTATTAATCGACTTTACATAACGTATACTACAGAAGGTGCAGTTAGCGTCAAAATGCATTGTTTTGCCAATTATTGTTGTATTAGGTAAATTATCGTTGCCAACATTCATTTTTTATTTGTTTCACAGGCCAGAATCCCTTCAGTACACCACTTGCAATATACAAACACGCAAATAAAAAATAAAAAAAATACCTTCCACATTATTTATGGTCAACTGCCAATTTTTTCACCATCTTTGCCTTTGATCTTTTGGTGACTTTACTAAACGATAAACGACAGCGGCATCTGCGAACAGTTTACGAGACATGCTCAGATTGATCTTGAACAGTAAGGGCTCTGTAACACTTCCCTGGGAGTCACTAGATATCATTTCTGTTTTACTAGATGACTTTCCGTCAGTTTCTACGTAAAGCGTCCTATCTGTCAGGAAATCGCGAATCCAATCGCACAACTTTAGCGACATTCCGTAAGTAGGCAATTTGATTAAAAGGCGCTTTTCATGCAGTGTCAAAAGCCTTCTGGAAACAAAGAAATTTGGAATCGACTTGAGATTCCTAGCCGGTAGCACTCTTGCTTAAAGAGGTACAGTTTCACAAGAAAGGTACTTTCAGAACCTGTGTTGAGTATGGGTCAATACGTCGTCTCTTCTAAATAGTTCATGATGTTCGAAAAAAGTCAAGTTCCAAAATCCTACTGCAAACTGACGTCAGTGATAATGGTCGGAAATTTTGCGGATCACCCCTGTTTCCTTTTTTGAACATTGGAGTGACCTGTGCAACTTTCCAACTTTCCAGTCCCACAAAATGGGACTGACGGAGAATATAGAGGAAGTTCAAAGGGCAGAGAGAGTGTTACGTAAATTATACACGAGTTGGATTGAAATCATTAAAATAACGCCGTTAGTTGTTGCGGCGAGATGTATATGGGAAATATCTTCCAGTAACGTATGTTAGTAGCTTTAACCTACATAGTAAGAAATGATCATTACAACAAAATTAGAGAAATTTGATTGAAAATTGAAAGATTTTGGTGTTGGGACGCTTCAGAAATTTTATAAAGCGCAGGCACTTCAGTGTGATTTTTCAGAATAAATATTTAGATATATGAAATACTTTTCTTGCTTGTGCAAAGAGAGAGAAAGACTTATCCCAGAGTTCATTGGGACTAGCGTCGTGATATTGCACCAATACAGAGGGCTCAGAGGTACCCACCCGCCGATCAGTGTGTGATGTTTGACGAGCACACAGAAAACTTGAGGTGGTTTATACTACCCAGTGAAGCACAGGGCCTGCTGCTGGGATACTCACCAAGGGTGAAGCACCACGTTCCGTTTGATAGCTAGGTATGGAGCTATTGCATCGGAATAGTGTTCAAAGAACGTAATTGGTGTACTGCTGGGGCAGGAAGACTTACTTTCGTGAAGTGATTTAAGTTTCTGCAGGCCACGGCAGCTTGAACCCACAGCGCTCCAGTGTCGCGCCACCTAAATATCTGTTCTGAATCTTATCTAATGGGACTGTAGCACAAGAGGGGATTGTTGGACCAGACTGGAGGGAACTGATTACTAAATTAAAATCAGAATTGCCACAATCTGAAGAGGTAAGGATTTGTGTTCCAATTCACCGAACATAATAAAGGCATGTGACACAAGTCATTGCTTTCTATTACCTGCGAATGATTTCATTGTTCTATTGACTCAGTGGCCAGTATGATCTCTGTTTACAACGCACTTTTTTCTGATGCAGTGCAACAGGAGTAAATACAAACGCATATATGTAAGTTGCCCATTTAGATTATAAATTAGTGTAAGATAATGGTTGTGTTGCTCAGCATTTCTACTAAAAGACTTTGCACAATGGAGCTTTATTTCCTTTCTTTATTTCCCGTCTTTCATTCTCTGAACTGTGGGGCGAGCGTGATAAACTTTGGTGTTTTCTTCTACCTCATTTGAAATATTGCAGGAAGTTCAGTTCTTTAAAGAAAGTAAGTTTAGCGCTTACGTTCTGTAAACGAGTTCATTAGAGACGGAGCACAATCTCTGACTTCATATTAAGGATGGAACAGCAAATGTGCGTTCGCTTTAAAGTTAATCGTCCCGACATTTGGCTGGTACAATTTTGAGAAATCACGTGAAACCCAAACGCGGATGGTGGCAGGCGAGTTTTAACGGCCTTCCTTCTGATTCCGACTCCAGTACACTATTCACTAGACTAGCGTGCTCTTTCAGTTATTTCAGAAACTGGGTAAAATTCTTCAGTCTGGTCTTAGCGGGGAATCAGTGAGCATGCTGTCAGTTTCCCAAACCGATTTCGTTCTTCGAATATTTTGATACAATTAAACGTTTGTCTTCGCTTGTTGTAACATTCCCTATCGTTCCACCTTGTGTCCCAATCAAAGGCAGAAAACGACACCGATAACGAACGCCGTCTCTCGTTTTCTGTGAGCTCCAATTCTAGTAGCGCTATCAAATATCTCATTAGTCTCTGGCTTGTCCAAGAATCAGATTCATCTCACTGTAGCAAATCATTCTATCTATAGAAAAAGCCTCTCTAACAGAATCTGTTAGGAAAACGTCATAAAATATACACATTACGTACAAGAAACATTATTCTTGAATGGATTATGTCTGTTGTACTTACTTTGATTTTGTTTTGTTCAAAACTTATCGAACAGTGTGTCTTGGCCTCCTCCTTATTCGAGACATGCTAGTATAAGGTTGTACTTGCCTTTAGTAGTAAATCTATTAAATAATTGGCCGTTTTAATGATACTGGGCGCCGGAGTGCGAAAAATCAACTAGCCCCTCCCCTCTTGCCAAAAAAATAAATAAATAAATAAATAAATAAATAAAAATAAAAAGAATAATAAATAAATAAATAAATAAATAAATATGAATTCAGCATTTCTGGCTTTTAAATCAGCAAACGTTTTTATGATATCATATCTTTTGAAATCAATTTTTGAATCTATACTAATGATGGCCAAATTTGTCAGTCGTCTTGGGCTATGGTTGATCGTAAAAAGATGTTTTATTATTTTCAGTTTGGAAAATGACCTTCTACTGCCACAGGATGCATTAATATATGCGCAAAATTGTTGAAACATTTGGGAACACAGACATTAAATTATTGTAATAAATAAAATTTATCACATCACGTGTAATTGAACTTTTCGTTGCAAAATATAATGGAGGCAATTACAGCACATTAAACAGCTCTTCCCCATCAATATACGATACATTTTCATGTGTTAATTTTTGTTCACGTTTGAGACATTGTGTTTTTCTTTGCTCTGTTTCCAATTCCCTCCAGCTTTCCATAGTTTGCAAAAATGAAAATCTGTTGTTGTGTTCTGTCAACAAATTAAATCTTTCATTTGATTGTAAGATCAGCAAGTTAAGTAACAAAAAATAAAATTTTACTTTAAATTTAGTTTTTGGGTCTAATATGGACTGATCTGGAGTTTTGTAATCAATATGTCGTTTTCGATTATGGGGACGAGCATTTTCTTTCAATTCAGATTCACATTCTAAATCTTCAGGAAGTAGTTTTGTATCAATTAGCATTAGTTGAAATGCACTCTTTGCGGTATACACCTAAATCGTTTTTGATCATATCATTTTGACCGCCTCTGAAAGAATAAGGTTTTTGCAGAATTTTTGTTACAGTGTTAATTTTTATTACAACCTGTAAGACTTCAGTTTTGACATTAATGAACCCACCGTGTTTCTTGCCTCCCTGTCATAGGGTAAGGTGGTACAATTGCGATCATTTCGGACACTTGTAATTGTAACTGGAAATATATTGAGAGAATAAATAATTTTAACTATGGCATTTGTTCTTGGATTTTTAATGAATATGTAACACAAATATTATACAATTACAAAAGTTGGTATAAACACAAAAACAGGTTACAGAATTGAGAAGAATCGATCGAAAATGTACCACACTAGGTACAATTGTGATCATTCCTGGTACAATTTTGATCATTTGTATCTTCCATATATAAAGCACCTTTCCCCTCGGGCACCAACGCATACTTCGTGGTACCAAACATTGCATTTTTGGCAGCGAATCCAGTCACCCTTAGCTACTGATTCTGCACTATAATAATTCAATAAACAAAATCCACAATTTTTTTCGTTGTTTGCCGGCGAATTGAAGCTTGGTAAACTTCTTTCATCATTACTCACAGATGTACATTTCCGTTTATTGTTCTTGTTGCATTTGTTCATTGTTTTCCTTGTGCCCTGTTGAAAAAGTTTCCTCTTGCTGCGGAGGTTATCCAGGTTTTCATGTGAAGTGAGTCTACCTGATGTCTGTGTTTTTCTCTTCCGAGACGATAATTTTTTCTCTGGACTTGGCAAAATGTCCTTGACAGCATCGTGCTGAGAAATTGTACTGAACCCTGACGTTATGGATTTGCCGGGTTCTTCAGTTACATCATTTGACGATGAGGGTTCTTCTCCCATAATGCTGTTAGTACCTTGACTGGTGGAGATTGAAAGCAGATTTTCTTAATTGGAGTGGCGACAGACCCAATCCGCGCTGATCTAGAAATAAAACTCTCTGGACCAAAGCATCTTCAATTTCAGAACTGAGTACCGATGTATGACCAATTCTGTTTTATATAGGACTAGTTGGAGTTAATACAGCTTGCATGGTCTTTTTAATTTGCACTTTACCATGTAAAGTGCTGAAAGGAATTACATATAATTGTGAAGCAGCTCGAAGGCTCAAATGTCCAGTCATTACACTCTTTATTGCCTCATCTGCTCGTTTTCGTGGCATCTAGAAAATAAGAGGTGGCTTTAAAAATCTCTAGGAAAATCTTTAAATATACAGAATTTATTTGCAATAATTGTGTATAATATGTCTATGGTAACCAATCGTGACGGACTAAACTGAAAAACTACATTGATCGAAATTGTACCAGGGTATCTAAATTGTACCATTTTTCTGATCGAAAATGTACTACTGGCGTGAGTGAATTCACGAATAAATAGTAGTGAATTCTGCCAAGAAATGGCAGCACATGTCACAGAGGCTTTCTCTGTAGGTGCCTCAGAACACGCCCGAATGGAAAACAAGTTTCTAACCTCAGTAATATAGAATTTGTAAGCGCGTGAAAACTAGAAAATTTATAAGAGCGCGTTAGACTAAGTAGCTTCACTTACCTCTTAACAGGAAAAAAATTATATCTCCGTAGTACAAAGTGGTGTATTCTTGGAAAACATAGTAGGAGCTGTAGAACCCTGATACACTACGACGCCACACAAAGGCAAGTGCTACCAACATTACGAGACTGACAAATGGCGCGAAACCTTATGTTGATCGGAATTGTACCTATATCGAATTTGTACCACCTTACACTATTTGTCATATATAAAAAAAGGTGTAATACATCGTAAATTTTATCCATATTAAAGCGAATTGCTTTTAAACCATCAACTGTACTTCAAATGCCGTGTTTGAAAGAGGCTTTAGTGTCCAAGTAGGTATCTGGTTCATAATGACATTCCAAAGTGAAGCTAGTGCCGAAAAAATACATATATATCTATCCTGAATAATAGAAAGAAGTTTGAGATTTCCGAAGACCTTCTAGCAGCATTATTTACTGCTAAATTTAGTGCATGAGCTGCACATGGAACGTAAAAAAGCACGAGGATTCATGTCCAGTATTTTGTTTTGGAGGCCAATATTTTGGTTCTGATGCGTGGAAAATAGGAAGGTGTACGCTTGTTGATGTATGCATGTAATTAGCCAAAAACGGCGATAACCGAAGTTTCCTTGTGGGCCTAGTTCTTCTAAGTAGTGGCGTTGCTGCCATGCTGTCAAGAGCACCCACTAGTGGCAAAAGGGCCTGTTGTACCGCTGGCCGCGGACCGTCGCCGCACCGCCAAAACCGTAGCCAAGAGTTTGTATCCGTCTTCTCTGTTCATATTGTTGGGGTATTTACTAATCTCAGTTGCTTCACGAATTTTCCTCTTGGTTTTAAATGGCTGATTATAGAGCACTTGTTAATATTGTGGTCACACTCTTCTTCGTGTTCTGCAACCGCTGATTTGCTGTGCTGCTTTAAACGTGTGCACCTTCCATGTTCCGCTATCCGTACATGAATAAGCCTCCCTGTTTCTGCTATGTATACAGTCTCACATCCACAGTTTGTTTTATACACACCAGTAGTTTTCAGCTTTCCTGATTTGAGAATATCTTTAATTCTGTTATTGCTGGAGAAAACAGGTTTGATGTCAGCTCGTCGTAAGACTTTCCTAATGCGCTCACTCCTGTCGGTAACACCAATGCAAGCACCAATAAAGTTATTCCTTCCCTTTCTGATCGCTGTATGAGACAAACACAGGAGGAAACAAGTCGGTATTCTCTGAAGAAGTCTCCTGCAACGGTGGAGAAATATATCATTAAGATGCGGCAAATAGCTGAGAAGAATTTCAACAATAATGACCGCGAAAGCCTACCTTCTTACTCTGTTGCATACTTTGATTTAAAAATTGTGCTTGTAATTAAGCCTCAGCTGATCAAATCTGAAACTTCTATTCTTGCGTCGCCAAAACTCATTTTAAAAGCAAGTCCGTGCTCTGCGGATAATAGTGATAAATGGTTACGATTTTCAAAAATATTCAAATGCTTGTAAACGTAAGGGACCAAACTGCTGAGGTCATCGGTCCCTAGACTTACAAACTTAAACTAACGCTAAGGACAATACACACACCCATGCCCGAGTGAGGAATCGAACCTCTGATGGGAAAGGCTGCGCAATTCATGGGATGACGCCTTAAAACCGCGCGGCTATTCTCACACGGCGATATTTACTTCTTGGTCTAAATTTAATTGTAAATTAATTTTGATTAAGGTCAATTTACCACAATCTTTCTAGCCAGAAGCAAAAATCACGGACAGGATAAATAAAATGTAAATTCAGCTCCTTGTTTTCTTTTGAATTCGTCAAATCCTCAAAAGTCGCTATAACCATTGTCTTGAACATTTTTACTTCATAAGATTATCATTCAGATCATCAGGGTAAGTCTTAATTTCTTAATTGTATCACTATCACCAAACTTGATTTATTCTGAAAATGACTTTAAAAGTTACAGAAATATTTGTAATATGTCCATACCTTGTCTATAGTTTCGTCGAAAAATCTGTATCTAAAATTTTTGTTGCCATTATTTCGTCGAAACAACTACATGACAACCTCATTTGGTGATAGTTGCTGTCGTCAACACTGAAAGCTGCGGCTGCTGATAATCTTGCCGCCAAGTCAAAATTTATAAGGCCAGGAGCAGGAACTACGCTGGAAGGCGATTACCGTTGGACGGTAGAGTCGCTCCAATTCCTCCTTGCCGTTGAGAAGCCTTCCGCTGGAGTAAAGACGTTGCTACAGAACGCACCTGCAGTAACAACCTGAATTACCTTCTGTGGCGTGCTGCGTCTGGTTGTAAACAGGAGGTTTCTGTTTCTCTTGCTTTAATTTTATGGCAGCCAGTGCTAGATTCTAAGCGTTACTTAGTAGAAATCCCGCATCCCTGTTGATGAGATTTTCTGTGTTGTGGATATGTATGGCTTCTTAATTAAAACGGTATCAGAAAGATGAAGATGATGATAAACTTCTGTATTCTCATAAAGCATGCGATGTCCCGTGTTCAGACACACAGATCGTGTATGTAAGTTTCTTCCATTGTTCCCCCACTTCCCATCATGTTATCACTTGAATCATGTACACTCTTAGACAAAACAATTGTTCGTTGGCCGGCCGCCGCAGAGGCTAAGTCCGACTCGGTTGCGCAGTGTGGACAATAAATTCGATCGCCCTTCAGAATTCTAAGTCCGGCGATATGCACGATCCGGCACACTGTAGAATGCGGCATCGTCAGGGGGGAGTCTTACCTCCTTCTCGAGGGTGTTTTGTGCTCTATCAGAGCATGGTCTCGGGGTAAATGTCACGTTTACAATCGTCTATACAAGCAGCCGCAAGATCGAATCCCACAAGTTTCAGTTTTTTTAATCCACATATCGGGTGTTTTTTTTTTTTTTTTTTTTTGTCAGCGTGGAAGAACCTCAAATGTAACAGGGAAAAAAATTACATAAAAGACCTCGCAGCTGTATCAAAACAGAACTGTTTACTTCGGGGGTCCTTTACCCTCGCAGTGGGCACCGGATGCGGCGACGCGCCAGCGGCCGCATCGCGGCTGCCGCCTGCAGACTCGGTGACAGCGGTACGCCGTTGTGAGTCTATTTACCGGCTGTTATATCCTTACTTCTAGTTCTACTACTTAAAATTACAGTCACGTATTGAATTTTTCTGACTGGTATATGAACATAATTTAAACGTCGTAAAGTAGATTCGGAAAAAAGGGTCAGAGGAGTGACTATGACTACATTTTTCTTGAACGTCATCAGGTCGCTCATTTAAGATTCTTACTAACGATTCTTACTAGTGACGAGTTATGATGCTCACATGCTGACTTCTTAAGAAGAAATTAATGACTGAGTACTAAAAGATTTTTTATACTGAGCAAAAAGTGAAACCACAACGCCAGGGAGTGCTCATTTTTTGCAAACAACTGAGATACCATTTAGTTGAACTGGAAGGACAAACGACCTAAAAAAAGTCACATAATGTGTTAGTACTAGACTATAATAATTGCTGCTGATTTCACAAACAAAAGCCGCGGTGGAGTAGCCGAGCGGTCTAAAGCGTCTCGCTGCGGAGCGCGCGGTTGCTCGCCGTGGAGGTTCGAGTCCTCCCTGGGGCATGGGTGTGTGTGTTGTCCTTAGGTTAGTTTAGCTAGGTTTAAGTAGTTTGTAAGCTACGGTCTGATGACCACGCAGTTTGGTCCGATAGATTTACAAACAAACAAACACAAACAAAACATCCAGTAGTGTGCTTTGTAAGTCACCCATTTCTCACCTACTTTTTCAATCATATGTCCTCAAATGTTTATCTTTCCTGCCCCTACTCGAATAACAACAAGAGGTTTCTTGTTGTTTTCGATGTGGATTCGTGTAACTCCTGTCACGAAAAGAAGCTAATAAATTCTACTCCAATGATACCGGGACCATTGATCACAGCCCTCTCTCCGTGGCAGGCGACTACTTTACCTCAGTGCTAGCCAGAAGCTGTGCAGGCCGGCTCTTTCCTACTGCCACATACATCGCTAGAACACATACCTCGCAATGTAAGAGACGAGATTAGTTGCAATTTTGCCGTGTAAACAATTTTCTGTACCCAAAAGCATGAACCAATAGCCTTCTGCCGCCTCTCGACTGAGAAACCAGTCAGATTATTCAATGGAAATTACAGGAAACACCAAGTGAACTTGGTGAGCATAATTCTGTTTGTTAGTTTGTTAAGCTTATGGGACTTAACTACGGGGTCATCAGTCCCTAAACTTATAAACTACTTATCAACTACCTTATACTAAGGACGGCACAAATATCCATGCCCGAGGGGGGATTCGAACCCCCGACCGTTGTGGCCGTGCAGACCGTGACTGGAGCGCCTCAGTCCCCTCGGCCACCGCGGCCGGCCATAGTTCTGTGCCAACCCGGAAGTAAGACATCGGTACCAGCGTTGACAGTCTTACACTGCGATGTTAATGTTCAAATGTTTGTAAAGCTTAAGGGACTTAACTGCGGGGTCATCAGTCTCTAAACTTACAACTACTTATGAACTACCTTATACTAAAGACGGCACAACCATACATGCCCGAGGGGGGGTGGAGGTTCGAACCCACGAGGGCGAACTGCCGCGCGTACCGCAACACGGCGCTCCAGTACTCACGGCTAACTCCCCGCGGCACTGCAATGTTACCAAGCTTCAGCCACACTATAAACAGGAAGAATAAGAGCCGAGGTGATTGCCAAGCGGGCTCGACAGAGACTTAGCTCGCGCCACGCGCGCCTGCTGAGGGTTGGAACACCTGAAGTATATGTCAATGAGCCTGTTCGCATATCCGTAACTAGCTTTAATGACTCGAGCGTAGTCACTAATAAAAAATATACAGATGCACCGATCGCTAACATATTAATAAGTGTCTCAATTATTTGCGTATTCTGTCTTAAGCCCAATGACAACAAACGTCATTCACCAGTGCTGTTTCACATTTCTTCGAGCATTTCCATTGATTATACTGAAAACATTAGATGTAAGCGTCAGTTTTCTTTACAATTATAGACTCAGAAAATATCTTTCTTGATATCGCTGTCAGTGGCACAATTCCCAAACAGAGGCACACAAACGAGGAGAAATAAATGCGCCATTGTTTTCAAGATGTGAACATCTCTAGGAAGGCTTCGTAACACCGAGTTCAAAATAATAAGATCTTCTGTTATCCGAATGTAGAATTCGGGACAGTTATGTAGATTAATTTATCCGTCTAGTCTCCCATGTAATATTTTACTTCTTTTTTTTTCAGTGTGTTCAAATGTATTATTTCGTCTTCTTTCAATAGCTTCTAGCTTTATTACTTTCATTATTGTGGTTAGTTCAGATTATTTGATGTTGTTTCTTTCTACTGATTTATTTACTTCTTTACTCATGCTTTTGGTGATTTATTATTCCAGAAGTATACGAATAATTATTTCTTTATCCTTTTATCATTCATTTAATACATATGTCCAACAAAAGTTAACCCTCACTTAAGCACCCTGAATGATGTTTTTTCCACATTGTTGTAGGTCTCATTACTGTGGGGTTTTTCAAACGTCTGTACTTACTGTTGGACCTGTTTTCTTTCTAACAATCACTCTATTATTCCTACTGTGTCATCCGCATATCTGATAAGGTGTATATTTACAACACTAATATTTAATATTCATTCTAGTATTAGCACCACGTAAAAAATGTTCAAATGCTTGTAAAGCTTATGGGATTTAACTGCAGGGTCATCAGTCCCTAAACTTATAGACATGAACTACCTTATACTAAAGACGGCACAAACATCCATGCCCGAAGGGGGATTCGAATCCCCGACGGGGAACGGCCTCACGCATCGTAGCATAACGCCTCAATGCGCTTGGCCAGTCCGCCGCGGCTAGCACCAGATAATCATAATACATAAGATGTTATACTATGCTTGCACTATTCCTAATTTTCAATGTTCCTTTGTGCGGTGGTTACCAGTAAAGACATCGATGGGTGTTATGTGCGCAGTATTGTTGCAAACACAAAAGATCAAACTGTCCAGTGTTTTTTACACTTCCTAAGGAGACTATTAGTCCTGTAAATCAGCACGTGGCTACCGGCTTTTCCGACGAAATAGATGTTATTTTTGCGCATCTCCTATGGCATTAATGTGAGCTTTGTTCTTAGAAAGAGGGAGTGGTGCTGTGGCTATGGTTTGCGGTTATCTTGCGGATGTGTACAGATCTTCGTTATGCTGTGGAAAATTATTCAAAAAAGTGCTTTTGTCGTAGTAGTTGGATTAAAAAACAAACTTTCTTCAAGCATGAATTATATTTCTGGTAGGTAGTTACAATATCACGTGTGTGGATAACGTTCGTTTGAGTCCAGACTGATCAGGCACTTTTAGATGAAAACTTTGTAGAGAGAAGATACGTAAGGCTCTTGCAGTGTAAAATTAACCCGCGAACATGTACTCCACTTTACTGAACCTGTGATGTTTCTTCTTGGAGGCAGGTTGAAGGTTTCACTAAAAATGTATAAAGCAGACAACTTGCATAAGTCTAACAGAGAAAATATTTTGAGGGAAATTTATATAAAAAAACAACATTCTGTTCTGCATCTGTTTAATGTGCCTGCTTTCACACTAATGTGTGGTTAACATCAAAATTGATAGCATTAATAATAATTTTTGGAATTTAATTAAACTATGTTTTTCGGTATCACCTGCATATTTCATGAAATGTGGACAGTACTCTAAGAATTGGTGTTTCAGTTACCTGTGTAACAAATATTGTTCCTAATTCTTTTCTAGTACAGCAAATGATAATGCCTAAGAATATACTTCAATGCATTCGGTAATAAACGTACTATACATCTGAAGAAAGTTTGCTGTAAGGATGGTGCTTTATTAATGAAATTAATGTGTCTGAAATGTCTAATCTTACATGACATACACTGCGTAATGATGTGGTGTGTTGTTGTTGTTGTGGTTGTAATCTTCAGTCCGTAGACTGGTTTGATGCAGTTCTCCACCTCCATGCTACCCTATCTTGCGCAAAACTCTTCGTCTCTGAGTAAGAAAGACAGCTTGCTTTATCCATCTCGTCGTCTACCCCTGCGATTTCACCCTACACGTTCCCCTCCAATACTAAATTGACGATTCGTTGGTCTTTCAGAATGTACCCTACCAATCGATCCCGTCTTTTAGACAAGATATGCCAGAATTTTTTTCTCCCCAATTATATTCAGTACGACCTCATTAATCACATGAGCTACCTATATATTCTTCAGCATTCTCTTGTTTCACGAAATTTCGAAAGCTATCCCCTTCTTGTCTGAACTGCTTTATCGTCCACACTTCACTGCCGTACAAGGCCACACTTCGGACAAATGCCTTCAGAAAAGACTCCATATCCCTTTCATTACTAATTTCTCTTCTTCAGAAATACTTTTCCTGCCATTGCATTCTACATTTTATGTCTTCACTACTCCGGGCATCTGAAGTAATTTTACAACCCAAATAACAAAATTCAGCGGAGCTAGGAATCGCAGTGGTTAGCAAACTGGACCCGCATTCGGGAGGATGGTGGTTCAAATCCACCTCCGGCCATCCTGATTTAGGTTTTCCATGATTTCCCTAAATCACTCCAGGTGAATGTCAGGATGCTTCGTTTCAAAGGGCACGTCCGATATACTTCCCCGTCCTTATCCTAAATAGGGACTGACGAACTGAGTAGTCTAGTGCCTCCAAACCACAACTCAACCCCTGTTAAGCCAAGATCGCCTACAAAATAGGCCTATATATTTCTCATTACCGGTTTCGATGATTTATGCCACCATCTTCAGAAAGGTTTAACATCTTCATCTCGTCGAAATCTCAAATGAGTAAAAGAGCGTGGTCAACATGTTAAAATATTCGTCATCCAAATGGATCGTCATATCAGATTAAAAGATAAAATTGTTTCTCACGTAAGTATAAGACAGAAACAGTTAAATTTCATCTTTGATATGAGAATCCATTTTTATGACGTATATTTTAACATGTTGAGCACGCTATTTTACTCATTTGACATTTCCACGAGAAACCCTTTATTTTACATGTTCTCCTAAGTGAAGATGTTAAACTCTTCCGAAGATGATGTAAAGCATTGTAATCGGTTAAGAGAAATAAATATATTTTATTGGCGATCTTGACAACCTGAAGGTGTACTTTTACTAATATAATAAACATATTGCTCTTCCCAGTCGTAACATGCCAGGTAACTATAATTCTATACCAGTGGAAGGGCATTTCTATAGTATAATGCGGGCAATGATTGCTACGTTACATGAAATAAATATCGCCATCAGCAGTACCAATTCATGATGTGTGCTACTGTTCTAATGTATTTCACGGCTTAATGTGTAAGTTGTTCATATTCATGCTAAAATATACGAAGGTCGTTCCCAAAGTAATGGCTCCTATTTTTATTCGTGGAAACTGCAGGAATACATAAACCACAACAGCACAGATAAATAGAGAAACATCTCAGCTACAGGCTGTCATTTTTCTACATAGTCACCAGCATTAGTTATGAACTTTTTCCAGTGACACCCCAGAGCCAATATGCTCTTCTAAAAATCGGAATCACCTGAGGCTACCCACTTCCGTACAGCTTCGACAACAGCATCCGAGTCTTGAAAGTGCTCGCCAAGTAGTCCAAAGTGATAGAAGTCCGAAGCCGCCGAATTGGGATGTGGTAAGAGAGTGTAGACAAATTTTGCAATGAGTTGCATTGTCGATTACAGATGTGAGGCCTGGCGTTAGCATGTCGCAGATGAAAGTGGCCTTACTCTGTAAATGCTGGCTTTCAGCATCGTCTTATAGCGTGGTGAATCGACAGTTGCTCCGGGCTCCTGGACATCCAAATAAAACCGCATCCTGGCTATCTCAGAAGACTGTTGAAATCACCTCGCCTGCAGACACCTGTTTCTTGAATTTCTGCAGACACCCTTTTCTTGAATTTCTTCTTTGACGGACGATTGCCAATCGCCATTACATGGACTATCTTTTGTGTTTCGTATCGTAGTGGTAATATCAGGTGTTTTCTCCGGTGACTATACTATTCAGCATGTTGTTATCGTCGGTTTCATATTGGCTCAATAGATCCCAAAAAGAAAATAAACTCGATGAGGTTTATTCTTCTTTTGTAAGCAGAACCTATATTGCACAGCGTTTGCGGTAACCAAGATGTTCCAACATTCTTTCCGAAGCATTACAGCCGACGTTGAGGTTCGCCGTTCCACACGGATCATTTCAGTTAGTCGCTCTTCATTGCGATGGATGACAGCTGTGGACGTTCGACCGGGCCGTGGCTTGTCATGCACTCTCTTTTCACTAAAATGCCGCACCCATCGCATCACGATGGGGGAGTGGATGACTTACGGAAATGCCAACCAACACTGTGATATATCGGTGATGATTGTCTCAGAAAGTGTGGTAACTGAGGTTTGGCGTTCGTAGCTCTGGCGTGAAGGTATTGCAGGAATTAAAAAAAAAAAAAAAAAATCTTTCTTCTATACATGTGTTCATTTCTCGTCATGATCCAAATTCAGTTTGGTCCAGTAAATTCATAAACATTTAAATATTTTGACAGCGCAGAAAAGGGACGATGACTGCCACATTGTACACATTCAACTGAAATATGGTAGACAATTGGTTTCCGGGAGGACAGCGTTAGCCAAGTAGCGTATTAAAATATGAATAATTTATGTTATTCTAGAGTACCCGTCAGAAACTGTTGACTAGAAAACTACTAAATTCTTGCTAGTGCAGTGTCACCCATACAGATTTTGTCATAAGTTTTTTCTCCTCACTCAAAATGTGACGTAACAACACCATACTTAATCGGATTTTATTTTTTCAGTGTTTGTGAGGTTTCTAGAACTAATACTGTGATTGGCTTTGTGGCGTCCGTGTAAAGAAAACCCGGCCGCGGTGGCCGAGAGGACTAAGGCGCTCCAGTCACGGTCTGCACGGCCGCTACGGTCGGGGGTTCGAATCCCCCCTCGGGCATGGATATTTGTGCCGTCCTTGTTAGTACGTAGTTCATACGCAATTTGTAAGTTTAGGGACTGATGTCCCCGTAGTTAAGTCCCATAGACTATACAAACATTTGAACATTTTTGTAAAGAAAATATTCACATGTTCGTAAAATTGCTTAGGTCATCGGTCCCTAGACTTACAAACTACTTAAACTAACCTATCCTAAAGACAATACACAATACACACACCCTCTGTCGGAAGAGGCTGTGTAGTTCCTTACATGGTGCCTAGAACCACACAACCATTTCCGCGCGGCTGTTGGTGTAAAGCCGAATAAAGCTGAAGTAGTTACTGAATGGTAGCAACCTGCCCATGGCTGTGCAAATACAAAACGAGCTGCTCTTCTTTTGACTCTTTCGATGTCCTCCGTCAAACCCACCTGGTAAGGATCCCACACTGGGCTGCAATACTCCAAAAACAGGACGGACAAGCTTTGTATATGCAGTTTATTTTGTAGTTCTATTGCATCTTTTAACGGTTCTGCCGATAAAACGCAGTCTCTGGTTCGCCTTTTCTACGACATTATCTACGTGTTAAGTAATAGTAATTCCTAGGTATTCTGTGGAGTTTATGGCCTTCACTTTAGATTGATTTATCTTGTAAACAAAGTTTAACGAATTTCTTTTCGTACTCATGTGGACGACTTCATACTTCTCATTATTTAGAGTCAATTGCCAATTTTTGCACCATAGTGATTTATGCAGATCGTTCTGCAGTTGGTTTTGATCTTCAGATGACTTTACCAGACGGTAAATGACGGCATCATCTGCAAACAACCTAAGAAAGCTGCCTAGATTTTCTCCCAAATCGTTTATGTAGATAAGAAATTATAGAGGACCAATAACACTACCCTGTGGAACGCCGGATATCACCTCTGTTTTAGTCGATGCCTTACCATCTATTACTACAAACTGTGTCCTCTCTGACAGGAGATCCCCTATCCAGTCACAAATCTAGGGCGATATTCTATAACCACGCAATTTGATTAAAAGCAGTTTGTGATGTACGATGTCAAAAGCCTTCTGGAAATCTAGAAATACGGAATCAATTTGAGATCCCTTGTCGATAGCACACTTCACTTCGTCTTGAGTAAAGAGCTAGCTGTGTTTCGCATGAACGATATTTTCTAAACCTTGAGCCAATAGATCATTCGGTTCGAGATAATTCATAATTCAGTGAAATAGGCCTATAGTTTAGTGGGTTACTCCTACTGCCTGTCTTGAATTTAGGTGTGACCTGTGCAACTTTCCAATCTTGGTACAGATCCTTCTTTGAGAGAGCGGTTGTATATGGCTGTTAAGTAAATAAATTGGCTAAACCAACGTATTATAAATGAAAACATGTTCATCTGATTTACATGAAAATAGAATTATATGGGTATGTCAGAGCAGGCATTGTTAGAAACGCCTGTGCTCCCAGAATACGTAAGTGTGAGTGCAGGGGCATCCCCGAGGCAGCGATGCCTGAGGCGAATCGAGCACACGCTGTGTAGCAGTGCTGAGACTCAACAATAGTGCTAATGAAGTGCCAGAGCTGGATAAAGCAAATGTAAGTATCGCAACAGAATACGAATGAAGGCGGGGAAGCATGTTTAAGAGGGAGGAACGCTCCGTCCGCCCATAGCTGCCACACGGAAAATGAAAACAAACTTGCAATAATCAGTCTCTCTTACACAGACTATAAATATTAACTCACGCACTATCAACGTTATTTTTATAACGAGTGATACACAGCGACTTCATGTCCACCTTTAAAAATTATTTATTAACGAATACTAATGTGTAAGTAGGATTTATAACCTGATAATCTGTACGAATGAAATGCTATCTCGCGACTTGTTGTCTATCTGTTAAACGCCGCCTATCCAACGGCTTTAGGACGAAAGTGAAAGTTTTCAGTTAATTCGTATATTATTGACCGATTTACAATTTGAAAATGTTGTTATAACAAACTCACCAAGAGGTATAATCTTAAGTTAAAATAACGTTTTAGGCATGACAACTGGAGATGTGCATTTTCGTGACGTTGACGGCTGATGTCCGACGTTATAGAACGTCGGTTCTATAATACGATAGTCATGAACTATTAAAATTTTAACATGTAGACTACTTAATTAAAGGGAAATAAGAAAGTCAGTTACTAGATAATCATATCCGAAAACGAATGAGAAACTGTTTAAGGTGTGTGTAAAAATACATTACATATTAAGTAATGTTTTCTGCAATTCTTTCGCGTTTTAATATATAAAAAAACTGTCAGTAATCCGTAACAAAGATATGAAATGCGTTGTCAATTTATTTTCAAAGAACTATTTTGAATCTGGCCTGGAAGACGGATTCGGATTCATAGTTATTAGAAACTAATGTATGATCCAGAAATACTGATGGCATCATTTGCCAGTACTGCTTTTGCTAATTTAGACCAGCTCCACTGCCTAAATCTCAGTTTAAAGAATAGGGACGTTTTTGTTCTATACAATACCATAAGTAAAGTTATATTGCAGAGCTGAGAAGTCATAGCTTTGTTAAAGGAGTAAAGATAAGATTCCAGTTGGTAATTGTCGGTTCTTTGCCCATATCAGTTGGGGAAGTCCAAATAAAGAATATTTCTTTCGAAGTGAACGTAATGTATGCTATGTAACGTACAGAAGTCAATTGAACGGAAAGTAATAAAATATATTTGAACTATGTGATCATAACATGTGGGAAGGGGCACAAAATACAAAGGTATCAAAACGTTATAATTATAATCTACCAGCTTAAATGCCCGTGCTTTGAAACGGTTGTTAAAGAAGGGCATGTGCGTGTCATGGCTTTTTAGGGTTGCAGACCTCAGTCAGAAAAAGTAGAATCCTTGTTGGACCGCTCAATCAATAAATTCAGTTGTCCTAGCCAAGATGTCAAACGTAAGTAAAAGTCATTGTCCGTAACGGTGTACCTTCATGAAGATGTCAAATATAAGTAAAAGTAATCCTCCGAAACGGTGTATCTTCATAAAGTTTTTGATACAAAATGAAACATTCCAAAAGAAGCAAAGAAATGTCATCAAGTATTTAATACGCAAAGCGAAATCAGTAACACTATATTTAAGTTTTGTTGGTATTCGCAGAGATAAATTGCTTAATTCTATCACAGACGTTCGCTTCCTTGCTGTATTATCCCATACGTACTTCACAGTAGTGGCGTCTATTAGTTCTTTGGTGTACTACAGCGCCTCTATCGCTTGTTTGCTGTACTATGCCATCCATAATTCAAGCATAGCCTACATCTAAATGTTTTTCTTTGATCTCACTTTTATTAAACAAAGTTTCTCCACGCAAATCCGTGAATTAGTTTAGGAGATTAGGTGTTTTCTATGAAAATGTGTTAGTAGTTTCTTGTATTTATTCCTTCCTTATGTCAGGGCATATCGTTCTTCCCTTCCTTGCTGTCTGTCCATGTAAGTTTCGTTTTCATGCAGATAATTTGTAGAGAATAATATTATCAAACTGTCTGCGACGAATAAATAGTGGATGAATGAACTCTCGTAAATCACGCGTCGCGTGTTGGTAAAGTTTATTGTTTACGACATAATATGTCCTGAACTACGTTGTCGTAGGTAGTTTTTAACCCCACAGTCATTGTTGCCTGATAATAATCAATATTTGTACCAAGTTTAATTGAAATCGGTCCATTATTTTAGGAGGAAATGTGGAAAAAGAGCGCATGATGTAGCAGTTATTCAGAAATTTCATTGTTAATGACGTCATATCTCCTGAGATATGTGTCGTATTATGAAGTAAATTCGAAGGTACATTGAGTGTCATATGTGCCTAATGTCTGCAAAATGTATCGAGAATGGTGTTAGCAGTAAAGACGTAATAAATCAAAACATCATGCATGATGATGCGGTTTTTCATGAACCAAATTGTTTATGACTTCATATCTTTTGTACTATATGTCGAACTGTGACATAATACCGAAGGAACATTCAGTGGTATGTATGTATACTGTCCGTGAATTGTCTGGCGTATATAATTTACATTGTAGAAGTAATAAGTTGTATCGTGTTGCCAAATGCCGTAAATATACATCACGAACATCGGAAAAGTCGTAAGCCATTAACTTTTTTCCTTTCATCATTTTGTTAGAGTTGTCAGCGAGGAAAAGTTTCGTAAAGATTTGAAATTATGTTTACAATTTTTCAAATACTTGAAGAATATCACGCTATCATAAGCCTCAAGATGGGACAGTTATAATTGTTTATGACGTGATATCGTATGAACTATGTACCGTTTTTGCAACCACAGCAAATGATTCCTAACCTGAAAGAATATTTGTACCAAATTTGGTTGAAATCAGTCCATTAGTTTAGGAACAGATGTAGAATATTATCGCATGATGCAGCCGTTTATCACGACTGTCATTGTTTATGACGTTATATATCCTTACAATGTGTCGTAGGTGGTTCTTACCCCGACAGCGATTGTTGCCTGCTAGTAAGGAACATGTTTGGTTGAAATCGGTCCAGTAGAGTAGGAGGAGATGAGGAACATACATACACACACACATACAGCTTATTTTATATTTTGTAAGACTATGCGAAAATTATAACACTTCGCTACTTACAATAAACATCATACATAATCTCAAAGCTTTACGAATATTTTTCCTTGACGATTCTCTTCCCCTTCCCCTCTAAAAATGATAGAATGAAAAAAAAAAGATATCTCAGACTACATTCTCGCTGTTTATGGGGGTCAAACCTTTATATATATATATATATATATATATATATATATATATATATATATATATATATATACTTCAAACTGTAACTGCTACACAATCTGCAGAAAGCGTATAATATTTCACTGAATGCACCTAAAAATTATTAGTTTGCCGTACATAGTTCAGGAATTGTCATAAATATAAGTGAGTTGAAAGCCAGGTTTTGCGTAGAGTGAAGCTCAAATTACCCTACATATATTACGTGCTATCTAATGAATGTGCCTAGGAACTTTTTACAACCTATAAACATGCATTTGAAGCCCTTATAAACTTTTCTCAGTTACATGCTTAAAGACAAGTATTTACCTCGAGATCATTTCTGAGGTAATAGCACATAAGAAGAAATTATATACATGGGAATTCGATATTTTATGTAGTAGGAGGTTTTAATGGTTTATTTTTACACGCTATTGTTAATATCAACACACTATCAGTAATACGTATTACTAAGAGTAATGTACTTGACGACCACCACAAAAGTTTTGCTTAATGGTTATTGGCTTTCATTCACAACATATTTCTTAACCAGATATTGATGTGTAAGTTCGGTATTGAACCAGAAAATATTAAATATGAGATTCACTGTGAGAGTCGTATTTGCTACTGAAGTTTAAAATTTTGGGTTACCTTTAGTTGAAACCTATGAGGTATCTGGTGAAATATGTCATAAGTTTTTTTTTTTTTTTTTTAGATTTTCAAAATATAAATGAGTAAATAACAATTTTTTCAGAAGGAGAGAATACTGTACCATCCCCCATCCTGTTCGTACAGCTTGAGTTAGTAAAAATATGAGATTCACTGTGAGAGTCGTATTTGATACTGAGGTTTAAAATTTTGGGTTACCTTTAGCTGAAACCTATGAGGTATCTGGTTAAATATGTCATAAGTTTTTTTTTAGATTTTCAAAATATAAATGAGTAAATGAAACTTTTTCAGAAGGAGTGAATACTGTACCAACCCCCATCCTGTTCGTACAGCTTGAGTTAGTAAACTTACTCCATACTGGTGGAAGTAACAGTAAACATTCACACATGTGCTGATCTGGAGGGCACCATACCTACGGACGTGATTCGTTCTGCTGTCACAATGCAGTCTTGTGCTCATGGCCACCGTATTGAACCCCTTCTATAGCAATAATGTCACCGGTATGTAATCGTATGATCCGTAGTAGCACATCAAAAGTGTTTCAGCTGAATTGATTCTGCATCGCTTCTCATCCCCATGCCCTTGACATTAATGCTACCTAGTTTGGTACTAGTATGGTAATTAGTTTTCCATGTCATAATGTGTTAAATAGGGTATGTTTCGTTATCACCATACGGTATATATGGGGAACATTATCGTATTATAATGCTACATATTATAATCTGTCAAGAGCCGACGGAATATAATGAGGAGAACAGTAATGGCAAGCGAGATCCCTTGTACAACTCTCACGAAATGTAAATAACAGGTGTGAACTAGAGATGGGCAAAACCGATCTTTTCAGAGATCGGATCAGAAATAGTCACTCACTGGGATGAACCAGTTCTTTTTCACTGCTCACCGACTCACAAACTGATAAAGAATGTAAAACGATGTCACATTGCTTTTTTATCACTATACCTTTATCTGATTTGGCCATATTGTGAAAGAAGAGTAATAATTTTATTGTAAGTCCTTAGTAGTTTCGAGAATTAAAATTTGTTAGTTACACCTACATTAAAAATTAAAAATGTTATAACAGAATTTAAATATTTTTGAAGGGGAAATAATTGGAAAAAGAAAAAAGTTATTATTTTTTATATTTTTATACTTTCATTAAAAAATTCAATATTTTGCAGAATAAAATGGTACTAGTTCCATATTTATACAGTGAGTGTGAGTTTGAGCTAGTTGAATTAAACGTGATGGCGCGAGAGGTCCATGCAGGTCGTGGCAACTGCCGCAGCATAATAGCCATGTGCACTAATGCCGCGTACTGTTTGAACGACAAAAGCGAGCGATAGCGCGATATTCAGTAATGCGACAAGGCAGCTACAAGTAGCGACGTTCGGCGACATGGCCGGATGTCCTACGTGAGCGCGACAGATTCTCGGTAAAAGATGGCCGTTAGAACCGATCACTTGTTTCTAAAAGCTAAAGTCTGCCACCCATAAACAGTAAAATAATGATAGCTCCAGAGTAAGCAATAAAGTTTTATTTCATTTAGGAAATCAGGTGTCAAAAGAATAATGTCCATTAAATTTACAAAGCGAGAAATGTTCGTGGACTATTTCATTCATAACTTCAAATACGTAAAAAAGACTGTGAAGATCTCCAGCCAAATTCTTCGAAAATACGACGACGAGTACAGATACTTTCGACTATGTCGTCAATAAGTTTTTCCTTTGTGAGTACAAACCATCAACAACTGATTAAGTTCGAAGAGAGTTGTAGCCAAAGAAATAATTAGGTAAATAACTGTGGTGATACTCTTACAATCGGCATAGTACAGGGGCTCATATATTCTAAGTTTTGCAGTTGCTGGTACGATTTCCGATCCATCTTACATTTCAATACCTGTAACTACAACCCTTTCACCTGTTATTTGTGCAAAGTTTTTTATATTCTCTATACAGAGCAAGTCAAATTATTTTTTAAGTGCTTCCCAATATATTTTATCTTTAATTGCAAAGACACACATCCGCTGTACCAAACACATTAAATTCGTGATGAAACATTAAAGCAAGATACTTTACTCAGAAACGTAAGTTTAGACACGTCTCGTTTGACATCCTAGTGTGCTCTCTCTCTTGGGAAACAAGTTTGTTGTTACTGTCAAAAATTTGACGCCAGCAGCAAAAATTTCAAATGGACACATGCCCGAAACTGAATGGTGTCAGAGATAGAAAACATAAATGCACATTGTTATTTTCTTTGTTATTCGATTATATAGTCATTGTTTTCAACATGCCAAAATAGTGTAGATGCATCAAAGGCATATAATTTGTTACAGGACACTTGTCTATCAAGTAAGGAAACTGCGTGATATGGGCTTACGAAATCTAAGCAACAGAGAATGCACATTGCACAAGACTTTGTCTCTCTTGCTCCCTTCATGCAAACTACAAGTCTTCGAGAAACATGGAGTAGGATCTTTTTCACGTAAATTTAGTTTAATATATAGTTTAATTTTGTACTGTAACTCTTTTTTCCTACAGACTGCAGATTTCCTGTTATTAAGAAAAAAAAAACATATCACATTAAATAAATACGTTTCATCTCGAATACTATTCGGAATAGGACATTTGACTATATGACGGTTCCTGTTGCTTCAGATGAGCGTTTCTGTAAGCGAGCTGTATGCTTTATCAGAACACAGGAGTCGAGAGAACAAAGAAATGGGCGGAGTCACTTTGTTCGGCACCATGCGGTTCACCAGAGAAGTAAGGGAACCGTGAGCAGTGCGCCACACGGGCGGCTCCGCAAGCGAGCGGAGTCGGGAGAGTGGTGGGGAGAGGTGAACCAGTGAACCAGCTAACTCACCGACTCAGATGGCGGTCGGATCGCCTCGATCGTTGGAGCCGTGCGGAGCAGCGAGCCAGCGGAATTCGCGAGCCGCGCGCTCTCTGAATCATGCTGCTTGTGTGACTTACCGACTGTCGACTCACCAATTCTAGACTCGCAGCGCGGAGACGCTGCACGTGTTTAGGCGCACATTTTTTGCAGCTTTATATGTGCACATGGTCTATACCACGTTTATTTTGTAGCTTAGGAAACTTCTGAAGCACGTGGCAAGGGGTTTAGGAAACTTCTGAAGCATGTGGCAAGGGGTGCTTATGCGGCTCATTGCTGTCATCAGAGGGACTTTTCGGATCGGATGAACTACCACACTACTACTCTATTTTTCGGATTCATCCATCACTCACTCCTTAGAAGGATCTGGCTCTTTTAATCAGTTCAGGAACAGATTGCCCATCTCTAGTGTGAACCAGGGAAGTCAAAGCTCTCACACATGATTAGCTTCATTCCCCGAAACTCTAGGGCACTTTCATATTTATTTGGACATATGTAGGATTTGATAGTGTACATTTGGAACACTTCAAAAACATTAAATCGTATGGTTTGAAAGATCACAGGTAAAACTGATTGTAGAAGTGCCATGTTCATTTATTGTAGGTGATGTGACAAAGCGTTTATTTCCATCATTTTTTGGAGAAAACACATTCACATTCGTACGAACACCTAAAGCTAGGAAGGAGGCATGTCTCACTCACTCATCAGGCGTACAACATAGGAACGTCCATACGAGCTATCTATGACGCGCTGTTGCATTGTCTATAGTACTTCAGACGTTAGAGAATATGGTTGATTTTCCGCTTTGTAGTCAAACGATTGGGGTATCCACTGCCTTTGGATTTCTAATAGAGCAGGTGTGCGGCACGGACATCAGGTGACAACAAGTACATATTACTTGAATACAGCGAACAGACTTTCTAGTGACCGGACAGACAGTTCAAAATTTTGTGAAAAACTAAAAATAAAAGTACTGGGCATGAGAACGATTTGAACACTGACCTCTCGAGTCACAGTCCAACACTATGAGCACATAACTTAATCAACAGAGCTCTGGACACTTTGTCAATGTTGAATATCATGCGCTTGGACCATTAATTAGGTGTACTTCTTTTTTCACAGTTCTGTACACTTTTTCGATTATTTCGTGTTTGATATGTGTTCAGCGTTTGACGGGCTACTCACTGCGCAAACTTTGTACTAAATCCAAGGGGGCTGCAATGAGGAGATTCCCCTGAGACTCATTCAGATTCGTTTGACTGATATGGAAACATCTGCACCGTCTTTGCATTGTATCATATGGTGGTGTGTTATGGGCGTACTTACAGCCCTGTTACATGCAAATGCAGCCAGCAAATTACTGTACGACGCTGTACTTCGCGAACGGGATACGACTACATCTACATGCATAGTCCGCAATCCTCCCTAAGATGTGTGGCGGAGGTTACTCAGTTCCACAAATTACTTGCGTTCCTGCTTCATTATCATATATAACGAGGGGAAAATGAATACTTGTATGCATCCGTACGAACCCTAATCTCTCTAATCTTATCCTTGTGGTGTTAACGCGAAATGTAGGTTGGCAGCAGTAGAATCGTTCTGCTGTCCGCCTCAAATGTAGGGTCTCAAAATTTCTTCAACAGCGCTTCGAAAAGAAAGTCGCCTCCCCTGCATAAAGATTCTTTATCAAATTTTGAATCCAGTGAAAGTGCTCCCGTAAAAATTATGGGTGTTATGTAAGGATCCTATACATTCACTCTCGGACTGGAATAGTCTTACGGGCAAAGCGTCTGTAAAATTACGTCGAAAAATTGTGTCACATCAAAAAAATCACTCTTTCATTGAAAGGCCAAAAATGGTACGCCTTACACTCCCTCGATGGGTGGAAGTCGTGTTTATTACAACTGATCTTTGTTGGTGAATCCTATTGTTTCGATATTAATATACATATTTTATTCCTACAAAATAACTTTAACTAAAAAGTAATCGCTACGTATGCAGAAAGTATAGAAAATTTGAAACACAGTGTATCTTGGCTGCCACATCTTCTTTGTTAACATCTGTCAAATACGTTTGATTCTGTTTTCCATTATTTAAGACAGGAATAAGTTATAATTGTTTAAGTCCTTTCTTAGTGATCTGTATTGTGACGTGTAAGTTATACATTGGAGCACCTATAAATTCGTCTGCTAAGTTTTTGTTTTATTAGTAGCTTGTAAATCATTTATAAGTAAGTATTCACTTTCCCATGAACAGAAGTTATACAACAGAATATGCAAATACAAATACAATACGTTAAATTTCATACGTTCTTTTAAGAAAAAGGGAAAAACTGGCTACAAAATAGTGCTTGATGTTAGTAAACCCTGATACTTAAAATGTATTAATAGTAAAGTTGGTAAACCCTGATACATATAAACGTAATATTAATTAGAGAAATTATAATAATATCTAGTATTAGCAAAATGTTATTGCATATGTGCATACGGTTAATTAGAATATTGGTATATCTAGTTGTCTGTCTCAAAACCTCACTGCTGGCCCACGCACGTGCTGCATTGGTCCTGATAGCAATAAACGTTATTCTTTGTGTTTCCGAATAGAAAATGGTTGTCTTGTTTTAATTCGAATCTGTACTTATAAATATCGTGATAGTGAGAGTTTAACAGTGTGCTAGTTAACTTTACTTCACGATTTCGGAATTTGAGAAATTTACAATTATAGAGAAGCGACATTACATTACTCATAAAAATTTATTTGAGGCCTCAGTCTAATATTTTTTATCAGGGGGAGAGAGAGTATTTTATTATGAAGAAACTGACTGCATGGCATTCTGCCGGGCTCACTTATATAAATATCACTTCTCAACGCAATTAACAACACAAACAGTACAAACGTGGCTTGCAATGAGTAACTTTACTCCAATACAGGAAGTGCTGCTCGCAGGATTTGGACATACCCATAGATATCCGAGAACAGAACTCGCAACCTCTGCAATAGACGTAGGTGCTACATTGTAATGGATTACAGAGCTGAACTGTTTTGCTCGAACTAAATAAAAGCTGAACAAAATAAAAGCTGATGACCGACGTCATACACCATCGGTTCTACAATATGATAGTACTTAACTATTAAAATATTAACATGTAAACTACTTAATTATAGGGAAATAAGAAAGTCAGTTACTATATAAACATATACGAAACTGAATGAGAAACTAAGGTGTATGTAAAAATACATTACATATTAAGTATTGTTTTCTGCAATTCTTCCATGTTTTAATATATAAAAATCCATAAGGACTTCCATATCATAGAATTGAAATGCGTTGTCAATTTATTTTCAAAGAACTATTTTGAATCGGGCCTGGAAGACGGATTCGAATTCATAGTTATTAGAATCCACTGTATGATCCAGATCAGAACGTGTCCCAGAAATAATGATAACTTCAGTTGACAGTACTGATTTTGCTAATTTAGGGCAGCTCCATTGCCTAAATCTCAGTTTAAAGAATAGGCACGTCTTTATATAATACCATTTGCTGATGAGTAGATTAAAGTTATATTGCTTAGCTGAGCAGACATAGCTTTGGTGAAGGAGTAAAGATAAGATACCAGTTTCTAATTGTGGGTTCTTTGCCTTATATTTGAACTATGCAATTATAACATGTGGGAATTGGCACAAAATACAGAGATATTAATCTGAGCTACTTTTATTGATAACTTTAGATTATAAATTATTAGAGCTACCTGCAAAATCACAATTATCGCGAACTGTACAAAATAATATCCAGAAACCACACGATACAACTCTCTAATTGAATACTACGCCAACTAATCGCGAAATATGTTTCTCTTTCTTTCTAGGAACCACTGAATCGCAAAAGCCTGGTATTTCCTCAACCACCTACTTCATTCGTACCAGTTGCTCTAGGCGAACACGGTTGCAATTTGATGGAAACTCACTTGCTTTCTTAAAGTTTAATTACAGTTTCTGCAGGAAACAAGATTATCACTTTATTTTACGCAAAATGGGGAGGGGAAGAAGTCTTCCTGTGTAGTATGATAATATTTTTTTGGAGAGCTCAGCTAGCTCAGCTCACCTTTAAACATTACTGAAAGTATTTTTCTTGAAACAGTGTGGAGCCTGTACCTGTTAAGACGACATCTCTGAAATGTTAATTGAGTTTAAAGATTTCTTCGTGTATGGGAAGGAAAGTCGAAGGAGAAATAGTTTAGAGCAGAGCTTTATTTATGTGGCTGGATGTATAGCCGGCTTGGTTCATATTTTCAGGCAAAAAGTGTAACCTATACAGAAAAACACACAATACGTGTAAGAATTAAGGTGGAAATGTAAGAACAGAAGATGATGCACGCAAATTAGGAACGGTATAAAACAGAGATGTAGTATTCCCCCTTAATGACTAATCTCTACGCCGAAACAATATTAGATTCGGGATTAAAATCCACGGAGGAAGGATGTAAGGGGATTCATTGGTGACAGTTCCTTTATCAGTAACAATGAGGAAGAATTGCAGATCAAGATTTGGGGGGGGTCATGGGGTAAGGCAGTTAAGGAAATCGGGTACGTTAGAAGGAAAATAACAATTGGCTGACGAACTAAAGAGAACATAGGAAGCGTGTTAGCACAGACAAAGAGCACTTTCTTAGCTAAAAGATGTCTACAAATGTCAGAGATCATTCTTGATTTGAGGAACAAAAGAAAAAGAAAAAAGGTGTGATTATGCACATCTGGAGGGAGGTTTTGTATGGAAAAAATAAATGATTGTGGGAAAACTGAAGAGCATCGAACCGTTTTACATGTGGTGCTCTTGAATGAAACAGAAAATAAATTGACGTGGTAAGAAATCTTTGTTCAATGAAAGGGCGAAATGATAGGATAGGTTAAGATATATAGAACTACATTCGTTGGTATTTGAGAGAACTGGAGAAAGTACCCATGGTTTGGAAAGAAACTGTCTGGAATATATAATCAGGACATGTGGCAACTTTGAGATGATAGATTTGCACGTAAGGTAATCCATGAGACCCTAACTGGGTTAGATGAGAGTTAAGACCGTCAAATGCTTTATAAAATGCATCTGATACTTAAGCTGTTTATTAAATCCTTAATTTTTAAAGGATTTAATAAACTTTGTGGTAATTATTTCAGCAATCAGTTGTAAAAAATATAAATTTTTATTTGTTTGCAAATCTAGATTTCGACCACTGTGTGGTCATTATCAATGCTTAAAACCAATTAAAATACTCAAAAAAAAACATGGAGGTCGAGATGTTTTAAGTATTTTAATTGATTTTAAGTATTGATAATGACCACACAGTGGTCAAAATCTAGATTTGCAATCAAATAAAAATTTATATTTTTTGCGACTGATTGCTAAAATAATTACCACAAATCAAATAAAGTCGCGGAGCACCAATTCCAACATGGAATCCAGCCTGATTTAATAAACAGCTGATGTATTTAAGGTGCATTTTATAAATTAATCCGTGAGAGGGTGGATGAGACCAGTCCAATAACAGCCATGGGATGACAACTGCGGGGAAATGGCGAGTATGTTATTGAAGTAATTTCTCAGAAACAATTGTTTTCAGAGACATCCAACAATAAAATAAATGAATAGAAACGAGAAGACTTTACTCAACAATGGAAAACGTTAGAACTCTGGTTTCAGAGGTTTCAGAAAATTAAAATCGATAGAGCTAGAAATTTACAAGATCTTGCATTTTATGAATTAATCCATGAGAGGGTGGATGAAACCAGTCAAATAACAGCCATGGGGTGACAACTGCGGAGTACATTATTGAAGTACTTTCTCAGAAACAATTGTTTTCAAAGACATCAAACAATAAACTAAATGAATAGAAATGAGAAGACTTTACTCATCTTAAACGGTGGAAACCTTAGAACTCTGGCTTCAGAACATTAAAATCGATAGAGCTAGAAATATACCAGATCTTGCATTTTATGAATTAATCCACGAGAGGGTGGATGAAACCAGTCAAATAACAGCCATGGGGTGACTACTGTGGAGTACATTATTGAATCACTTTCTCAGAAACAATTGTTTTTAAAGACATCGAACAATAAAATAAATGAGAAGACTTTACTCATCTTAAACGGTGGAAACCTTAGAACTCTGGCTTCAGAACATTAAAATCGATAGAGCTAGAAATTTACCAGATCTTGCATTTTATGAATTAATCCACGAGAGGGTGGATGAAACCAGTCAAATAACAGCCATGGGATGACAACTGCGGAGTACATTATTGAAGTACTTTCTCAGAAACAATTGTTTTTAAAGACATCGAACAATAAAATAAATGAGAAATCTTTACTCATCTTAAACGGTGGAAACCTTAGAACTCTGGTGGCTTCAGAACATTAAAATCGATAGAGCTAGAAATTTACCAGATCTTGCATTTTATGAATTTAATCCACGAGAGGGTGGATGAAACCAGTCAAATAACAGCCATGGGGTGACAACTGGGAGAAATGACGAGTATGTTATTGAAGTAATTTCTGATAAACACTTGTTTTCAAAGACATCAAACAATAAACTAAATGAATAGAAATGAGAAGACTTTACTCATCTTAAACGATGGAAACATTAGAACTCTGGCTTCAGAACATTAAAATCGATAGAGCTAGAAATTTACAAGATCTTGCATTTTATGAATTAATCCACGAGAGGGTGGATGAAACCAGTCAAATAACAGCCATGGGGTGACAACTGCGGAGTACATTATTGAAGTACTTTCTCAGAAACAATTGTTTTTAAAGACATCGAACAATAAAATAAATGAGAAGTCTTTACTCATCTTAAACGGTGGTAACCTTAGAACTCTGGTTTCAGAACATTAAAATCGAAAGAGCTTGAAACTTCCAACATTTACGACCCTGATTGAGAATTTGATAAAGTTTGTGGGAGAGGCTTGAGGATCTCCCGCGTTGTCACTGCAGATCGGCGAGAGTTATGGGGCCCGTCACACGCTGGTGACTTGCACGCCTCGCCGGCCGTCTGGGCCGCCGGGGGTAGCGATGGGGGTTACTAGCGGGATGCCCAGGATGTTGACCTCTCGGAAGCCGTGGCGCTCCAGCTGCAGCTGCCGCCGCGCCGCCGCCTCCGGGTCGTAGTAATGGACGGGCGGCGGCCGGTCGTGCATGTAGCGGTTGTAGCTGTACACCATGTGCAGCAGGTAGTACTCCAGGCCTGCAACACGCGCCGGTCGCTGATCAGTCGCGACAGTCACTGTACAGTGGCTGACAGTCAGCGGCTGCTGCTGACGCTGTTGTAGTCTACAGAAAAGTGTGTCTTAAATTAAAATACTTACGATGTAATGACTGTCGCCTCTCAAAAGGACACCTTTGACCTCAACACTCGGAACGGCGCGAAAAAAAAAAGTTCAAATGTTTGTAGAACTTATGGGACTTAACTACGGGGTCATCAGTCCCTAAGCTTACAAACTACTTACGAACTACCTAAGACTAAGGACGGCACAAATATCCATGCCCGTTTGGACATTCCCGCAATTACAAAGAGGTTCTCCATCGAGGTAGCCCATCGGTCAAGGTTATACTTTCAATTTGAGACCTCAGTCCTCAGCCTGTTGGGAGCCTTCTACGTTGTGAAGGATTTATCACTTCCGGCCACAAGTTCTTCCTTCAATTCGAAGTAAGGATTAGAAGTTTCCTCCTTCCGTAGCTGGAGTCTCTTCGGCGGATACGTCGATTGATTCTGTCGTCCAGAGGACGCTCTTCCTTGAACGAAGCTGCCTAGGCTGCTGTTGGTGGCCGTGTAGCGTGTCGAGGTATGCGATTATCTGTCATTTGATTCTTACTCTCCACCTCGGCAGAAACTCGACGCCGTACACTAGGCGGAGGGGGAGGCTATCCCTATGAGAGGCAAGATGTCGGCGTGGGCATCAAATGTTAAAGTGTTTGTATAGCTTATGGGACTTAACTACGGGGTCGTCAGTCCCTAAGCTTACAAAGTACTTACGAACTACCTAAGACTAAGGAAGGCACAAATATCCATGCCCGAGGGGGGATTCGAATCCCCGACCGTAGTGGCCGTGCAGACCGTGACTGGAGCGCCTCAGTCCCCTCGGCCACCGCGACCGGCCCGCGCGACACGATGCTTGTAATAACAGACAATCATAAACAGGACAGCGCTGTGCTGCATTGTACCTCAAGTAACATTTCAACAGAGAGAAACTGTACCCGTGGGTCAGATCTCAAACCCGGCCCCACGTGACCAAAGGATCAAGGATGGACTGAGTCGGTTTTTATTCACTGGCACATAATTGATGGCCAGTTTACAGTCAGTTGGTTCAGTCTGCAATACACAGATAAAATAAAATTTGAAGATTATGTTCAAATGTTTGTAAATCTGTCGGACCAAACTGCGTGGTCATCAGTCCGTAGCTTACAAACTACTTAAACCTAGGTAAACTAATCTAAGGACATACACACACCCATGCCCCAGGGAGGACTCGAACCTCCACGGGGAGCAACCGCGCGCTCCGCAGCGAGACGCTTTAGACCGCTCGGCTACTCCACCGCGGCTTTGCAGATTAAATTTAAAAAAATTAAACAATCCAACGCTATAAGGGCAAATTTTGAGGTCAAGTAAATAATTCAATTAATTTTGACAACATTGTCAAATTAGAGAAACAGCGATCTATTTGGTATGATCAATATACAAAAAATATTCCTGGTCGCAGAAATAAATAGCCCGTGTGGCCAGTGCTGCACTCGGCTGGGATGGGCTGTCCTAGGCTGTTCTGCTGCCAGTAGTCATTTAAACAATCAACACGCCTGATGAGATATCTTAAAATATTCTTGCAATTCTAAAATAAATAAATAAATAAATAAAAAATAAATATATAAATAAATAAAAAAAAAAAAAAGAAAAGAAAAAATAGCAGCGCCTGAAAAGCGACTTAAAAAATGCAGTTAATACAAACCTTATACCTTGAGGGTTGGTGTTTAATATGTGAACCTCGAATCAAGAATCTTTGGTTAAACCTTAAATAATAAACCCGAAATATAAAACAATAAATCTTTCAAAAATTTTCACGTTCGAGCTGTCTTGTAACAGGCTCCAGACTTCCAGAAGATTTAACTTTAATACATGCCACTAATCCGCGTCATTTTCCATGGCCTTCAGACATCACCACGTTAGTAACAGCAGCTTGTTTGCTAACCACGAGTTGCGATTAGATGTACACAGCATGAGAGCAAAACATAACACTACAACAACTTGATCTGCAGGAGGGGGGATTGAGTCATTACTAAAAAAAATGTTCAAATGTTTGTATAGTCTATGGGACTTAACTACGGAGTCATCAGTCCCTAAACTTACAAACTACTTATGAACTACTTACGAACTAGGACGGCACAAATATCCATACCCGAGGGGGGATTCGAATCCCCGACCGTAGTGGCCGTGCAGACCGTGACTGGAGCGCCTTAGTCCCCTCGGCCACCGCGGCCGGCTGAGTCATTACTCTGTTCAACAACGGCGACGAGGCAATTCAGTTATATCGCTATCAACCGAGACCGTTGACTAAGCATAAGAATCCCCAAGTCAGGCTAAACGCACAGTTAAACCGTCGAACTCACAATAGCACTGTCTCACCGTAGCATAAAATGCTGATTCCGCTGTCTCGGCAGACGCGTTGGTAGCTAGTTCAAACTTCATGTGTGCATCACACACCGACAGTCATCGCCACAGCCTTCGGAGCACATCAAGGCAGCTCGGCCAGTCGTTCCATTGTTCGGTATGGCTGCAAATAACTCGTCCGGCACCGCAGCCGACACTGACTACTTCCCAGACAGCGACGTAACGAACATACTCCGTTTACTCCCCATAACGGCGCGTAGCGTCACTCTCGTCTCCAGCACACACCTCCTAGCCACGCCCTCCAGAGACCCTTCCACTTGTCTCACTAGGCTCTCTGCCAAAGATAATGAGTCGATCGAAACTCACCGATCGCTGATGGAGATCATCGATCCGGCTCAGAAACAAAGTACTTAACAAGATGTAAATACCATAGGACGGAAATTTATGTAAATTGCTGTGGAACCCGGCATTTCCCGGGTGTATGATTTTTCCAGTCTTATGTTAGAAACGAAACATCTATCCACTTTTTGTAGGCATTTCCTGATCCCATTCTCTTCATCTATCTCATCCACTCCTGTCCATCTCCCCATCTTCTCCCCAACCTTCTCTTCGCACTCATTCCTCTCTCTTATTTCCGCATCTTCTCCTCCATAATGTCTCATCCCAACACTCCCTCTTGTCAATCTGTTCCTTACGTGTGTTTTTCTAGGCACAATATGTTTGTATAGCTCCTCCTTCTCCCCATCGCTCTGTTCCTTTATACCGACATTTTCCTTTGCACTCTTTCTCTCTCTCTCGCTATCTCCTAATCCCCCTCTCTGCCCATCGGGCAAATCCACCTCCGGCCATCCACATTTAGATTTTCCGTGATTTTCCTAATTCACTAAAGGCAAATGCCGGGATGGATCCTTTGAAAGGGCACGGTCGGATCCATCCACGTCCTCACCCAAACATTCCGATCGTAAGCTCCAATGGCCACGCTGTCGACAGGACGTTAAACTCCAGACTTCCTTCAAAATGCTCAAACACTATTTCACTATTTCAAAATGTTCAAATGTTTGTACATCTTATAGGACTTAACTAAGGGGTCACCAGTCCCTAGACTTACAAACTACTTATGAACTAGCTTATACGAAAGACGGCACGAACATCCAAGCCCGAGGGGGAATTCGAAACCCAGACGGGGAAGCGCCGCGCACATCGAAACATAGCGCCTCAATGCGCTCGGCCGATCCGCTGCGGTAACTTTCCTTCCTACTATCGGGTTATACCTTACCATTTTTGTCCATTTAACCTTTCGACAGTCGCGTATGTATCTGTGAGATACTCATACATGACCTACTTTTTCTCTAATATTACCGCAATGGACAGTGATAAAGGCTTGCTGACCCACGACATCTTGTGTCATACCTTTCTTATTGCTTCACAGGAGTTTCAGCCTTATCCCGATACTGACAAGATCATGTCTCAGACGGGAGCACCTGTATTTTCTGTATCCGTCAGATACAGCGCGCCTACTCGCGTAACGCATTGTCGCCGCTAATGACAGCAGCCGTAGCATTGTCTGGAGCGTACTCAAGTTGGCAACTGCATTGTAGCCTTCTAGATGAAGCAAAGTTTCGTTGTAGCTACATGTGCTCTCTTTCAAAATGAGTAAACGATATGATTTAGAAAATCCTAAGGATTTGGAAGAAGTACAGCACATTCTTTTCGACGGTGAGGTGTCAATTGAAGATGATCTTGTAGGAACTGATTCGGAAACCAAAGATATACTCGAAACAAGATCTGTAGACTCAGATACAGTTCATGAATTTGATGAAGAGGAAAATAATGAAGTGCAACAAAGTGACGAACATTACTAAAAATGCTTTCGGTTGTAATAATAATAAACATTGCAGGCATCAAATGAAGAGTAATTTACTTGGTGAACAAGAATAAATACTCAAATAGGCGCGACTACCTCAAAACGTTGGCTCTGATTCTACTGCAAGATCATCTCAAAAGAAGAGCACTTATTATGACTCTAACAGATGATATAAAGTCGATGCTGGTGAAGTACAAACCTCAAGGAAAAGAGCAAGAAAACGCTGAACTATCTTTGCACTCAGTAAATAAGAAAAGAAAAAGATGCCAGTCATGTTACAGGAAGACAAAAAAGACTCGCATCAGCAAGTAGCCTATGCCTGTGAAAAATGCGGTACACATCTTTGTTTGCTAAAGCACGCAAAAATAATTTGTGAACAATGTCTTTCTCTAGAGAGCAATCCATACAAAGAAACATGGTCTGATTAGTTCAATAATTTATTTGTATTTATAATGAAGTCACTTTGTAAAAGAATTTCATGTACTTCTTCATTACAATATGTTAAATATTTCTGTTAATTTGAAAGTGTAATGAGCCTAATGTTCACTTATGTATTTGCCAAATGTGTAACAATAAAGGTAACAGCAATTTAAAACAGAAGCAAAAGAAAAATAAGCTGTAAACAAAGGCACAACCATAAACATCATCGCATGTATCCAGGGGATACATCGCGACTAGTGGCGTCATGAAAGTTGACGCGCCTGCTGGAGGGTTAAGTTTCGTTTCCTTGCAGCTCAGAACTTATATATCCTTCACTATGTGTCCCTAACAAATTTTCCAGATTTTTACAGTGTAATAATGGGAAATTGTTCCGATGAATAAATAGTGCCACTACGGTCGGGGGTTCGAATCCTCCCTCGGACGTGGATATTTGTGCCGTCCTTATTGTTAGCTAGTTCATAAATAGTTTGTAAGTGACTGTGCCAAAAAAATCGGTACGGTTCGCCACCTTAGTTAATATACACATCAATACCAATCAATGGCAATAACTAAGAGCATCAATAGAAGTAATCGTTTAAGGTAAGCGGTTCATCATAAAAATATGCTACAATTGCCTGTAAAATCTTCTAAAATTTCGTTGAATGAAAAATATTCAACACGTTTCATCTAGTTTGGTTTTAATTTCAGTAACCAAAAAATTGAATAATTTAGGGCTGCGCTCGGGCCCCTTTCAGCACCGGGCCCTGGACCCATGGGTCCAACCAACCCCACCGTTGTGTGGGCCATGGTGACAATGGGTCGCCAACGTGATGCCGCCACTGGTAACTTGTGCTGCTGTAGTGAGAGCGGTTTTAATGCCGCCGCGACCAGCTTTGATGCTGCCGCTATTGTAACTGCCAGACTGAAGTAACGAGCCGATTGTTCATATGCGGCGACCCGCTGCTTAGCAGGTCAGCGGCGCCACCGAGTGGAATCTTATGAACAACAATAGTGTTAATTAAGCTGTAAAGATCTTTCTCTTTTGACTAGTAACATAGAAGCTGCTTAATTATTTTGCGAGCTGATTATATACACTCCAATTCCACCACGTTGCTCCTCTTCCACTTTCAAACTAATGCGAGCCTACTCATTTTATTTCTTGTGTAATTGTTTTCGTAGTATAATTGGTTAAAGTATAAAGAGTGTAAAATAAGTCACAGATTAATAAATTCAGAACCAAATGCTTGCTGCGCCACTGCCTTTCTAGTTATATTTGCACTCAATAATTTATATGTTGCAAATTTTTTCTCTTACAGAATTTTCTTTAGTTTCTTGGAGGAGTGCAGAGTACTATGACTTAGTCAAGGAAAATTTACCCTTATCTAGTATTGAGAAAGAAGGTACAAAAATTGTTACGCAATGTTTGCGCATCGTGTAACTGAGGCGGGACTTGGGGACCAGCCCGGTATTCGCTTAGGGGGATGTGGAAAACCGCCTAAAACCACATCTAGGCTGGCCGGCACTCCGACCCTCTTCATTCGAACGGGGACCGGTACGCCTCCCTGTCTCGGAAAGTGGTGCATTAGACCACACGGCAACCGAGTGGGTTAATAACTTAAATTTAACGATGTTATAAATTATTTATTGCTTTTTATGGGCACACAGGTGAATAATCAATCAGTGTTTTGAAGAACTCACGAAAGAAATCTCTATTTATAGAGAAAAGTCATAAGTATTTCCACTGACAATGGTAGCAACATGTTAGCTGCTGTAAGTCTACTTTTTGGGGAAAATAAAGAATTCTCTGTGTTGCTCACATCATTAATTTGGTAGCTGAAGGTATTATGAAAAATACCTCAAGGTGTTCAAATTTGTTTGACCATATAAAAACAATTGTGACATTTTTGAAACTCTGTGTCAGCGCTTCTTAGGAACTTAGAACAGAGCAAGACGGAGAAGGAGAAAAAAGGCCTAGTCCTAATGCTTACTTAAGTAGTAAGCACTCGGTAGAACCCAAGCATGGGTATGGTTGTCGATGACTTTGGAACTATTTTGACTGTTGGAAAAGTCTTACCAGAAGCTGCAATCGTAATATGCCAGGCATGGTGACAGTGTCACAACTAATCGTGCTGTGTGATTTAGTTGCTCTTCTTTCGACATTTAAAATGGCGACAGAAGAACTAAGTGTAGAATGTGACAGCCAGTCTTGTAAGAGACATGAAATTGAACACAGTACACAATATACAACAGCTGAAATATCAGTGCAAAACTACTTTTCACTATGCGTAATTAATTGATTAGTGTTATGGAACACAACATGTTCATAACCAAAGCCACAATAATGGATCCACTTTTCAAAAGACTTCAGTTCCACATCAACTACAGAAGGAGATATTTCCTGTGGGGTGGAAGAAACTACGCCATCACTTCGGGATATATATGCTCTTAAAATATGTCAGATGAAGTGTCAAGCAAGTATATTGCTACTATTCCAGCTGAATTGAAGCAATATTTAGATCAGCCTAATATATCTAGATTTTCTAATACCCTAAAATTCTGGATACAAATATTATCCCTATGTTGTCAGAATTAGCTTTAAAACATTTTGTTTCTTCAGAGTCATCGGTTGCTTCTGAGTGTGTTGCTTCAACACTTAATCTACCAGTTCCAGATAACAGGAGCAGCCAAACAGCTAAAGATATTAGAGAAGGGGTGTTTTGAAAAACACTTCCTAAAAAATACAACATGAAACTTGAAAGTTTAGGAAAAAAATTGTTTGTAAATTTAAGTTTTTATTTATTTGGTTACTTACCTGTTTCTCTCTATTTATCTATTAAATATCATACGCAAATACCAAAGTTGGCCTTTAATAGTTTCTGCAATGTTATTGATAACAGAAATAAGTATTAATGCAAATGAAATGTAAAGCAGTTTTTAAAATTTAAATCACAAAGTTAAATGATTCATGAGTATCTGCAGTCTAAATCAGTTAATAACACTTCGAAGGATCAGTGTAGTTGCGGTAATGTTTTCGATCTTTGATTGTCTATAAGTGATGAGGGTGGGGGTTCTGTCAGCTTTAAAAAATACATTTTTATTTTCACACAATAGAATTTTAAAAAAAAAAAGAAGTGTAGTATAACACAGTTACCACACGATAAATGTGTTTTTGAAACCTAGATTCCCTATGATGAAAAGGCAAACCCTCCTGCCAGACATGAAAATACTCGATGTTGCACTCGAAAGTTCCTTCTTGCACCTATTATGCTATGTAAAATGTTTTGAATCTTCCTACATCCTAGTAAAAAAGGTTAATGTTGACATGTAGGCAAAGACAAATTTACACCGTAGTTAATTGATAATACAGCAGTCGAACAAAAAAATATTATAATACAAGCTGAATTGAAATCAAAATTTTGTGTGTGTTCTTAAAGTTTATTTGTATATGGTTAAACGGTGTTCAGCTTACAGGGCCATCTTCAGACTTTACTGTTCCGTTAAAGAAGTCACATTGTTTAGATACAGATTTGGAAGATATTCGTCAACACTTAGGTTCAAGCAGATAGGAAAATGTTTCTACTGTCAGTAGATTTAAATATGTAAAAACTAAACCGTTATCAATAAATATACAGAGGGGAGGGAACCAGGAAAAAACTGAACTTTAAATCTGGAAAATGTTATGCGCGTAAATTCCTGGTCCCCCTTCTTCTGTATATTTATTTATTGTTAAATTTTTCACATTTTTAATGCTATTACCACAGTGGAGCCATAGATGCCATTTTCTTACGTGCTTACCAAGTCTGTATCTAAAAAATATTTCTTTGAAAGCAACAATAAAGTCTAAATAAGCGAATAAAAATAACTTGTAAAACAGACACAAAATTGTGATTTTAGTTCAGTAAGACGATTTTCTACCACGAATCGACGAAAGAATCAGTCAAAATGATAAAAATTTAATACTAGCTTCTTATATACAAAAAGTTTCAATATTTACCTACAAACATTCACATTAATTATTTTTCCTTACATACATGCTGAAAGGGAAATAGTCAAGCTGCTAGCTTGTTAAAGAATCAATACTTAAATATACATAAAATAGGCTGATATATCGATCCTTCGGTATATCACATGTCGAGGACCGACAATGATATTTTTTTAAATATCGCTTTATCGGATTCCCGATTTTTTTAAAATATCAACGATCCTCGGGGAAGATCAGCTTAGATTTAGGAGGAATGTTGGAGCATGCGAGGCAATTCATTACTATTCTAGAAGACAGGTTAAGGAAAGAAAGCCCTACATTTTTACCTAGTGTTGATTTAGAGAAAGCTTTTGATAAAGTTGACTGCAATATACTCTTTCAAATAATGAAGGTAGCACGAGTTAAATATAGGAAACGAAAAGTCATATAGAAGTTGTACAAAATCTAACAGTAATTATAGAGTCGCGGGGCAGGAAATGGACGTAGTGATTGGGAAGGGAGTAAGACAAGGTTGTAGTCTTTGGACAATGTTATTCAGTCTGTACATTGATCATGCTGTGAAGGAAAGCAAGGAGAAATTCAGAGAAGGAGTTAAAGTTCATGGACAGGAAGTAAAAACTCTGTGGTTTGTCGATGACATTGTGATTCTGTCAGAGACAGAAGGTCATGGAAAGCAATTGAAAGGAATGGAAAGTGTCTAGGAAGGAGATTATAAGATGAACATTGACAAAATCAAAGGAGGGGTAATGGAATGCAGTGTAAGAAACTAAGGCGATTCAGAGGGAATTAGATTACGTAGTGAGACAACAAAAGTAGTAAGCGGGTTTAGTTATTTGGGTAGCAAAACACTTCTGATGGTAGACAAAACGAGATATAAAATTCAGAATGGCTATTTGAAGAAAAATTGTGGACTCCAAAATGAAATATTAGGAAGTCCTTACTGAAGGCGTTTCATGGGAGTTAAACGTGGACGATAAGGATATCAGCCAAATAGATTACAGAAGCTTCTGAAATTTCGTGGTACAGACGAATGCTGATGACTATATGGGTCGATCGCGTAACTAATGAGGAGGTGATGAACAGAGCTGGGTAGAAAATACGTATCTGGATTACGAGATGTGACCGAGTGGTGGGAGACATTCTGAGACATCACTGAGTCGTCAATGCAGCATTGGAGGGAAGTGTGTAGGGTAAAAATCACAGAGGGAGTCTGCGGGCTGAAGAGAACATCAACAGCACAGGTATAAACCAGTGGAGATCACAGATTTGTGCAGATACGCTATAGAAAAACTTGACTAAATACTCTACTGGCCATTAAAATTGCTACACCAAGAAGAAATGCAGATTATAAACAGATATTCATTGAACATATATATTACACTAGAACTGACATGTGATTACATTTTCACGCAATTTGGGTGCATAGATCCTGAGAAATCAGCACCCAGAACAACCATCTCTGGTCGTAATAACGGCCTTGATACGCCTGGGCATTGAGTCAAACGGAGTTGGATGGCGTGTACAGGTACAGATGCCCATGCAGCTTCAACACGACACCATAGTTCATCAAGAGTAGTGGCTGGTGTATTGTGACGAGCCACTTGCTCGGCCACCATTGACCGGACGATTTCAATTGGTGAGGGATCTGGAGAATATGCTGGCCAGGGCAGCAGTCGAACATTTTCCGTATCCAGAAAGGCCCGTACAGGACCTGGAACATGCGGTCGTGCATTATCCTGCTGAAATTTAGGGTTTCGCAAGGATCGAATGAAGGGTAGAGTCACAGGTCGTAACGCATCTGAAATGTAACGGCCACTGTTCAAAGTGCCGTCGATGCGAACAAGAGGTGACCGAGACGTGTAACCAATGGCACCCCACACCATCACGACGGGTGATTGCCTGTATGGCAATGACGAATACACGCTTCCAATGTGCGTTTACCAACGCTTGCAGCAATGTCGCGATACGATAAACCGCAATCGCGATAGGCTACAATCCGATATTTATCAAAGCCGGAAACGTGATGATACGCATTTCTACTCCTTACACGAGACATCACAAAAACGTTTCACCAGGCAACGCCGGTGAACTGCTGTTTGTGTATGAGAAATCGATTGGAAACTTTCATCATGCCAGCACGTTGTAGTTGTCGCCACCGGCGTCAACCTTATGTGAATGCTCTGAGACGCTAATCATTTGCATATGACAGCATCTTCTTCCTGTCGGTTAAATTTCGCGTCTGTAGCACGTCATCTTCGTGGTGGAGCAATTTTAATGGCGAGGGATTTATTATGTAGAAAAATAGCTGCGGAGTGTGCTCTTGAAATGTGTGTAAACTTCTTAGGTTTTTTGATCTTGTTATTTCAAAAGTCTCTTAATTGTTTGGATACACACCACGGTGATTAGACCCAGGATCACCTATGGGGCGGTCGTATGGTGGAAGAAGGTAGAACAGCAGGCTGCTGCTAAGGAGCTTGGTAAGGTGCAGAGATTAGCCTGCTTAGCCATATCAGGCGGAATTAGCAGCACACAAACTGCTGGAATGGAAAACATGCTGGATATGCCCCCATTACACGTTTGGGTCATGATGGAGGCAGCAACTGGAACTCTTTGGGATATCCAGAATCACACACTAAAATAGTGAGTGAGGTAAATATAGGAAAAGTTGGGGAAATGCCAGCCGACTATATTATAGCCACATACTGCTTCAACAAGCCTTTCAATATAACAATTGGAAGTAGGGAGCAGTGGGAGAAAATAGTTCGACACCGTACGGGGGATATTGTCTGGTTCACTGACGGGTCAAAATCAGACCAAGGCGTTAAGGCCGGGGTGCAGCCAAGACTGGAGGGCGTCATCTCTCTAGGGAAACTGGCCTCAGTATTCCAGGCCGAAATCACTGCCATCAGGGCATGTGTGGAGGATAATTTGCGTAGGTGCTACAAAGATCGTAGCATCTATATCTATTCAGACAGCCAGGCAGCTCTGAGATCACTGGCAGCTCCTGCAACAAGGTCTAAAATTGTTGCAGAATGTCACAGGGTTCTGGTGGAGCTAGGGGAAAGCAATAGAGTAAACCTATTGTGGGTCCCTCGCCACTCGGGGATCAGTGGCAACGAACATGCCGACAGATTAGACAGGATGGGGGCAGAGACTCCATTTATTGGACCGGAACCTGTCCTGACAATCACCAAGACAATGATCAAATTGGAGCTACGTAACTGGCTCAGAAGTCAGCACATAGAATATTGGACCAAAGTCCATCAACAAAAACATGGCAAGGTAATGATGCCAAAGCCATGTTTTAAAAGAAGCTCTGCAGTCCTGGGCCTGAACAGGAGAGAGATTAGACTCATGGTTGGATTGCTGACAGGCCATGGGAATTTCAAAAAAACACCTACATACAATGGGAATAACAGAAGAGGACCCTAAATGTAGGATCTGTGATGACGGTGATGAAACTGCATCACATCTAATCTTCGAATGCATTGCATTGGAGAGTAAAAGGCACAGAACATTTGGGACAACCAGACTCGAAGAAATTGTGTCTAATAAAGAACTGGTAAAGGGACTCCTCGCACTGTTAAAGGGCATTGGTTGGCTTTACTAGATATAGAGGGAGCGATACCGCACAATAAACTTAGTTTTGGCGTGGGCAGTGGCGGGTTGGACGAAGACTGTTTTGGCTTCCATGAAAAAATCAAATCGAATCAAATCAAATCAAGTGTTAGCTGTTCTGACGATGTAGGCTAGGGGAAGAGGACCGGACATGGAATATAGGACACGTAATACCACAGTTTTATTTTGGAGGTGAATAGCGTAGAGAGCGTAAGGTATGGTAGTGAGGCGTACCGATGTCGATGGCGCCGCAGAAGACGGCGGCGGTGGAGTGCGTGTTCCAGCCGTCCGCGGCGAAGCTGAGCAGCAGGCCGAGCAGCCAGAGCACGGTGCTCATCAGCACGTAGGCCAGCATCACCTGCAGCCACACCAGCAGCGTCGCGCGGCTCCTCTGGCAACACAACACAACACATCAACGGCTATTAGCAGCTGGTAGCAGCACTCTCTCACCAGTAAGCGGATACCCTCTATAATGTTCCAGCCTGGCTATTAATTTTTGAGATTAACAAATTTACAGAAGGAAGAGGTTTGAGCCGGCCGCGGTGGCCGAGGGGACTAAGGCGCTCCAGTCACGGTCAGCACGGCCACTACGGTCGGGGGTTCGAATCCCCCCTCGGGCATGGATATTTGTGCCCTCCTTAGTCTTAGTTAGTTCATAAGTAGTTTGTAACTTTAGGGACTGATGACCCCGTAGTTAAATCCCATAGACTATACAAACATTTGAACATTTTTTGAAGAGGTTTGAAGTTAGACGCTATGAAAGATCCTAATCAGAAAATATCGAAAAAAAAAAATGGAGCAATTATTAAATGCATTTAAATGAAATGGCAAGCTAATTAACGGTGGAGTGTTGTGCAGGCAGTACATTACAAAAAGAATCGACGAGCAGTTACCTTTAACAAGAGATTCATCGGCGGTTGAAATTTGGCTGTAAATGAAATTTTAATAATATGGGATGGCAGTTCGTCAATATCAAACTATGACTCGTGTAGCAAACCGTAAAGTAAGATAAGTGACGTGATATAAATCGGATTGGAATATTGCGTAAGTCAAACACATCGGACTTCCAAAAATTTACAAGAAAATCGACTGCAGATTCTATTGCCAGTAAGGTAAAGCAGTCAACAATCCGAAGATTGGTTTGAACACCACAGTGCTTTACTAGGCATGGTCCTGTTTGGAGGTGGAATGCCGTTGCCTTCCTCCGACCTTCGAACTGACTTACCCAGCCAGTTATAGGGGGACCTACAGTTTAACGGGGGTTCCGAACCACCGTGCTACTCGGTATTTTTCACATAAGCAACACTGCCAGAGGTGAAAGAAGTGGAAAGTGACAGATAAAAATCCCAAGACCTGGCGGGGATCGAACACACGACCTTTGGATTTGTAGTCTGACACTCTACCATTGTGCAACTGAGGCGCACCTATTGCCAGTAAATGATAATATTATGGAATAAATTTTGAAACAAGAGTGGCAGGCTACACTATATATCACCATTAAATATTAACCAAAAAACTGCTCCATCCATTGTTGCGGTGATTCAACAAGGCTTAAAAACATGAGAGGAGGGAGGATAGGGCAAAATTATTAATAAAAATTCATAACTGCCAATTTAAGTGAGAGGTGGGGTGTATTTATAAATTTAAGATACGCGCACAGCACATATATTTACCTGAATGTACATAATAGCGGCCACATAAAAATAATAAAGTACAGCTCCCGTCTGCAAGATGCTATCGCTACAAAGTACAAAGCAAGAGTACCTTCTGTCTTAAAAAGAATTGAAAGTGATGTTCTTAAATTATTACTCTGGTATTCAGAGATAATTATTTTTACATGCCGAAATAATATAAAAATACAAAATGTTCTCTCTCTCCCTCTGTAGCGCAATAAGCTACTGAGTTAAGGCTGGTCCAAAAACAATGTACGCATGCGTCAGTTTAAAGTAAAACGACATACATTGTAATGTTAATACCACTGCCGGTGAGATGGAATAAACGGTCCTATCGTTAATTTGCGTGTGTTTCACCAGCCTTACGGTATCATTACGAAAATAGATATGAATCACTGCTTTCAATCAGGCAATTATCGATACAAAAACACTTGGTTTCAATCTTACAAGGAAAGTACTTGCGCTCGAAGAAACACATATACACCAAAGTCGTATGAGAGATAATGTAAAGATCCCTTATTGCAATAGTGGTACTCGCGCATCTGCAAAACTCTGCAGTCCTCCGTTAGAGGCCTCTGCGTGTGCCATGCCGCATTGCACTTTAACCTACCGGTACACCAGTAGGGATGGTGCAGTGTGCCTCCAAAGTTGCGTTTTGTGACGTTATTTGTGTAGTGAAGCGTCGGATAGGTCGGCGATTGGTAAAAAATCCTGCTAATGTATTGCGACTGGTTGAGATGAAGTTACGGAGAACCCTTCTTCGTGAAGATGGTATTGGTGTAGAAGAAGAATCATTCGCATGTTACGTGGAACCTATTATAGTGTTTCTAATGTATGCTCATCTTTCTGCACTATAATGGATACCAGAAACATGCGAATGATTCATCTTCTACACCAAGACAATATTCACGAAGAAGGGCTCTTCGGAATTTCATCTCAACCAATCGCAATACATCAGCAGGATTAATTACCAATCGCCGACCCATCTGACACTTCACTACACAAATGACGTCACAAAATGGAACTTCAGAGGCACACCGCACTGTCCCTACTGGTCCACACTGACGTACTGGCAGCTCAATGTGCAATGCGGCATGGCACACGCAGAGGCCTCTAATGGGCGACTGCAAAGTTTTGCAGATGCGAGAGTGTCACTAGTGGAATAAGGGACCTCTACATTATCTGTCACACGATTTTGGTATATTTGTGTTTGTTCGAGCCCGAATACTTTCCTTGTGAGTTAAGGCTGGTCAAAAGCAAAGAGTACGCATGAGTAAGTTTACAGTAAATCGACGTACATTGTAATGGTAGTACCACTGCCGGTGAGATGGAATAAAAGGCCCTATCGCTAATTTGCGTGTGTTTCACCAGGCTTACGGTATCATTACGAAAATAGATATGAATCGCTGTTTTCAATTAGGCAATTATCGATACAAAAACACTTGGTTTCAATCTTACAAGGAAAGTACTTGGGCTCAAAGAAACTCATATACACCAAAATCTACATCTACATCTACATGGTATACTATGCAAATCACATTTAAGTGCCTGGCAGAGCGAACCACCGTTATACTATTTTCTCTCCCATTCCATTCTCGAATAGCGCGCGGGAAGAATCAATACCTGAATCTCTCCGTTTGGGCTCTGATTTCTCGTATTTTATTCTGATGATCATTTCTACCTATGTAAGTGGGAGTCAACAATATATTTTCGCATTCGGAGGAGAATGTTGGCGATTGCAGTTTCGTAAGCAGCCCACGCCGTAGCGATAAGCGCCGTTGTTGTAATGATTCCCATCCCAGATCCTGTATCATTTCCGTAACGCTGTCTCCCGTGTATCGTAACAATACGAAACGAGCTGCCCTTCTTTGGACTCTTTCGATGTCCTCCGACAAACCCACCTGATAAGGATCCCACACTGGGCAGCAATATTCCATAAAATAACGGACAAGCGTAGTGTACGCAGTTTCTTTAGTAGTTCTGTTGCATGTTTTAAGGGTTCTGCCAATAAAACGCAGTCTCTGGTTCGCCTTTCCCACGACACTATCTACGTGTTCTTTCCAATTTAAGTCAGAAGTAATTGTAATTCATAGGTATTTTGTGGAGTTTACGGCCTGTACATTTGATTGACTTATCATGTAAACAAAGTTTAACGGATTTCTTTTCGTACTCATGTGGACGACTTCACACTTCTCATTATTATTAATGAGTTTCTAAAAGCTAGGTTTCGTAACTGTGCTTTAGTTGCGCTGTCATCGGCAGGAACGTCATTACTATCACGTAGTGAGGGTATTGTAAGCTTTACAAACATTTGAACATTTTTTTGAGGATATTGTTTGTGTTTCGTGTGAGAGATAATGTAAAGATCCCTTATTGCACTAGTGACACTCCCGCATCTGTAAAACTTTGCAGTCGCCGGTTAGATGCCTCTGCGTGTTCCATGCCGCATTGCACTTTGACCTGTCGGTTCGCCAGTAAGGACGGTGCAGTGTGCCTCCGAAGTTGCGTTTTGTGACGTTATTTGTGTGGTGAAGCGTCAGATGGGGCGGCGATTGGTAATCAGTCATGCTAATGTATTGCGATTGGTTGAAATGAAGTTACGAAGAACCCTTCTTCGTGCAGATGGTATTAGTGTAGAAGATGAATCATTCGTATGCTTTCTCGTATCTGTTATGGTACAGAAATATGAGCATAAGTTAGATACCGTTGTAACACCAACACATAATGATGATAATAGGGATGATAATGGCGAACAACTCATTGTACGCGGTAGTGCTACTGTAAGTACGGGAAGAGGCGATGGAAGCAGTGGCAGTGAATACCAACAGTCTTCCGAGAAGAAGGTTAAAGTTGCACCTATCATCACGGCTTCTGATGACAATACGCAAGAGAACATGTTCGATGATTATTACATATGTTATAGTGAAGATATTTGCATTACTCATGGTGTCTACAGTGCCATCTATAGCATCATTGCAAAGTTTGGCTTAAAAACGAGACCCACCAGCACATTGAGGTGTACGTAGAGATCCTGTAACCATAACGTTCATACATATATGTTTGTACGAGCCCATGTACTTTCCTTTTTAGACAATTTCTTACCACTAGAGATAGGTGGAATTCCTAATCCTAATAAATAAGAAGTCGGAGGATTCAATGTTCAGTATAGCAATTTAATTATGAAAAAGGACGGTGTACAAATTCAGGTATGAATTATGATACAAAAGTAATGATTCTCTAACAAGGATGGCACAACCTCTCCCTATTATGAAAAATGGTTGATACTGAGGGCGTGTTTATTGTTTCGAAATAAATTAAAAATCGCTATCCAATTCGGTAGAGAATACAACCAGAAGCTCAAGAACACAGCCAACTACTGGGAGGTACATTTATCTTTATCTGCGTTATAGCCAATGCATTGTGCGTGTATCACCAGTTCCCAATACTGCCAATACTACAGTCGAACGGCAGCTGGCCACAGTGTATGGGTCAGTTTCGATGTGAAGCTGAAGCTGTAAGACGATGGCTACACTTTAAACGAACCACTTCGTTCAAAAAAACTCCGAAATTGAAGTCACTCAGGTATCAAAGTTGGACAAGAGATTCTCGCAAACAGCTTGCCTCACTGGCCAGAAGCAGAAAAGAATCTCAATTGTTAAGTTTGTAAATGAGTGCTTCGAAATGCAAATACATTGCACTGAAGTAATAATTTTGATCCTCTCCTCACAGAGAAACAATTACGAATACTTCAAGCAATGCAATCTGCACTTGCAACTAATTGTGAGCTAAGTCACTGAACGCTTTGCCACCATCTGCCCACCTGCGTCCTCGCGTCCTGGCAGTTTCGCCTCGAAAATAGCTGGGTGTTCTCCTGCCGAAATATCGGCGTCGTCGATTTTGATACCTGGTAGCACACCCGTAAGTTTTTCGAAAAACAGATTATAGATTAACAATATGTGTTGTGATCTGTACTTTCCCTCTGATGTTGGGGTATAGGTTCATAGAGACTATTTTTTTCGCATGTGCTCGCCGAAGGCGCATATTTTTGGTCTGAGAACTGTGATCGATGGTACATTATGTTATCTGTAACTTACGAGGATAACTACAGATTATTTATTATCTACAATACAGAAGTAATAAGATATTCCGTGTACGGGTTTTCAGACATGTTGATGACGACATGGGTCAAAGCAGACGGGTGGAACCACGTCGTAAAATATTGCCAAATGATTTTGGTTCTTTGACTGCGTTATTATAGAACAATAATGCAAACAAATTTTTTATAGTAACTGCCATGCGAAGTGGTCGAAACGTCGTCAATTCGTTTTCCAATGACGTGGCTCAACACTCAAAATTACTTTATTCGTAATGACTATGGCCGTGCAAACCTTTAAACTTATTTTTTAATCCAGTTTGTCTTTTTCCAGCTGTTTTCAATAAAAGAATTAAAATGTGTCAACCCATGTAGTTGCCCTGACATGGGTGATTTGTGACAGAGGTTTAGTTTCCGTTACGTTAGCTGTGTATCGTTGCTTTACGGTACGTGTAGTATTGTACCGCAATGCTACGCTAGACCACTGCCCTGCAGATCCTCAAATGTGTTCGTAGTAGAGCTTATGGGACTTATCTACGGGGTCATCAGTCCCTAAACTTACAAACTACTTATGAACTAGCTAATACTAAGGACGACACAAATATCCATGCCCGAGGCGGGATTCGACCCCGACCGTAGTGGCCGTGCAGACAGTGAATGACGCGCCGCAGTCCCCTCGGCCACCGCGGCCAGCGCAGATCCTCACGACAGGATTTCTACAGCGCCCGGCTGCAGCAGTACGCCTGAGCCTGATGTGGTAATGTTATATTCCGGACTAAAGGTACTCACTGGCTATCCAATCATGGATGTTCGTTATGGAATCTATACAGATTTAACTGGTTTCCCAGTAAGAGTGATGATCGAGAGTGTGTTTCAAAGAGTATCATGTATCCCAAGGAATCTGTAACATTTTGCATGGTAACACGAATACAATATCTTATTAACAGAAAAAATTCAAGAACACATGTTCTTCGGATGCAATCAGGGAAAATAAGAAAGAAGAAGAAAATGATGCATACTGTTTGAACTGTGCACCAGTAGTAAGTGTAAATTATATCCGGAATGTGTCCACGATTAATGGGAATAAAGCAATACAATACAAATGTTCAATTTAGACGATTTGCATAATGTTGCTAAACTCTTCGTGTATTAGAAATTCGTGTTTACCTAACAGTGGTTCGTATTTCGTGACATTTGGCGAATTATGTTCTAAAACTGAAAGCCTTTTCTGCATCAACATTTTGGGACAAGTAATCTTCATATTGAAAGGCAATCTAAGGTGAATTTTATCAATTTTTTATAAATGTTCTGCTCGCTTGTGCCGATGTATCTTCATTTGTGGAAGATTTATTACACTTATAAATCACTTGTCTTTGACATTTTAAATCAATTTCTGCTCTTATGATTCCGATATCTTCTGCCCTATCTGAATAATTTAAACAAGAGTTACGTACAATCGTAACCGATAAAGCCTGTTAGAATGTATTCATGACGATACAGAGTGATCGGCGTGTGTGCGTAATTACTCCACAGTTTTAAATATCTGACATGTCTAGTTTAACTGTTTACATTTTAACTGTTCGACATGGAGTAATGATGCGCATCGCTAGAGCATTTGTCTCTGTTTTAGTTACAACTTCCACCTAATTAGTCGGACTTCTAAATAAAACAAAATTAATTTTGTCGAAACCTAGGTAAAGTTTTTAATTAAACCAATTTTAACGCAACTGGTTTGCTGCTATTTACTGAAAAAAAAAAAAACAACAACCCTCGCACGTTATTAATTTTTGTGTGATGTTCCAAGAATAGTGCTATGAAGTGACAAAAGCAACGTTTGCACACAAAGTGCGTAATGAGAACATAATATTTGTGTGTGAGACACAGTTGTGGCCCTCGTGACCTACTTACTACAGCATGCAATTAGCCGCACGTGACGGCTGTAATCCGCATGCAAATATTTTCACAGATAGAAGTTGGCCTGGCAAGAGCGGGATTGAATTAGTGTAGTTTCACGTGGATAGAACGTATACTTTCTAATTGGGTATTTTAGTAGTTTCTTCTGTGTCTATTATATATCTGAAGTGCACTCAATAGTCTTAGCTTTGCTGCCAGGCATTGATACTGTCGCCATATTTCTATGCGAAAGACGTCAGAGAAGTAAAGTTTTTCATCTTCTGGGACATTGAAGTGCAATAGTCTATCGAAACAGTACTCTAAAAAACGTCTGGATTGGATTTAATTGTGCCTGCTGTTCAGATCAGTGGTGGGAGCCGTAAGTACAGCAATAACTACATCAAAAGTTATTACTTAGGAGCCAGGAAAATAATTTGTGAAGAATTGCATATACAAGGGGTGATCAAAATAATAAGAACACCTAACATGAACACAATATTTACTATAAGCAGCTGGCTGATCATTGACTTTGACAAAAGCTGCATCTCTTCGAGGAGTGCCACTACAGTTTCCTACAGAATATTATGCATTCTTTTACCAAAACATTCTCAAATTATTTGTAGCGTCATGTTGATCACAGCTGCTTAATTTATTAGCCCAAAGCTACCGGTTACGGTTAATACACCATTATCAAGCGCCAGTCTGATATAGACAAAAGTTATCAAGTGCATTAGTTATTAATTACATAAACATAGATGGAATATTGTGGCAAACTACATGTAGAAATACTTACAGAGCTAAGCAAGTTGATAAAGTGACATGTTACAATCTTTAAAAAATTGACAAAAAAATCAAATATTTGGCATTATACTTCACTTACTAGATACACCATAACAAATCCATGTGTCACATAGAAGACCAAAGATTGTCATACACATATCACAGTTGTACGAACTATAATCTTTGCTCTAAATAACCAATGTAAGCTTATTTGTAATCTCTGGTTGAATTTTGTATTACTGCACGCTTACTTTTTTGACTGGGGGTGTGGACGCGTATTAATTTTGGAAAATACAGTGCTTGTTAGCAACTTGTTAATCATAGTAATAAGTTTTCTTTCGAGGGTGGAGGGAGATTCATTCACAGTTATCCGTTTAGGGAGGATAATGACAGGAACATTTGAATATAACAGTATACCTGCCCAAATCCTGACGAACCTTCCCCATGATTGAGTGTAGAAATCAGTCCTGCCGTATCCTAAGCTACTTTTGAAGCTTTCGATACATAAATCACGTTGTTTGCAGGAAGCAGTGTAAACAGTTATTGATCGGACCAAACCAAATGTTCAAATATTTGTAAATCTATCGGACCAAACTGCGTGGTCATCGGTCCGTAGCTTACAAACTACTTTAACTAATATAAACTAACCTAAGGACAAACACACACACCCATACCCCAGGGAGGACTCGAACCTCCGACGGCGAGCAACCGCGCGCGCCGTAGCGAGGTGCCTTAGACCGCTCGGCTACTCCACCGCGGCCAGACCACACCACATACTTCCAGTCTTAACAGTATCCATGTTTTATGATCGTGGCATCATTTCCTTCGCAGCTTTGCGTTGGTTTCCGTTGTAAAATGCTGAAACCCTTCCACGATTAATAATCTCCACTCGTACGTTTGTTATAGAAACAGTATTACTCAAGGGAATGTTGACTTTTGCGGTCGCTTTGGCGTGGTAATTCTATGTTCTCTGGTCACAATAGTTATTAAGATTACCTGACATAGTCGGGTTTAGAGGCGATCTGATCGTTTTATAGTTTTCACATTAATAATTTATTCAATGACGAGCCGTTTCGGTGAACTGTGTCACCATCATCTGGTCACGTATATATTACAAGCTAATCATCTTTTTTAAAGATACTGTCGCTAATTAAACAGTGCTCTCGGTTTCGTCATAAATGATTCAGATGATTACACACCGTCGAGTTGACGTCTTTCTAAGTCTGAGAGATCATCATTCGTCTATAAAATTATGCATAGCACGTTTAAGATTTCGTATAGGAACTGCATACTGCGCTCGCTAATCAGTCTTAACCCGCACACAATGTCAACAAAATGTACTAAACAGCAGGTGTTTATATTATTTTGTCCACTCCTTGTACTTACTGTTCATCAGACAGATGAACTTTGAAATTCTATGAATGGAAGACTGCCCATTCGCCTTTTCTAGCTCCGAACAGTGATCTCTGTGTAACCCGTATGTATAGCTCTGGCGTCTGCGCATAGAACTGTAGCCTGCCTGCACATTCGTATGTTTTGCACACATTTATGCATTGTCCGCCATGTTGTAATTGGTCAAACAAATTTCTGTCAGTTAGTACTTGAAAAACAATTGCTTGATCACCTTTGGATTTCAAATTTAAGTCAATATGTGAATTAACAGACTCGTATGAGTATGAAATCGAAACATACACTACTGACCATTAAAATTGTTACACCGAGAAGAAATGCAGATGTTAAACGGGTATTTATTGGACAAACATACTAGAACTGGCATGTGATTACATTTTCACGCAATTTGGGTGCATAGATCCTCCGAAATCAGTACCGACAACAACCACCTCAGGGCCCTAATAACCGCCTTGATACTTCTGGGCATTGAGTCAAACAGCGCTTCGATGGTGTGTACAGGTACAGATGCCCATCCAGCTTCAACACGATACCACAGTTCATCAAGAGTAGTGACTGGAGTATTGTGAAGAGCCACTTGGTTGGCAACCATTGACCAGACGTTTTCAGTTGGTGAGAGATGTGGAAAATGTGCTGGCCAGCAGTCGAACATTTTCCGTACCTGCAAAATGCGCTCGTGCATTATCCTGCTGAAATGTAGGGATTCGGAGGGATCAAATGAAGGTAGAGCCAGGGTCGTAACACATCTGAAATGAATCGGCTACTCTTCAAAGTGCCGTCGATGCGAAAAAGGGGTGACGGAGACGTGTAACCAATGGCACCCCATACCATCACGCCGGATGATACGGCAGTATAGCGATGACGAATAAACGCTTCCAATGTGCGTTCACCGCGATGTCGTCAAACACGGATGTGATCATCATGATGCTGTAAACAGAACCTGGATTCATCCGAAAAAATGACGTTTTGCCATTCGTGCATCCAGGTTTGGCGTTGCGTACACCATCGCAGGCGCTCGCGTCTGTGATGCAGTGTCAAGGGTAACCGCAGCCATGGTCTCGGAGCCCATAGTCCATGCTGCTGTGGAACTGTTCCTGCAGATGGTTGTTGTCCTGCAAACATCCCCATCTGTCAGGGATCGAGACGTGGCTGCATCCGTTACAGTCATGCGCATAGGATGCCTGTCATCTCGACTGGTAGTGATACTAGGCCATTGGGATCCAGCACGGCGTTCCGTATTGCTCTCCTGAACCCACCGATTCCATATTATACTAACAGTCATTGGATCGCGACCAACGCGAGCAGCAATGTCGCGATACGATAAACCGCAATCGTGATAGGCTACAATCCGATCTTTATCAAAGTCGGAAACGTGAAGGTACGCATTTCTCCTCCTTACACGATGCAACACAACCAGGCAACGCCGGTCAACTGCTGTTTGTGTATGAGAAATCTGTTGGAAACTTTGCTCATGTCAGCACGTTGTAGGTGTCGCCACCGGCGGCAACCTTGTGTGAATTGCTCTGAGAAACTAATCATTTGCATATCACAACATCTTCTTCCTGTCTGTTAAATTTCTCGTCTGTAGCACGTCATCTTAATGGTGTAGCAATTTTGATGGGCAGTAGTGTACTTCCTTTTCCATTTCTTGTAATACTTCATAGCAAGCGTGTTGTAATTAGTCAAGAAACAGAATATGAACATCTTTGGGTTGCAAGCTCAGAAATCTCTAGTTCAACATCCTGATGGTAATGAGATCAATGGCTCCGACTGACCCGTCAGCGAGGTAGGCGCAGTGTTGCCAGCCTCTGAAGCGCAAAAAAAAAAGAAAAAAAAAGTAGACAGCTCCATAGCATGCTGCCCTTCCTGCAGTAGGTGCGACCGACAAACAAAAGAAAAAATAAATAAATAAATAAAAATAAAATAAACTTCTTCACCTCCCCATCACCTCCCCCTCCCCATCATAATTTTCTCCCTGTTCGTCTCGTCTTTCTCCCTCTCTACAATTTCGTCACACTCCTCTATCGCCTCTTACAACTCCGGCTAACATACAGCCATGTTCAGTGTTATTTTCAAAATCTTATATCTACGAAATGCGGCCGCGCGACCCTAGTACCACTTCCATGCGTCATGTTACTATGCATTGGGATTGCGGACTGCTGTGTCGTTTGTTTCACCTTATTATCGCGGCAGTCCCATATGCATCTCACCTTTTGCAAAGATATCCCTTTGTCCTTTCTGAAAAATAACTGTCAAAATGACCCACGATATGGAACAAATCCAACGGGCTGGCAACACTGGGTAAGCGGTAACATAGCTGCTGATGGTATCAATTAAACGACTCTCTGACTGAACTGTGTTCCGTAGATTGTTGCAAATGATTCTAAAGATTTTTGCAAATGGATACATTAGCGGTTCTCAGTCGTCATACAGGGGTTGGACAATAATCGTGTATACGGCCCCAGTAGGCGACAGTTTCTATGCTAACGCACCAATACCATCGATCACTTGCAGGAATACGGTTAGGCCTCGAGCAAGAGGAAGTAAAGGGCATAGTGTACTATATGCTGAGAATTTGGGCAGTATGGGAAGCGTGTCTAGATAGCCTAATTGGTTATGGCGACCGCTTGCCCTATACGGGAAATCGGTGTGCGAATTTCGGTCCGGCACAAATTTTCTACATTGAATTCATCGGGTGCAATGCAATACAGGTAAGTAAACACGTTCTGTTAATTTCTTGTAGATATGAATCTCTCACACAGTTATGGATTGCGATTGGACGAATTGCTATAAAAATATACACCAAAAGTATTATATTCAAAAGATATATTTGATTTGTAATCGCTGCAATAACATCACCCCTTTGTATCCTGCTCGCCCTCTCTTGCCGTAGAATAAGCCTTCCATTTATAGTGGAGATCTAGTCACACTAATAAAGCAGATGTCACCTGCAAACACTCTGTGCTGCATCGCACCCATGATCTTTGCCTTTCGCGTAATACAAAACTTCTGGGTTCGAGTCCCGGCACGGCAATCAATATGCCAGGAAATTTCATAACAACGCGCTCTACTCTGCAAAGTGAAAATTACGTTCTGGAGGTTGTTTAACATGAACACCACTTGAAAAAAAAAAATAGTATTCCTACTCCATAGGTGTGTTGTGAGTGCATCATCACTGGAGAGTGCTAAGGAATTGATTTTGAGAACTCTAAGAGGGATCAACTGGTTGGCCCAAGGCTCAAATCAAGAAAGAGATTGCTGTAAGTGACAGAAGGCATCACTGAATGATCATCAGATTTTAGGATACATTTATGATCTACCGGATGCAGTCCCCTCGTTATGCTTTTCAAACATTCTCTTCAGCCACGAGGTAAACAAGCTGAACACCAACTGCAGAACGAAGATCAGTTTGAGAATGAGGAGATTTGCGAATATAGTGAAGAAATGGCAATGAAACATGCGAATGACTCAAATTGAACCCAACTACGTGCCCTCCCCAAAACTGGATTCATGCTACCAATTGCTTTGAATTTACGCTTAGGTTCATACTACCAAAGTGTTTAGAGTACTGTTTTACATGTTTCGGACATTCTGTAAGTCATAAATTATGTTTGAGACATAGAATAAATAAATTAATCAAAGTATGAGAATTTGTCATGCCCTACCACAGTCAAATGAACACGCTATTAATGGAAGTGATTATAACCGTTCATTGCTCTCTCCATATCTACTGATAATTCGCAGAGCGTCGGATCGGTTTTATTAAAAGTAATCAGTTTCAAAGCGTGTATATTAAGGTGTTCTTTAACTATGGAGTTCTGGAACTGCTGGTCGTCTTAGAAATCAGTGACACCCTCAATTACGACTCACATTTATCTTTAATATGCCTTTTTCTCTAACGAACGCCTTTATTCTTTTGTGAAAAATCAAGGCTTCTGAGAATTACTTGAAATAGTATTACAACATTCCTACAGCCGCCTGCTTGGCTCTTTCGGAGCATGGTATCCAACGAAAAGAGTTCCATCTCATTAGCCAAGTCTTCGGCGATATGATTAGATTCCATTACTGCAGTGATATCCCAAAATTTCTGGAAAAAAATTACAACTGTCACAATCTGCACTGGATTCCATACTTCTTTTAGTCTCCGTTTCCGCAAGTGTCATAGTATATGGCAAGCAGAGGGTGCAGAATTTGGTGTATTCGGTGGCGTTACAAAAATTCGTATTTCGATCTCTCATTCTTTCAACACCAAAAGCTACTGTCTTCCTATGATAGTGTCCCTTTCTAAGAAAATCCAGGCCTCGTCTTTAATATTATTCGTATAGTTTGGCCAGATTATTGCTTGATTTTTATGGTTTTATTATTCCTTGAGCAAAGGGATTAATAATAAGAAACTTTTTACTATGCCAGAAAACACTAGCCTCTTTGTGGAATGTGATGTCAACTACATTTTGTTTGGATTCAGAACTGCCGGTTTCCATAAACTACATTCGCTTTCTGCACAGAGCTTTAGTCCTCGTCCAATACGCCTTATGCACAGTCAGAAATTGCTGACAAAACTAATATACCATCTCTTTAAACCGATCTTAACTTGAGAGAGGCAAACGCTTTACGCAAAACATACTCGTACTTACTTCAAGTAAAACGTAATCTTTCTTCTACTATTCACATTCAATCGCCGAAAGTCCATCAGTACATTGTACTTTGTACTTTTTCCGAACAGCAAAGGGCGCTTCGGTCACACGATTACACACATAAAATATCTTTTCAGTGCTGACAGCATACAACGCCGCTAGCCTTGTATGTTTTTAATTTCCCGAGAGTCTCACATACGATGATTACTGCGATGTTGTCATTAGCGCTTGCAAACTTTTTCCGTTTAATTTTGACTCGTAATTTCGCCTGTAGCTTTGTTGCAACATGTTCGCGCAACGAGATATTACCTGACCCCTTCAAAAACGGAAAAAAAAACTTTTCGCGCAGTATTAATCTCAGAGAGTCCCTACACATTAATCCTAACTTTCATGGACGGCTTACTATTCAAATCTGTGTTAATATTCTATGTTCCTGTCTAAAGAAGTATGCCGTTTAATTACTTTCATAATGATCATGTTCGTATATATACTGTACAATTTTATATCTATACAGCAATACTTTTATGGTTTTATGTTTCCACTGTTTCACCCTTTCGTTGTTTTAGGACCTATTGCAAGTTAGCCGGCCGCGGTGGCCGAGGGGACTGCGGCGCGTCACTCACGGTCTGCACGGCAACTACGGTCGGGGGTTCGAATCCCCCCTCGGGCATGAATATTTGTGCCATCCTTAGTGTTAGCTAGTTCATAAGTAGTTTGTAAGTTTAGGGACTGATGACCCCGTAGTTAAGTCCCATAAGCTGTACAAACATTTGAACATTTATTGCAAGTTATAGCTGTCTTATTTCCGCTTTTGTAATTTACTGTTTCATGTCTTCTATAACTTCACACAGCCATTATTATACCCTTTTAATATTTTACCGAAAAAGAATTTTTACGGAGATGACTTTTTGCAATTTTCGTTTAAGATCCTCTTTAGTTAAGACTCATCCCTACCACCCCTCTCCCATACTTTGTACAGCATACTGTTCCGGTTCTTCTTGTCAGTAACAGCCATTACTCGACAAATATTCATGCACTAATTAAAACTCTGTGAACTCATGTTGGACGTAGTGAAGCACTCCAAGTCGGAGTCTGTACTGAGTGTACGCTTGTGTTGGTAATAAACGTGTTCTAAGTGTAAGGTGTCGTGCTCTTTTACCGACCTGCCTTCGAATTTCGGGCCACCTGCAGTTTTCAACGTGACCCTTTCTGATAGAGGCGCCGGGTATCTTGCAATACATCTGCATCATCATGGCTCCGATTAGGCAGCGTAAGAGACATCGCCTACACGGACAGGAACCGTAATACAAAGGGTTTACTGGCTACCTCCGTCCGATGGTCCGTGTCATAAGAACCATGGATGCCAAAACAGCGGTAAGCCAGCTGCACATCGGACACCCATCGGTGTGCTCGGGAGACGCTGGACAGGACCCAAATAAATGGCTGAAAGGATTCGAACGAGTCACCAAGTATCATAGGTGGGATCACATTATGTGATTGTCAAACGTATATTTCTACCTGGACGGGACGGCCCAGCAGTGGTTTGAAAATAACGAGGACAAGCTCTATAGCTGGGAAAAATTCCAGACAGACTTGACGTTTGGAGACCACCAGTGGCAAGTGCGTTTATCAGAATAGCATTTGAAGAACATGGCCCAGAGACATCGTGGGTCAAACACAGTCGTATATACAGAGTGTTTTGGCCCTATGTTATGTAGTTAACCCGGATATGACGAAGGCCGATAAAGTTTCACACCTGATGAACGGCATTTCGGAGCACATGTATCAAGCTCTTCTGTTAAAAGACGTTTCGACGACACAAGAATTTATCCAATGGTGCCAGAAATTTGAAGAGATGCAACAGAGGAAGGTTGGACGAAAGTAGTACGACAGACTCCCGAATGTTGTCCCTATTGCCGTTGTGGAAGACCAGCATGACTTTGCTTCTCTCATACGACAAATTGTAAGAGAAGAATTACGTTTATGGCAGCCAGGACTGTTGGACCAAGCGAGCACCAGATTATAGCCATGGATGTCAATCCTGTATGTCATGAGAGAGCCAACCATTGCAGCAGTCCTTTCAACTGCAGTCAACTGCAGAAGATTACTGTCGACCTATGGGACGAAGCCCGTCGCCGTATCCTGGACGTGGTCGCTCTCCAACACGCCGTCGCCCAGTGGTCTGAAAGGTCAGAAAAGCTGGCTCAAAGTTGAAAAATGAAATTGATAATTATGGGTTTAGTCCCATACAGTCATGTTTAGAGGACATAGATCAACACTATTATGTCACAGGGAGGGGAAGCTACCTTTCATAGCGAGGAAAGTAGTTCAAAATTACGGTTGGTGGTGTAACACACGCTACGCAGAACCGCTTCGTATTACATGCCTTGTTTAAAGTGTGAATAACTTTTGTTGTAAGTAGTCATTGTCAGTTGTGTTTGGTGGAGGATGTTAAGGAAGGTACCTAGAAATGTTTATAAGTTAGTGCTCATAAATTTATGCTCGGTATTTGATAAAAGTCACTTCAACACGTAACCTCATAATGTCCTATCTTAAGTGATCGAAAAACTAATGATCGCCGGAGATCCTGCGATGTACGACAGTGTAATGTGTAACGTAGGATGTTTTCCGTCAAAATATACAAGAAATGTCTGCGACCTGTTGCGATTGTCGTTGCACTGTCATATTTACTGAGACTGTGCGCGGCGAACCAGTGAGCACGGAGAGCAAAGGGTTCAAAAAAATGTTCAAATGTTTGTAAATCTATCGGACCAAACTGCGTGGTCATCAGTCTATAGCTTACTAACTACTTAAACCTAGGTAAACTAACCTAAAGACAAACACACACCCATGCCTCAGGGAGGACTTTAACTTCCGACGGCGATCAACCGCGCGCTCCGCTCGAGGCGCCTTAGACCGCTCGGCTACTCGACCGCGGCAGCAAAGGGTTCGCTAAGGGTACTCTATATCCACTTTGAGAGTTAATACAGGACAGTGGTCAAATATCACTCGCCGTTTATCTATCACGGAGTCATTAAATAACGGAGTTGGCAAAATAAGACATATTGCGTCATATGTTCATTTCGTCAAACTACATATGTTTAAATAATTTATATCTACATCTGTTTAGTATTACATGGCATTAATTTACATACCAGGGTCGGGTGGCGACAATTAGTATGTACTCGAAAGGAAATCTACATCATGATAAAAAAAGTCTTGAGTCGGATTTGAACACGCAGTTCACGGTTTCCGAGGATAAATACGTCGGGATACATTACATGACGTGAAAAATCTCTTGTGAAATCTGAGATCAAGATAGAAAGCATCGTCTAGGAAAATCGAACGATTCTTACAGAAAAATTAGAAATAGCTTATTTCTTCAACAACTTTCACGGTTAGTAAATATATTTGTAATATCGATGATTTTACATGTTTCGATTACTGTTAGAATGTGCGTTTTTTAAATATTTCAATTACGATTTACATGTAATAAATGAAGTTCATACTTTCCGCTGAATACTTCTAACTACTGAATCTTCAACGGCACCTACGATTGGTCGACCTTACACGGAGTTCACAGGTGGTAGTGACCGAACGAAAAGAAGAAGATCTGAACAACTGCATGTTAAATACACCACAGAGGAGTTAGCATCGCAACTGCAATAGAAATCAGTCTGTTGTTGCTTTGTCTGACAATTATGAATCAGCCTCAGACAAAGACATTGATGAATTTAGTAACGACAATGTATTTGCACAGTTTCAAAATGAACACTGTTGTCTTTTTATTGTAAAAACATTTTTCAATGTAATTAATCCTACTTCTAATCAGCGATACCAAATATCATTATTTTACAAATAAACATTATTATGTAAAACGTTTTTATTAAATAACTTGGGTATATCCGATCCTCCATTTGTAATTTTTGACTTTTGCCCTCAAAATCGAATTCAGCCACCCCAAAAACCGTTATATACATATTTTGAATCCAAATATTTTTCGACTTTTGGCCAGTTGGCCTTTTCAGACCACTGTGCGCCTCCGTTCACCGTCGCCCTACAGGATTACCAGCCGCTCGCCCAGCCGCCGTACTCAGGAAAACTAGCCGAGGCGACTATCTACGGATCTGAGGCCGCCGCCGATGAAAATCTTCCATTAGGAACAGTTGCTAAGACGTCGGGAAATCTCAATGACGTCATCATCGACGGCTAACCTGTCCAAAAACTAGTCGATTCAGGAGATTCCTTCTCTGTATTGTGCGAGCGTGAAGGTCGGGGTGAGAGTTTAAAATAGAGAAAGTTTAACTTTTATACTCACAACCACCAGCTGCGAACCAAATTCCTAAACATGCAAAAACACTGGAACTGTTATTGCGACTGTTTGACTCGTTTTCTAGGGGATGATATCACACGTTCGCAGCTTTCCTTCCCTGCATATGTTTAACAAAACAAATTCATAATAAATTCAAGTTCATGAGAGAAAAGGGTGTACTAACTACTATTTTTGAAAACACGTGAGAGTTCACTTTATGTTGTTTATTTCACAATACTTGAACCCTGTGGCTGTCGCGTCTGTACGTCGGTAAATGTACCAAATAAAGTTATATCTCGTGAGCCCCCAGACAAAATGAATATTTGTCGCGAATTGATTTCACACCACGTGGCTGTCTCAAACACCGTTTATGTTCATGCCTATGCGACGACACGTGTTACATTAACAAATCACAGTCACTTTAATTCAATGTGATGCACACCTTGTTGCACCGGCTAAATATTCACAAACACACAGTAGCACTCGATTTAACTTGGTGCAGTCTACGACGAGCAACCACACGTGGCGATTGCCACACGCAAAACTCAAGTCACCACCTCGAGATCCACATGCCGACTGAGGCAGAGCGACCCCGCCAGCCCAGCCACACCACGTGCTCTCTCTGGAGTCCTCACTTCCTGCCCTCGCGCGCGCGCGCGCCAAAACTCAACTGCCGGGCTTTTTCCCCTACGTCATCAACTTCCCCATGTAAGCTGTTGTAACCGATTTGCCAACGTACAGCGCTCAGCCAATACATTTCTAAAACTTTACTTAAAATCAAAATAATTACACTACACATTAAACAAATATTTTCTTACGTTTTTATATTAGTATAAACATCCTTTGTACTGTTTATCATAATCGTGCAATTTCTTATATCACAGATAACTGATTTATCTGAATATTTCAAGGTAAAATACAAAAGGTCGATTGAAAATAAAATGAAAAATAGTTAATATATTATTTTTATAAACAAACATTGCCATGCTAGTTGTGTAACTGTCTTGTCTTCGTTGATAATTTATTACTTTTCATTGTCAATTAAACATATTACCTTAGATGTGACTATATCAGCTAATGTATTGTTTATTTATCAACAGGATATTTTGTAATGAGGGCCTTAAAGGTTCCTAACTGCATCGTATTACTTCAAATGCCAGTAGTATTACAATATTTGTGCACTGCACTGTGCCTGGCACTCGCCATTGTCCCTCTCTCCCCTCACCGGAAACGAACTGTAAAATCCTAAGTTGGAACAAGCCACCAACATCGGCCTGCTCGCTGGCCTCCCGTCAGCTACAAGCACACAGCAAATCTCAACGTGGAGAATTTCTACCTATGGCCTAACTATAAATGTTGTCACCCAACTGTGTACATACATTGCTACCATAATTAATAAGATTAAAATTATGTAACATTTAGTGCATTGGCATGGTCAATGTTTGCAGTGAACTTCATACTGTTTAATTATCAAATGCTATTAACTACCAGTATTTCTATTGGGCGGTAATCTCACAATTTTAGAATGACTACCGCCGCATACAAGAGCAACTGTGCTGAAAGTCGTTAATGGAAAATACGTCCAGCCGGCAGGTACATGTGTCGCAAGAGTAACTATCAACAACAGGACGCAGCTTTTTGAATTTATCATTTTAACAGAATTTAGCCATAACGTCATCCTCGGATGGTACTTCCTTCAGGCATCCAACGCTGTCGTTGCCTGTGAAAGATCTGAGCTACAAATTGAGAAAGCCGTTCCGACGAGTACTGGTAACATGGAATTCCATGGGAAGTTGTTTGCTGTTGACAGTGTTGAGACCCCGCCGTTAGCAATGAGGAGAGTTCCAGACAGCAGCCGAGATGACCACTTGGACGGTGAAGTGCAAGTCGATCGCAAAAAGCTGATCAGTATAACAAAGGAAACGTACATACGTGCGGCCATGATAAGCATTACAGGTGCTCGAGGAGAACTTTGGAAATTTCACGAGCAATCCCAACTCATTCGTAAAGGAGTGTGTATTGGAACAGCCGAACCAGTCCAGGACGGTGAGCTCAATTTCATCGATGAAGTCTGATGATCTACTGTTACTCCCGACAACGCACTGGAGGTAGCTTACTATGGCATTGCATATAGGGCCCGGTCTGGCGCAGGAACAACGTCAGTAGGTGTTAGCCACACTACACCAATTTTCAGGTGTATTCCAGGCCAGGCAGGAGAAGAGCCAGATGAAACGTCCCAAAATAAAACAATGTATCAATACTGGAGATCATCCACCAATTAGCCAGCGTTCATACAGAGTGTCGCGAACTGACTGACGGATAATTCGGGAAGAAGTGGAGAAGATGTTGCACGATGGCATTATTCAACCTTAGGAGAGTCCTTGGTTGTCTCCGTTGGTCCTCGTAAAGAAGAAGGATGGCACGTGGCCATTCAGTATCGACTATCGACGGCTGAACAAAATCACAAGGAAAGATGTCTACCCATTGCTGCGCATTGACGACACGTTAGACTGTTTGAAAGGAGCTACATATTTCACGATCAAGGACTTGCAGACAGGTTACTGGCAAATCGAAGTTGACGAAGCAAACAGGAAGAAGACTACTTTTATTACACCAGACGACTTCTATGAATCCAAGGGCATACCATTTGGACTATGTAATACCCCGGCCACATCCGATCCCATGATGGACAACTTGCTTCTACATCTTAAATGGACGACATATCTTTGTTATCTAGATGACATTGTCGTTTTCTCAAGGACATTTGCGGATGAGCTGCCTGTCAACTGTGTTGAAGTGTGACAGCAAGACACTGCCTCAACCCAAAGAAGTGCCTCTTCGTCGCCAACGAAATAAAAATCCTGGGGTACCTAGTGAACGGAGATGGTGTGCGTCCTGATCCAGATAAAGTAAGGGCAGTCACAGCATTTCCAACACCTTGGCATACCCGTGTTGTGAGAAGTTTCCTCGGGCTGTGCTCATATTATCTTTTTATAAAAGGCTTTTATAACAATGCACGTCCATTGCAAGAACTTCTGCAAGGAGACGTCAAGTCTTACTGGAATGAGACGAAAGAACGAGCTTCCGGGAACGTAAGGAGGCTCTAACTTCCGCACCAATTCTAGCCTTATACGACGAGAATGCGGAAACTGAACATCACACAGACGCTAGTAGTTATGGGATTGGTGCAGTGCTTGTACAAATTAAGGGAGGTGCTGAAAAGTCGCAGCAAGAGTTATCTCAAAGTCGAAGTACTCTACAACTGAGAAGGAGTGTCTCGCCGTTATCTGGGCTATCAACAAGTTCCGGCCCTATCTATTCGGTAAACCATTCACTGTCGTGACAGGCCACCATTCTTTATGTTGGCTGACCAATTTGAAGGATCCATCAGGTCGACTAGCAAGATGGGCACTATGACTCCGAAAGTACGATATTCAATGGTATTCAAAAACGGGCGCAAACACAAGGACGACGACTGCCTTTCGAGGAATCCATTAGCCGAACACAACAGCATGAATTAAATTTCTTCACTCACTTAGTTGACATTACAGCTGAACAGAGGGCAGATCCAGCACTATTACAAACCATAGATGCCTTGGAGAAAGGAGAACCGACCAAAGGAGAGTTTCAACTGCTAAACGGGACATTGTGCCGGGACATGTGTACCAATTCCACCTGCAGCAGCTCCATTCCACCGGATTGGAATTGACCTTTTAGGTATGTTCCCGAAGTCGACAACCGGTAACTGATGGATGTCTGTACTGACTATCTCATCCGCTACGCTGTCGCTAAAACTATGAGGACTGTAGAAGCCCCAAGATCGCAAAATTCCTAGTAGAAGACATAATTTTGAAGAATGTGCACCATTTGTGATTGATGGAGGATAAGTATTCATGTCAAAACTGGTATCAGAGGTAATGTCACGTTGCAACATTACCCACAGAATAACAACAACTGCTATCCTCAGATAAATGGTCTTAAAGAACGTTTTAACAAAACTTTAGGCGATATGTTGTCGATGTACGTCTATTTTGAGCAGAAGGACAGATACAATACTGCCAGTCGTGACATTTGCTTACAATACCGCAAGACAAGCCACTACAGGCTTCACGACGTTTTTCCTGCTCCATGGGCGTGAAGTTGAGACGACAATGGATACGCTGTTCCCGTTCCAGACGGACGATACTCAGGTTGACTGTGTGAAACAGCTTATCAACAGGATCGAAGAAGCAAGACAGCTTGCTCGCACACGGACACTGGACGCCCAGGAAAAGGACCTCCTCCAGCGGTATGACGACAAACACCGGCCTGTTGTGTACAGCCCAGGAGATCTGGTATGGATTTTTTTGGACTATCAGAAAAGTTATTGAAGCTATACTTTGATCCGTATCGTGACATACGCCGCCTGTCAGACGTCACATACGAAGTTGAGGATTATGAGCCCTCGTCGAAACGACGAAAACGAAGAGACATTGTTCACGTCCTGCGCATGAAGCCGTAATATGATCCTGAAGAGCAGATAGGCGACAATGGCTTCTTGCTCAAGGACTCTAAGAACGGTAACGAAGCTGATGAAGCCACGACAGGAGGATCTGGCGCCGGTCATCGTCTCCGGAAGGGAGGGGTTCTGGCACAAGGATTCTCCGGAACTGCCATACAGGGGACTCCAGAGGATCCAGGACACTGCAACCTAACAGCGGGTCGCTGTTCTTTCAGGAAGGGGAGCAATGCCGCGAGTGTTCCGACAGCACGCGTGATGCAGTGGATAGCATCGCAGGTCGCTGTATGTGCGGTCCATAGTTCAAATCCCGCCACAGGTAAAAGAAAATTTATGTTTCTTATGTTTGATGTACTTGTTAGTTACAGAAATTTCTTTCTGTGTATAAATAGTGGATCACTCCAAGCAGGAATCAGTATGTAGCCTACTGAGTGTACGATTGTGTTAGTAACAAACGTGTTCTAAGCGTAAAGTGTTGTGCTCTATTACCGACCAGCCTTCGAATTCCGGACCACCTGCAGTTTTCAAAGTTCAATAAATGTCCGCCAGACGGAGCTTCATCGGATCAGAAAAGCAATAATTCACATAACAAATTGAGACAAAGCAAAGATGATGTTCTTTACAGGAAATGCTGAATATGTTGACCATCATTCCTCAACAATAACTGTAGTCCAGGAATAATGTTTTGAACAGCATTTAATAGCATGTACGGAATTATAGTGAGGCACTATCAGTTCCGATCGGAAGATTCACTTGAATGCCAGCTTTGTTTAAACAACTGTATTACAGCACCGGTGAATACACTGCTACAGAAACATTCAACACCAGATTAATCGACGGTAAAACCTATGAGCTAGAAGGATTTTTGTAGTGAGATCTTGCCATCTGCTGCGACTCTCATTAATGTTTTTACTTGAACTTTGTTTTTGTTTGTTCTAATAAAACCCCATGTCATTCCAAGCAAGTGTGTCAATTTTGACCTCCTTATCTACATTGTTCCGTGATTTATTAAGTTTTCAAATTTATACTGACTTTTTGATCACCCGTGAAGAGAGACAATCACATTTCCTGAAGTCCAATGTCATTGCAATCTTCGATTCGTAACTCCCGGCAAGAACACACACTCAAAAAGAAAAGAAATGCTTGGACAATACCTCAATAACATTGAAATAGTGTGTGCCAACTAGCACGTAAATTCACGAATTCGAATAGTGGTAATGGAACCCAAGACTACGACAGTCAGGTAATAAAAGAGTGAATTTATGTTATTAACTAAACGTCTCCATTGAAACTATTGGCCGCGGTGGAGTAGCCGAGCGGTCTAAAGCGTCTCGCTGCGGAACGCGCGGTTGCTCGCCGTGGAGGTTCGAGTCCTCCCTGGGTGTGTGTATGTTGTCCTTAGGTTAGTTTAGTTTAAGTAGTTTGTAAGCTACGGACTGATAACCACGCAGTTTGGTCCGATAGAATTACAAACATTTGAACATTTGAAATTAATTACGTAACACAATACTGAAAGTTCATTATTATTTGCAAATGACAAATCGCAGAACTACAATTATAGATGTGATGCAGACGTTACTGTTTATTTAATATTACTTAAACGCAAATAAATGAAAGCTGAATAACCATTATCTCAGCAAAGTAGATGATAAGAAATTGAAGAAACTTTGGACAGTAAAAACAAAAAGCAATGTGTTTGATGAAGGCTGAACCATGTTTCCATATTAGATATCAGGGAAAAGGTTGTTCAAATGTTTGTAAATCTACGTCTACATGGGATACTCTGCAAATCACATTTAGGTGCCTGGCAGAGGGTTCATCAAACCACCATTATACTATTTACCTCCCATTCCATTTTCGAACAGCGCGCGGAAAGAAAGAACACCTCAATCTCTCCGTTCGAGCTCTGATTTCTCGTATTTTATTCTGATGATCATTTCTACCTATGTAAGTGGGAGTCAACAATATGTTTTCGCATTCGGAGGAGAATGTTGGCGATTGGAGGTTCGTAAGTAATCCACGCCGCAGCGATAAGCGCCGTTGTTGTTATGATTCTCATCCCAGGTCCTGTATCATTTCCGTAACGCTGTCTCTCCTGTATCGTGACGATACAAAACGAGCTGCCCTTCTTTGGACTCTTTCGATTTCCTCCGTCAAACTCACCTGATAAGGATCCCAGCAAACTCCAAAAATGGACGGACAAACGTAGTGTATGCAGCCTCTTTAGTAGTTCTGTTGCATCTTTTAAGGGTTCTGCCAATAAAACTCAGTCTGGTTTGCCTTTCCCACGACATTATCTACGTGTTCTTTCCAATTTAAGTCTGAAGTAATAGTAATTCCTAGGTATTTAGTGGCTTTTACGGCCTTCACTTTTGACTGATTTATCTTGTAAACAAAGATTAATGGATTTCTTTTCGTATTCATAGGTACTTAATAACGTTGGTCATCACTCCCTAGGCTTACAAACTACTTACACTAACTTAAAGTAACTTATGCTAAGGACAACACAAATATCCATCTCATAGGGAGGATTCGAACCTCCGACGGCGAGATACCGCGCGATCCACAGCAAGTCGCCCTGGAACTCTCGGCCACTCCACCGCGGCAGTATCAGCGAAGAAAGACACAGGAATGAATAGTGTAAAACGTTAAACACATACATTTACCTCACATACAAACACTCACGAACAGCCAAACAGGAAAACACACACACACACACACACACACACACACACACACACACATGAATGATAGATTTAGCGTACAATTTGGACAAAATAATAAAAAAGATGTTCGTAAAAAACTGACAGTGCAGCGTAAGCAATAAGGAATTAAAATTTAAAAACATCAACAGACCTGCTAGCTTACTAATTATGGTAAATAGGAAGATTGTCCTAAATGCCTAACTGCATTATTTTGAGGTAAAGATACACATAAGTCCACTGAAAAACTTTTTTAAAAGTTGAATATGACAATGTTGCATACTGTTACTAATATCATCTAAATTTACTTTCTATGGAAATGTATACAATAGTAGTAATAATAATAATAATAATAATAATAATAATAATAATAATAATAATAATAAAGATATTATAGATAAACTTACGAGGAAAGTACCAGCCCACAAAACTAAAGCAGAGATAAGCAGCAAAATTCCAGTCCATGCATGTACGACGTGTTGCTGTTCCTTTGCTGAAAACGAAGACTGTGGTGATTAAAAGCTCTAGTTAAACTTCAGAGTTATTTAGCAATGAAAGTAGGAAATTGATCCGACAAACAAGAAAGTAGTGTTATGGTTGCAATTAATCATTATATAAAAAACGGTTGTAATCCTAAGGGACCAAACTGCTAAGGTCATCGGTCCCTAGACTTTACAAACTACTTAAATAACTTACCCTATGCCAGAGGCAGGAATTGAACCTCCGACGGGAGCGGCCGCGCATTCCCTAACCTGGCGACCCAGACCAAGCGGCCAATGCCTTGCGGTGGACTGCAGTTAACTTGCAGCTCACAATAACTTACGTTTCTTGAATGACTTGCGAAATGTTTTTCATTTTTAAGATTTCTCATACTTTTGGCTTTCTCTCCTTTGTCTATTTCTAATAACAGTTGCTAGCAACAATGTTGCGTCCTATGCGATATGGAAAATTATCTAAATTCCTTCATTAACAAAAAATTGTGCTCGTAGAAAGAGAACAGGATTGAAATTTATCTTCTATCACGGAGTTTACTGGACAATTTAAAAAGCAAATTATATGAATAACAAAATGGCAAAACCACAATACTCCTGGAACATTCTTTGTAGAATATTATAATACAAGCAACCCGCCCCGGTTTCGCACGGGTAGCTGGCCATATATAAGCCAACATTTTTTTCCTATCGTAGTATCGTATCAGCCTGATGCATCGAGCACATTTATAAGATGATGTTCATCCTACGCATTATGAAACAATAGCTGCATTGTCACATTATGGTAACGTTCGTAAGTCGAAGAATATATAGCTTTTCTTAAGAATAATTATTGCTCTCTTTCGCAGCACCTCAATGAATTACACACCTAAACCTTCCTCATGAATCACTCCGTCCATTGGCGAAAACCGCATGAAAATCCATTCAATAGTTTTAAAGGTTATCGAGGAGAGACAGACGTGACGGTTGGACTTTGTTTTATATTATTATGTATAGGTTATTAGAGGAAACAATAAATAAGGCTAAAGGGGCATTTGCAATGCTGAGACCAATCTGGAAATCAAGGGAACTTAACAGCTATACAAAATTACGCATATTCAATACAAATGTCAAGTCGGTAAACAACAAACTAGCAGACTCCAAATATTTGTGTATAGAAGCTTGAGGAGTATCTTGAGGATATGGGGCCACAAATAATCTCCAACGAAGAACTATGGAGAAGAACTAATCAGTCACCTATTAATATTGACATACGCCGTAGGAAATGGAAGTGGATTGGGCATATATTAAGGCGTGGCAAAGACAACCTGGCAAGACAAGCCCTAGAATGGAATCCACAAGGCAGCAGGATAAGAGGCAGACCAAGTAATACATGGAGAAGGAGTGTAGTAGCAGAAGGGACCGAGAAAGGAGGGAAGACCTGGACTGAAATCAAGACACTGGCGCAGAACAGAGTCCGGTGGCGGAAGTTGGTTGATGCCCTATGCTCCACTTAGGAGACACAGGAAATAAGTCAAGTCATAGGTTATTAGACTGGAACGCGCCCACTGATCTGGATCAGGTATCGTAAACTCTTAGTCGATGTGAGAAAGTTCTTTTGCTGATGATACGGCTGTGGCCGCTCAAGGAAGAATTTTCGGTGAAGAGGAGGAGAAGTTAGCCAACCCTCGAAATATTACCTAATCACTATCACTAGAATCTCCTGAAACCAAACCCGGCTAAGATGCTAGTCTGCAGATTCCATCTGAGGAACAAAGAGGCCAAAAGAAAAATCCATGTGCTCTGTAAAGGGCAAGAGCTAGAGCAATGTTACACTCCTAAATACTTTCGGGTGAAGCTAGATAGAACTCTGTCATTCAAACAGCACTGTTTGGACACTACGAAAAATTCACAAACTGGGGTACTAACTCAAAAATGCTTCGAACAACAGCCTTTGTACTGAGTCGGTCGCCAGTTGAATATGCCGCCCTGTCTGGGATTCAGTCCATGTAAAACATATTGATGCTGTTGTACATGAGTTTGCCTGCATCATATCAGCACAGCTGATGCCCACGCAGACAGATAACACCTTGCCTCTCATAGGGATAGCCTCCCCTTCGCCTAGTGTACGGCATCAAGTTTCCGCCGAGGTGGAGAGTAACAATCAAATGACAGATAATCGCAACCCTCGACACGTTACACGGTCACCAACAACAGCCTAGGTAGCTTCGTTCATGGAAGAGGTTCCTCCGGACGTCAGAACCAAGAGACTCCAGCTACGGAAGGAGTAAACTTCTAATCCTTACTTCGAATTGAAGGAAGAACTTGCGTCCGGAAGTAACAAATCCTTCACAACCTAGAAGTCTTCCAACAGGCTGAGGACTGAGCTCTCAAATTGAAAGTATAGCCTTGACCGATGGGGCTACCTTTATGGAGAACCTCTTTGTAATTGCGGGAATGTCCAAACGGATAACCATCTACTGACACCGAGCGAGGTGGCGCAGTGGAAACACACTGAATTCGAGACATTAACGATAAATAAGAAGCAATGAAAATTTGTGATGCGGCCGGGAATCGAACTCGGACCTCCATGCTCACTAGGCAGACGTCTTACCGTTAGACCACCGCACCACTAACGGTTAAAGCGCCTTGCAATAGTCTAAGCACGACTTCCGTCTACGTCACAAACTTTAATTCAGCTTCTGTGTTCCATAGATAATTACCGCTACTGCCAAGGCTCTCCATGCAACGGAATAGCACCTCGGCAATGGAAATATTGGAACATTCCTGTTAAGATGATATAAATATCAATTTAAATATAAATTCAAATACCCTGAGACGGTTTTTCGTCTCACACATGTCCAAGACATTAACGATATATAAGAGGCAATGAATTACAATCGTTAATGTCTTGGACATGTTTGAGACGAAAAACCGTCTCAGGGTATTTGAATTTATATTTAATCCGATATTTATAACACTGAATTCGCATTCGGGATGATAGTGGTTCAAATCCACCTCCGGCCATCCAGATTTGGGCTTTCCGTGATTTCCCTAAACCACTCCAGGCAAATTCCGGGATGGTTCCTTTCACATGGCACGGCCCATTTCCTTCTCCATCCTTGCCCAAACTGTACGAGCTTACGCCCCGCCTCTAATGACCACGCTGTTGCCAGGGCGTTAAACACTAATTTTGCTTCTGGCATCTATTGACGTGCCCAAACCTCGACAGAAAAAAATGTTCAAATGTTTGTATAGCTTATGGGACTTAACTACGTGGTCATCAGTCCATAAACATACAAACTACTTATGAACTAGCTAACACTAAGGACGGAACAAATATCCATGCCCGAATACGGATTCGAAACCCCGACCGTAGTGGCCGTGCAGACCGTGACTGGAGCGCCTCAGTCCCCTCGGCCACCGCGACCGGCCCTCGACAGAAGCTGTACCTTCTTGTACTTACAGCTAGCCAATAACAAGGCCATTGCTGTGGCTGAGTATTGGGCAAAAAGCATTTAAAATTTTGATACAGCTGACTCACAATAGATTTTAATGGATGGTGTTCTACACACAGAAAAAAAATAAAAAAAATTCGTTGCACCATTTCTAGTGCTAATAACTATTGTAACGGTATTCTGACAGTAATATGGTCTTGGTATTCTGTTTCAGTATTTGTTCTATAAAGTCGGATCAAATAGTTTTGTAGACAATAATCTAAACACTCATATAAACGCCTACCGAGTTGATCTTTTGAATGAGTCCTTGCTATTGTGTCACGAAACAAGCGAGGGAGCACAGTTAGGTCAAAAAAACAACTTGCCTCAACACCGAAGGTGAACTACAGTATCTAATTGCTCCACACAATATGACACTACTACATATCCGGTCAAAAGTATAGGGACGCCTGTTTCTTATGCTTAGCCGTGGCGGATTAGCCGTGCGCACTGAGGCGCCGTGCTGTGGTACGCGTTTCCGTTCGCAGTCGGGGGTTCGAATCCTCCCTCGGGCATGGTGTATGTGTGGGTGTAAGTTAACCTAACTTAGGTTAGTTTACCTTAGTTTAAGTAGTTTGTAAGCTAGGGACTAATAACCAAGCAGTTGAATCCCATTTGAAGATTTTTTTTCTTATGATTATTACTGTTCAGGTAATTCGAGCTTTACAACACACAACCACTTTTATACTAATAAATAAGTCTTCAAAATGAAATGTTTAAGACTTTTCGTGGTCATTTGTTGACACATTGCGTTCTGTCTTATGTCTTACGTTCTTGCGGCCTCAGATTATTCACACTATAAAAAAGTGTTACATCATCGCGATTTCAAGAGTTTGTGACCCTTTACATAAAAAGGGATTAGAGATATACAGGGTGATTATAGTTAAAGTTTAAATTTCTAAACGCAGTAAAATAACACTGATCAGAATGACGTCAAATTGCAACGGAATATCAGGGCCGGCCGCGGTGGCCGAGGAGACTGAGGCGCTCCAGTCACGGTCTGCACGGCCACTACGGTCGGAGGTTCGAATCCCCCCTCGGGCATGGATATTTGTGCCGTCCTAGTTCGTAAGTATCTCATAAGTAGTTTGTAAGTTTAGGGACTGATGACCCCGTAGTTAAGTCCCATAAGCTTAACAAACAAACATATTATTAGAGAAAGGGGAAAGAAAAAAAGGCAGAAGAAAAATAGTCAAAATTTATCAGTAGATAGCGCTTTCTGTGTCAGAATGTGTAAATGAAAACACCTGTCATGAGCACGACCCATTGAAGTTGGTATAAATAGGCCAGGTACACAGCTTTTCCGCATTTCGTGTCCGAGACGTTCGCCATGGACTGCGATGCAATATCACGCCCTGCTACTAAATCTGTTGTACAAGGAGGAGGACTGTCCACAAGTCGATCTGCAGATGTTGTGGAGTCAGAGCGGTTTGAAAAAAGGCGTTGGTCCGATGACTATCATGGGTCTGGAGAAAATTCGGAAATTCGGAAGTTTGAAAAGATGGGTTCCTATGGGGTGCAACCTATAAAAGGGAGGAAACGAACTGAGTCGACGTCAGTGAAAGGAAGTGGTCACAGCAATTCAGGAGGAGTCGTGTTGTGGTGTGCAAACGTGTTGTGCACGGGCATTGGACAAACCTGTGAGCACGGTGCATAAAATCATACAAACATCCTTCTTTGCTATCCATTCAAAACTGTCGATGTCACGAGATGCTTCCTCTTGACATGTCAGCAATAGAAACTTTTGATTTAGAATTTCGTGCTCGCATGGGGGTTGACGATGAATGGGCGTGGAAGATTTTGTGGACAGACCAAGCTCACTTCAATAAGAGAGGATATGTCAATGCACAGAATTTGTGGAATATTGGCAACAGGAAATCCATATGCAAATCAACCAGTACCGTTTATGACAGGCAATATTTTTTCGAAGAGACAGGTATTTCCTGTTACCTGCACCGTCAACGGTAACCGCTATGAGGGTCTTCTGCGCAAACACGCCATTCCCGCTCTCCAACAATGTGGATATGTGGATGGACCATTTTTATTCAAGATGACCCTCCTGCGCACATTGCAAATTCAGGTTACTCAGCTGTTGAAGCGCCATTTCGGAAATGATAGGATTATCGGCCACCATTTCCCTGCAGCCATACCATCCCGATCACTTGATCTTAACCCGAATGACTTCTGGCTGTTGGGCTATTCTAAAGATGTTGTGTTCAGTGTTCCGAATGCGAATGTAGTTGCACGGAAGGCACGAAAATCTTTGACAAGTTGTGGATCATTTTGTTGCTAGATTTAAACTTGTTGCAAAAAACGATGGACAGCGTATTGAACATATTTTGTGCCACTGACACGGAGATTAAAAATCCGATTTCATTTTCATTGGTTCTTTTTGAGGTTTTTGAGCTCAGAACATTTTCAAACCGATTTGTCCCATCCGATGTGACGTGGCCTTGCCGTGGTGGGTAAGCTTACGTAACTAACAGTATCACACCTGTACACTCATGCACACTGAGTAGTACAGTTTATTTACCGTTTAATTTACACCTTAGGCATTGTTCTATGATTCATTTGTCATTTGTAGCCGAGCACGATTAAATTATGATGCTTACAGCGACATCTATTAATCAGTTTTCACAGTATTTATGTTTCTTCTGCCGCACGTTTTCTCCGTTCTTCAATAATATTTCATTGCAATTTGACATCATACAGACCAGTGGTGTTATTTTTAAAGCGTTCGAAAGTTTAATTACAATCATGCTGTACAAAAACAGCATTTCAGTCTTTTTATTGCTCATGGAAACAGAAATTGACAAATTCTTTGAAACATTTCTGTTTCCTTTGGGAAAGCAATGATATTACCTGGAGGAACTCACAGCTCCTGCTCTGGTCCGCCCAATATCTGGAGTAACATAACGTGAACATGGCCCAACAGTGGGTCGAAACTAGTTGAAAATCAACAACGAATTTGCGCTATAGACTGTACTTGATTTATAATTTGTTGTTTTTCTCCCCCACTTCCTGCCCCTCTCGTTTAGTGTACCTTTGGTAGGGGCTTTTGTTCATCAATTTTGACATTGCACACCATGAGCTATCCCTCACGAGACATATCTATTTTAAACAAGTATATTTTAATTCTCCTTCTCCTGCGCACATGCTCTTATAGCGTGATGGGCACAAAGCTATCCTCTTGACAAGACAGTCCGACATTTCTTTGTTTTCCTCATACTTCTCCATCAATAATTTTTACATTTTTCCTTTCTTTTATCTGCTTATGCTTCTTTTATCTGTGTTTAAAACGTCAGCTTCGCTTCGCAGTTTCTCCGGATGTAATTGACGGATTGCGATAAAACCAACGCCATTCTTTTTTGTGATTTTTTATTCTATTGATTGCTAAAGAAATAATATACGGTATCCATTAATAAACATAAGTTTGAGTTGAAAATAATATTTCTTTATGTTTTAGACTGTCTCATAGTATCTACTTACATAAGCCCCTACAGTACGTTCATGACCGTGAAGATCGTTTTTCAATATCTCTTGTAGTTTCAGAGATATCTGGGGTGGAACAGTTGAGTGGGTCACCCTGTATACACACACACACACACACACACACACACACACACACACACATATATATATATATATATATATATATATATATATATATATATATATATTGTGTGCGCTGTCCTTAGCATAAGTTAAAGTAGTTTGTACTCTACTGAGTCATGATCACTGCAGATTGAACTAAGTGGGACACCCTGAATATATATTACGTCCGGGTGGGGAGGAGACGAACCTACTACGAGCACTCCTCAGCAAGGCGCCTTAGACCGCACGGCCATTCCCGCGCGGCCAGCGGCCACTGAACATACGGCAACGCCCGTGCAGCTGGTGACATTGACATTAACGAGCGTTTCCGGGCAGTGTCCAGAATGCTGCTGTGTGGTGGGGCTGCGGTCCCTCTCGCGCCTGACCCCGTTCTCACACAGGCGGCCACCGGATACGCGGCAGCTCAGCTGGGGCTCTCCGCATAGCGCTGTTTACATCGCAGCAGCTCAGCTGTGCCGCCGCTGGCGCCAATTGAAGCGTAAACACAGCAACGAGCGCCCACTGCGCCACGGTGGCTCCCTCTGACTCCCGCCTAGTGAACTGCCGGCCGCTATACACGAACAAGGGACAGCTCTGGCCGCGAACGATCGGGACAGCAGCAAACCACGCTTAAGCCGTCCTCACACGGGACGTGTTGTCCCAACGTGGCAGGGGGTTAACCCTCTCGTGGATTTTACTCATTTTTTAGAATATTTTAAGTTATCTCAGCTGTTACAGAGTCTTATTTGGGTCAGGATTACAAATATGACACTCAAAAAAATTTTGCACATTCCATTTTTCCTAAAAAAAGGTGGGATACATATGTCCCACTGATCATTTCTGGCACTGATTTACCTAACACTTTTTAAAATAATTTCTTAAGTTATCCTAACTGTCATGGGGTCTAAACAAGTACATGATTCAAAAATTTGTAATGCACACCATACTTAAAAGAGAGAGAGAGAGAGAGAGAGAGAGAGAGAGAGAGAGAGAGAGAGAGAGCTGTCTCGCACCTTCTATAATAGAAAATTCAGATAATAGTAAACCACATACCGTGTTTTATTAGCGCAAAAATTTACAGAAAAACTGTTTTTCTTTGAAATATGAGTACTGGAATATCGTAACATAAAGGCACTATAGGGCTACACATTGCTCACTGGGACACATGCGTCCCACTAATTGTAAATTCACTGAAAAAAACTTTTGAAGTAAAATGAGTTTCAGAAAGCGTAATCGTTGTTGGTAAACTTCTAAGAAACATAAAATAGCAAATATACTTACTTCGGACATTTTCGGTAGCGAGAAATCGACGAAAACCGATTCAAGGCACAATAAACAATGGTTACGGCGCGAAAATTCACGCGGCAGCCCATATAAACAGGACCAGCCTTCTACACTGTAAGAATTTCAGTGCCTCAATTTTTTACCGCGTTCTGAAGGGTCACCAACAGATGGCAGCACTATGCAGAATTACACAACTCGCGACCTTGTGGTACAAATGAGGTCCGAAGTTAGTGGGACGTATATGTCCCAACAACCACGAAAGGGTTAAACTCATATAGGGATTTCCGGTAACACGATATTGGTTCGCTGCCAGGCCACATAGAGCGCTGCGAGCGTTGCGATTTTTCATCTCGCTTTCCTATTGGATGATCTACGCTTTACAGTCCCCCATATTTGTTTTGAATCGAAGGTGGTGCTCTGTGCTGAGGTTCTATAGCTACGTCTTCCTAATTGCGATCTTCTGTGTGCATTTTCTTTTAATTCGCAGTGTAAATATATTGCTGTTATACTGCTTAATGTCTGTCCGCATCCGTGATATTAGGTGGTGTAATGAACGATACGAGTTTCAGAAAAAACAATTTTACGGTCAAAAGAGATTACCACGACATTATTTACGAAGTTTGGCCGACTGTAAACAACAGCCACAAGCAATTAATGTTAGTTTTTGATTTAAATTTCTCGTATATATTACTTTGCAAGGTCTCAAAAACCTTTCTACGAGGTCCACCCTCAAAGAATAAATGAAAAATATTGTCATCTAACACCAATATAACGTTTTCTCATTCGTGTATTCAGAAGAAAACATATGGATTTTCGCGCCACATTTTTCGGATTGAAAGTTCACTGCCAGGCCGCTAGTAGCATTGCTGTCGTTCTGTGTTTCCGTGTGATAACATGGTCTTTGAACTTCTGTTATTTCTGGTGTTCTGTGCAACGTGATGCACGCCAGATGTGCTGTCTACCTAGATAAAGCAGGCTCTGAAACGACCCGCTACATCTACATCTACAACCATACTCCGCAAGCCACCCGACAGTTTGTGGCGGAGGGTACCTTGAGTACCAGTATCGATTTTCCCTCCTAGTCCATTCACGTATTGTTCGCGGAAAGAAGGATTGTCGGTATGCCTCTGTCTGGGCTCTAATCTCTCTGATTTTATCCTCATGATTTCTTCGAGAGATATACGTAGGAGGCAGCAATATACTGCTAGACTCCTCAGTAAAGGTATGTTCTCGAAACTTCGACAAAAGTCCGTACCGAGCGACAGAGCGTCTCTCCTGCAGAGTCTTCCACTGGAGTTTAGCGATCATTTCCGTAACGCTTTCACGATTACCAAATGATCCTGTAACGAAGCGCGCTGCTCTCCGTTGGATCTTCTCCACTTCCTCTATTAATCCCATCTGGTACGGATCCCACACCGGTGAGCAGTATTCAAGCTGTGGGCGAACAACTGTACTGTAACCTACTTCCTTTGTTTTCGGACTGCATTTCCTTAGAATTCTCCCAATGAATCAACCGACGATTGATTTTATATGGTCGTTCCATTTTAAATCCCTCCTAAAGACTACTCCCAGATAATTTATGTAATTAACTGCTTCCAGTTGCTGAGCTGCTATAGTATAGCTAAATGATAAAGGATCTTTCTTTCTGTGTATTCGCAGCACATTACACTTGTCTACATTGAGATTTAATTGCCATTCCCTGCACAATGCGTCAATTCGATGCAGATCCTCCTGCATCTCAATACAATTTTCCATTTCTATATACTACAGCATCATCCGCAAAAAGCCTCAGTGAACTTCCGATGTTATCCGCAAGGTCATTTATATATATAGTGAACAGCAACGGACCCACGACACTCCCCTGTGGCACACCCTACATACCTCCTACTTCGGAAGACTTCTCTCCATTGAGAATGGCCTGCTGCTTTCTGTTATCTAGGAATTCATAATCCAATCACACAATTGGTCTGATAGACCATATGCTCTTACTTTGTCCATTAAACGTTTCTGGGGAACAATATCAAACGCCTTGCGGAAGTCGAGAAACACAGCATCTACCTGAGATCCCGTGTCTATGGCCCTCTGAGTCTCGTGGACGAATAGCACGAGCTGGGTTTCACACGAACGCCTTTTTCGAAACCCATGCTGATTCCTACAGAGCAGATTCCTAGTCTCGAGAAATGTCATTATATTCGAACATCCCACGGAACGTGATTTGCGACCGCGGCGTTCTCCAGCGCCCGTTGCGGGCTGGCGCCTAATCATTGTCTTTAAAACAAAGATTGATGTGCGCAAAATTACACGGTATTTGTTAGCGAAGGCCGAAAAAAAAAAAAAAACGAATACTGTAGCTTTCTTATGCTTGCACGTTGCTCATCGTGATTTGCGACCGCAACGCTCTCCAGCGCCCGTTGCTGGCTGGTGCGTAGATCATTGTCTTTACAAAGATGGATGTGCGTAAAATTACACGCTATCTGTTAGCGAACGCCGGAAAAAAAGAAATGAATACTGTAGCTTTCTTATGCAAGCACGTTGCATGCAATACTCTTCCAGAAATTGTCATTTTTTTTCTTCAAAAAACACAACGACGGTACATTAATTGAAAACGTTTGATAATGATAACAAAATGTACGACTAAATCACTTTTGCCAAAATATCATAAAAAAACTCTAAACGGTGAAATCCTTCATCTGTACCAGCTCCACTTGTCTTGTTCTCTTATATTGTTATTTTTCACGATGTACATCAGTCCTTAAACTAATTTAACTTTATATATATATATATATATATATATATATATATATATATATATATATATATATATATATATGTGTGTGTGTGTGTGTGTGTGTGTGTGTGTGTGTGTGTGTGTGTCTTTGTGTGTGTGTGAGGCGCGTCCAGAAAGTAAGTTCCGTTTGGTAATAAAATGAAATTGTACACAGATACAGAAGAAATTTTTATTGCACAAAATTCTACAACTCTTAAACTACTTTTCCACATAACTGCCGAAATTTTGTAGGCACTTGGCATAGCTTGCCACAAGTTTTTGCATGCATCCTTCACAGAAGGTTGCCGCCTGTGTATTCAACCATGTGGTAACAGCTCTTTATCATCATTGAAGTGTTGACCACCAAGGACAGATTTTAGGTGTAAGAAGAGATGAAAGTCGCTAGGAGAGAGGTCCGAGCTGTATTGAGGATGATCAAACAGGTCCCATTGAAATCTCTATAAGAATTGTTTGGTCACATTCGGTGTGTGAGGTCAGACATTATCGTGAAAAAAAAAATCTTTTGACATTAATCCTCTTCTTACACCTAAAATCTGTCCTTGGTGGACAGCCCTTCAACGATGATGACGAGCTGAAAGAACATGTTACCACATGGCTGAATACACCGGCGGCAACATTCTGTGAAAAAGGCACACAAAATCTTGTGCCATGCTAAAACAATCGCCTACAAAATTTCGGAAGCTATGTAGAAAAGTAGTTTAACCCCAAATAAGACTGACGTCCTATATGTAGGACGCTATACGTAATTTTGTTTAGAATCCTACTGTGCGATATGATTATGTGATCAGCAGTTGGTACCTACTGTAAGCCATTGTTAGAAGTTTAAATTGAAGTCAACAATCAAAACCTTGCAGTTCTGGTTTGTATTTGTCACTGGAAAGCTGTGTTACTGAACCTGTACTCGGGAAAATGGCAGAACGCTATCGCATTGCCTACGAAAGGTTTGTGTAATACGTATTATACTTATTTTTAAGAACTAGTATTGTATCCACAACTGAAAAACAAGGTAATTTTTTATACCATGCTGTAAAAATCGTGAAATATCAACAATGGTGCACACTATTGATTGTTACATTTTGCCGTATTACATATAGTACGTCAGTCATAAGAGGGTTCATTTAGAACAAATGATAATTTACTGTTATTTCTTTTATATAGGGGTTTCAGTCTCGATAAAGCTTTGAGAATACTTGAAAGTAATGAAGATAATGATGACATCGTGGATGCCAGCAGTCAAATATCGTTGACAGCCTTTCCCCCGACAAATGCTTGTGATGATGTGACTGATGAGGATTCAGGCAGTGAAAATATTGCAGATTTAGATAACTTACCAGGAAGTCAATTGAGAACTGAAACCGAAGTAGAACTAGTTATTGATAGTGAACTTACTGGACGGGCGAGAGCAAGACGAGAAACGTTAGGGGTAGGGGAAGGCAGACACGATGAAAATGGCGCTACAAAAAGGGGAAAAAAAAACAAAAAAAAAAAAACATATCATTGGGAGCAGTGTGATCTTGCAGAGTACAATAATGAATGGCCTCAACAACACTAAGTTCCAAACAAAAGAAATCCATCGCAAATATTCTGGTCATTTTTCGATGATGGTTATTGACATATTTGTCACATTCACAAACCAATATGCTGCCAAACACAATAGACTGGGTGATGTAACTTCAATTGAAATGAGGTCATTTATCGCAATACTTTCACTTAGCGGTTATATTGAAGTACCGAGGCGGAATATGTACTGGGAAACAAGATCAGATTCTCATAATAATCTTGTAGCTGGAGCACTTTCCCGAGATAGATTCAAATTCATAATGTCCAACTTGCACTTGTGTGACAATGACAAGCTAAATAAGTCAGACAGATACGCTAAAGTGAGACAGTTATTTGACATGCTCAACACACGATTCCAAGAAAATGCACCGCATGAAGAAAAACATAGCGTTGATGAAACAATGGTGCCTTACTTCGGCAAACATGGGTGCAAACATTTCACGAGAGGAAAACCAATACGGTATGGTTACAAAATTTGGACTGGAGCAACAAAGACTGGATACATTGTGTGGATGGATCCTTACCAAGGCTCGAGCACTACGCTACCAGAGAAATACAAACACTTGGGCCTAGGAGCAAGTGTCCGTTCTTCAGTATGCTGATGTTTTGCTGAATTTGGGGAAATATTCTTATCACCTATTTTTTGACAATTATTTCACTTCATTCCCACTCCTTACTGAATTACGTGATAAAGGCGTCAAAGGTACAGGGACAATTAGAGAAAATCGAATCTCAAAATGACCTCTATTGGACACTAAGAAGATGAAGAAATCCCCTCGGGGTACCATTGATTTCAAATGTGACAAGCATAGCAATATAGTAGTTGCAAGGTGGAATGATAATAGTGTGGTCACAATAGCTTCTAACTCTACACCTGTGAAGCCGCTACACACAGTGAAACGATTTTCACAGAGTGAGAAGAAAAGCGTAACTATCAGACAGCCTCAAATGATTCATCTTTACAATGAAAACATGGGTGGAGTTGATCGAGCTGATGAAAACATAAGTCTCTACAGGACATCCATCAGAGGGAAAAAGTGGTACTTCAATTTGATAGCTCACTGCATTGACGCAGCTGAACAAAATGCTTGGCAATTACATAGGCTTGAAGGTAATGAGAAACTGGATCATCTTGAATTTCGCCGCCGAATTGTAACTTCCACCCTCGAAACAAATGCTCAAGCAAGCAAGTCTAAAGGCAGACCATCAAGGACAGAGCATCAAGACTCCAGGTATGACAGAATAGACCACTGGGTGACTGGCCAAGACAAACAAACTCGCTGCAGGCTCTGCCACACAAAAACCACAACAAGGTGTGTAAAATGTGACGTTGGTTTGCATGTAAAATGCTTTATGACATATCATACAAAGTGACTGCTTAAATGTGTGTTTGATCTATTGTTAACTACAATTAACTTGGGAAAGTCGTAAAATACTCTGCGAGTGACACAGATAACAGAACATTAATATGTGGTGAAGTGACTACTTATATGACTGACGTCCTACATATAGAACACCCTGTTAATAACATAGTAATTAATTTTTAAGCTTGAAAATAGTTTTGGTAGATTACATGAGTCCTATGTAACAGATTTCTGTAAGAAATAAATATAACATTATCCATAAAAAAAAAGTAAAATAAAATAATTCAGTCTTATCTGGGTTAACAGTTGTAGATTTTTGTACAATCAATATTTTTCTGTATCTGTACCCGATCGTTTTATATAACCAAACGGAACTTACTTTCTGGACGCGCCTCGTATATCCAAGCCCGAGGGAGGACTCGAATTTCCGACGGGGAGTAACCTTGCACTCTGCAGCAAGGCGCATGAGAGCAAAGCGTGTCATTCTATGACAAGTGCTTCATTAACAGAGAAAGAGTACCAGTAACCTAGGTTAGCATTATACGTAATTCAAAGGTGTCAGCGAATCATTACAAAAATGTTCAAATGTTTGTTAAGCTTATGGGACTTAACGACGGGGTCATCAGTCCCTAAACTTACAAACTACTTATCAACTACTTACGAACTAGGACGGCACAAATATCCATGCCCGAAGGGGGATTCGAACCCCCGACCGTAGTGGCCGTGCTGACCGTGACTGGAGCGCCTCAGTCACCTCGGCCACCGCGGCCGGCAAATCATTACATTTCAAACAAAGGTGTCATAACCCTCTCCTTGAATTACTTACATTAGAGTAAATCACACATCTTAAAAGTGTCTGATAATGCTCGAATAAACGTAAAATTGCTATTTTGAGATTACGGTGAAGTGGTTAATACAACGCGGGGAAAAACAATTTGCGCACCTCACTAAAGTCACGGTTTTACTTTTAAAAACAGTTTCTCATTCAAAAAGGCCGACATGTAAAGCCACTCTCATTGCTTTTTCAATTGTTCATATTGGTATGTCACTGTCATAACCTCCCTTTCTCCAAGCATATCGAAACACAGGGTTATGCTCTGAGGCAGAAAACTAATTGTTAAGTCACAGAGTGAATTGTGATGATGAAATAGCGATTATGTATGTCTTGCACTTTGTTTTCACTACTTTATCGATATCCCACATCTGCATTTTGATTACAAATATAATACTACTACGTGTGGTCTATATGTGTGGTTTACGCTTCACTATAATTTAAACACTTTTTTCCATGAAATTCGTAATCAGCGACCTCAAAAACCACCGTGTAATGAGTTTCGTGTGAATTAAACGTCTCCGTGGAGTTTTGGCCGCGTTTTGTGGGAAGAGAGGTTTATGGTAGTAGTGTAGGATGTATATCCTATTTCCATGCATATTTAGCAATTGCGAAGCATTGTCGGATTCGCTGGTAATAATATATCGTCTCAAATAATTAACCATACTTAATTTTTTTTGTATCTTTATTAGTAGTTAATTCTTAAACTTAGTACTTCTTTTTTTATATCGTGTGTAGAGTTTTCGTCTTTGATTTTTTGTTTTGTTTTGCTTTTTCAAATTACAGAGTCATTGGTTTAGTTTGTCAGTCAATTTACTGAGAAAATAGTTTCATAGAGATACATAGTGGCTGCGCCTAAACAGATTTAACAGGTATTGGCCACGGGTAGTAAATAGCTGGAAGCTTGAATTTACGTCAAAGATCACAACTGACAGGCCATGGTTAGTGCCAGATTTCATGTTTCCGCTATCGTTCTCTTTTCTGATCTATGCCCATTGTTTTCACCTTCTTTTATCTTTCCCGTATAAGGAAGGTGATCGAACGGCGACGACAGCAATTGTCTGTTCTTGTCTGGGCCTGGCAGAAGTTGGTCGCTTTAGAAATCTGCGTTTCATTTTGTGTGACATAGTGAGAAGATCTATTTTTATAATAAATAGCAAAAAATTAAGATTTAAAATTTCTTTTTTCATCGTAATTAATTATTTGTTTTGATTAAATATATTTTCAGTAATTCTAGGTAATCGTTGCAGACACCTTTGTTGATCGCCATTCCGTGGACGATGACCTTTAAAACCAGTGTAATGAAATGAGGATATATCTCTAGTAATATTCAGTCCCAATTATTACATTATTAGAGATATTTTTTCTTATACATGTCAGATAACAAATTGGAAATATCATTTATTTGTACGTATTTTATCTTCTGGGTTGTAAGGCCGTGTTCTTGGAATCTTGCTGCTTCCTAGGGTTTCGTCCGATGCTGCGACGGACTTTTTCGGAGGTTGTCCGTCTGTTGAAAATGCCGGACAACCTCTGTAAAAGTCCGTCGCAGCATCGGACGAAACCTTAGGAAGCAGCAAGATTCCAAGAACACGGCCTTACAACCTAGAAGATATAATACGTACAATGTCAACTGGTAGTGAAAGCCTCACTCTATTTATTTGTATTATTCTTTATTTTTGGGCCTTTTCGAATACATAGCGTATTTTCGTCACGTATTAGAATTTAGAATAGATATCAAGTACGCGAAGCTTACCTACAATTAATTTCAATGGGTATAATTAATAATAAATTAGATAAAGGAAGATAACAGGTACTTTTCACCTATTATAATGTCGGTGACACTCCACGCCACTATTTTAAACAATTTAATTCTAGTTACGTTCTCATTTTAGTTTACATCTACATGGGATATTCTGCAAATCACATTTAAGTGCCTGGCAGAGGGTTCATCGAACCACCGTTATACCATTTATCTCCCATTCCATTCTCGAATAGCGCGCGGACGAATCTCTCCGTTCGAGCTCTGATTTCTCGTATTTTATTCTGATGGTCATTTCTACCTATGTAAGTGAGACTAAACAATATATTTTCGTATTCGGAGAACAATATTGGCGATTGTAGTTTCGTAAGTAGCGCACGCCGCAGCGATAAGCGCCGTTGTTGTAATGATTCCCATCCCAGATCCTGTATCATTTCCGTAACCATTTCTCCCCTGTATCGTGACAATACGAAACGAGCTGCCCTTCTTTGGACTCTTTCGATGTCCTCCGACAAACCCACCTGATAAGGATCCGACACTGGGCAGCAATACTTAAAAAATGGACGGACAAGCGTAGTGTATGCATCTGCGAAATTTCTCCAAATAAATATCTTTCTACTAACAACGGCGCATCAGTTTCTGTGTTTCGGGTTAAAATGAACAGTGCCGGCCGCGGTGGCCGAGGGGACTGAGGCGCTCCAGTCACGATCTGCACGGCCACTACGGTCGGGGGTTCGAATCCCCCCTCGGGCATGGATATTTGTGCCGTCCTTAGGATTAGCTAGTTCATAAGTAGTTTGTAAGTTTAGGGACTGATGACCCCGTAGTTAAGTCCCATAGAGTTTACAAACATTTGAACATTTTTTTTAAATGAACAGTGTAATTGTATTTAAAAATTAAACAAGTTTAGCTGCAAATGTTAAGAATAAAATCTCCCTCCAAGGACGCGAATCCGTATTTCTGTTAGCAACCGCTTTCGCTAAGGCGCAATGTACCGATAATTCATCTCCCTAGTGTCACCAACCTAACGCAGCCGCACTGTCTGTTGGAGGCCAACAGTGAAATTCAGCCCGTCTGGCAGCATCATTTACATAACGCAAATTGAAACAAAAGTCGTGCGAGCAACGCTATGACGCCGTGGTACCCTCGGTCGACAGGTTTCTGCTGCTGCCACGCGCTGCGATTCGCTGAAACATGTGAGGCGATTGTTGGGGAAACTCTGGAGCGTATAGCGCCACCTGAGATCCCTGGTGACACAGCGTTTTCAGGTCCCCTCGTCCCTGCAAGTTGGCAGCTGCCTGAAAGGTAAATGGCGAAATCTGGCGGGGCCGCGCATCCCTGGGCGGAAGGCCAGACCGGGCACTGGCCGTAAAGCCGTAGGCACACGGAGCGTGTATCTGAGTGAGTGGGGCCAACGTGGCGAGTTTCAAATCAAATGTTTGTAGAGCTTATGGGACTTAACTGCGGGTCATCAGTCCCTAAACTTACAAACTACTTATGAACTAGCTAATACTAAGGACGGAACAAACATCCATGCCCGAGGGGGGATTCGAACCCCGACCGTATTGGCCATGCAGACCGTGACTGGCGCGCCACAGATCGCTTGGCCAAGCGGCCGGCCGTGACGAGTTTCTGACGTCGCAACGCGCGAACCACACGTTGGCGAGGCTTTCCCAATTTGTCGGGCAGTATCAAGCATGTCAGATATTCTCAACGTGCGTCTGAACGATCACCAATAAGGTGGCAGAACGCCGCCGACGTCACACCACGTGGCTATCCGGGGAGGGAGGGGCAGTTCTTTTCGGTAGAGAGGTGAAGACGCCATATTGGCCGTCGTACTTCATGAGTTTTATGTATATAACGTAGATCTTATGAATGTATGACATTTAAAAGCAAGTAAAAGTAACTGGGTAAACTGAGAATCTCTCGTAAATCGGTCATAAGAGGTACTATTTGTTTGAATAAAAGAATGGAAACGTCTTAAATGTGGTAAAAAAATTATCGTGTTGCAGTAATCTGTCGTTTTAAGGCAAAGCGAATTGAAGATCTATCAACAAGAATTGTTCTTTACATCTTTGGTGTAATTACATGTCAGAAACCGACATATCTACCAGTAGTGTATACAACGCGTCTAATATCTTAGTCGATTATACACAAGTAAGTTAGTTGCTGTAGCGTAAGCAGCAAAGTTTGGGGACTGATAAATTAAAGATGTTCATGGCGCTGGTTCAAGGCTTCTCGGATGCAAGTATATTTTCTTCTTATATTCTGGTTTTCTGATAGACTCAAAGACTTTCCTATAAATGTCATAGAAGTATATTGTATAATATTCGATGCTATGTAAACATAGTGCTCATCCCTTGAGAAGGGAGTTTGTTGGATTCGTTTTATGAACAGGATAATTTGCACCTCACTTAGAGTAAAATACGCACTTCATTATTTCACGCATTGCATTTTACACGGTCTTAACAGTCTTTTACTGAATATAACATTGACCGTGGAAGAATGACCTTTAAGTTTTACTAAAACGCGAGACTGTTGCAATAACGTTTGCCTCATATGAAGGCCTTTCCTAATTTTATATCGCACAATTCATCATGAAAGTTTTGTAATTCTTTGCACTTACGGACATAACATGCAACTTTTATAAAAGTCTTATATCCATAGATATTTTGTTGTTTCTTAAGTAGGACCATATCTAAGAACATAACGAACATATGCTCATGCGCGGAAATAAGCGATTTAATAAAGCAGGAATTGCACTCTTTTTGATTTTGTAACCAGCGCAATTCCAGAGCCTGATGCTCCGACAACTGTCGCTGGAGCGCGCTGTGGTCGCGTGCAGCTCGTTGAGGCACACGTCCCGTATGCACAAGTCGCGCCGTCTTCGAGCGTTCAGCCGCACGTTGGACTCGGCACGTTGACCACAAACGTTCAGACATACGCTCCGTGTGCCAACGGCTTAAGGCTGTCCATGCCCGAGGGGGGATTCGAACCCCCGACCGTAGTGGCCGTGAAGACCGTGACTGAAGCGCCTCAGTCCCCGCGGCCACCGCGTCCGGCCCTCAGCAACAGGTCTGAGGTGTTGCCCACTGCTGATAACTCCTGCTGATAACTGCCGATATCCAGAGAGGTACGGACAAGCACGGAGGGCGAGTCTGATCGCCATTGAGAGCCGCAGTGTTGGGCGAGTGATGGAAATAGATTACGGTTTAACGCCGTGTCGACATGGTGGTTTCTAGAGTCGGATCAAATGCTCGGATTGGATTTTGGAAAATATGGGGAATAAAATCAGCCGTGCACGTTGAAAGGTACTATCCTGGCATTTGTTTTGAGTGCTTTACGGAAATCACGGAAAAACCAAATCAGGATGGTCAGAGAGGTATTTAACCTCCGTCCTTCCGAATTAAAGTCCACTCAACACCATCTAGAGACAAAGCCTCACAACAGCCCGTGCCACGTCACAGCGACCAGGACGCGACGGTCAGGTCAATGACTGGCTGTGCCCACTGCCTTGTAGCGGCCAGTCAGTGAGCTGGTGCTCGCGGCCTTGTCTGTGGCCAGCGAGAAAGACAGGCCTGGGCACTCAGTCAGGTGACGTGGCAAGAGTAGTGCTGCACCGACGCGATCGCGGATTTGACTGGTTAGCCGCTGGGGCACGGTCCACTGCCTCTTAGCAGCTAACCAGTCAAACCCGCGATCGCGTCGGCGCAGCACTACTCTTGCCACGTCACCTGGCTGAGTGTCCAGGCCTGTCTTTCTCGCTGGCCACGGACCAGGCCGCAAGAAACAGCTCACTGGCTGGCCGCTACGAGGCAGAGGGCACAGTCAGTCACTGAACTGACCGTCGCGTCCTGGTCGGTGTGACGTGGCACGGGCTGTTGTGAGGCTTTGTCTCTAGGTGGCGTTGGTGCATTGCGGTACTGCATTTGTCGCGGGTGATAGAAACCGTTAGGAAAATTCTTCACCTTGTGTTCGAGATGTGGACAGAATCGGCTGTCAGCAAGCTGCAAATCGTGGCTCATGTCGACACCGATGACTCCTGTCACTGAGGTTCAGAGGTTATCCTAGATTCGTACTGGCGGTTAGAGGATTTGGTGAAGGCAGCTAGCCTAGTTGCCAGAAACGATCCTGGACCTGTGGTTTGGAGCCAATTCGAAGAGGCTCAAATAGGTCAAGGGTGTACTACACGCAGAAAACAGCTGCTAGGGTGTTAGTGGGTTATTTAGAACAGATAAATCCCTCCAGATGCCTGATTAGTCACCTCCTAATCTAGAAAAGGCTGCACTAGGCACAACAGGACCGAGGGACTAAATGTCAGTATGGTAATAGTTAACAGCAGGAGCGACTATGATAGGATCCCAGAGCTAGTCACTTATAAATGGTCACAATACCCACAGAACAAAGGGGTGGAAAATAGGCTTAAACCAAATGTCAATAATAATAAAACAGCAAAGATATTAACATAAATTATATCATTGAAAACAAACATCAAATATTACGGCCTTCTATACAAACACAGACAGGCACTTAAATGTGATTTGCAGAGTATCCCATGTAGATGTAGATATAAATTTCAAGCTGAAAAATATTACCATCTTTGTTCATAGCTTACATCGCTGAAATTGTATCAAGCCATAAAACATGTAAATTCTTTGTAAACAGGTAATCTCAATAGAGTGAACTATACTACAAAGCCGGCCGCAGTGGCGGTCTGCGGCGTGCCAGTCACGGTCTGCACGGCCGCTGCGGTTGGGAGTTCGAATCCCCCATCGGGAATGGATATTTGTGCCGTCCTTAGGATTAGCTAGTTCATACGTAGTTTGTAAGTTTAGGGACTGATGACCCCATTGTTAAGTCCCATAAGCTATACAAACATTTGAACATTTTCATAAGTAGTTTGTAAGTTTAGGGAATGATGATGCCGTAGTTAAGTCCCATAAGCTCCACAAACATTAGAACATTTTTATACTACAAAATTAATAATAGTCCAATAATAAAAAATAATAACTTGCTCAGTACATCGTATAATATATACGAGCAAAGAAAAGCACACCAGGACATTAAAATGTAAGAAGAAGTTGTAAATATTTATACCAAATGTTACAAATTAGACATAAAGGAATATTTGTATCTTTGTATTTATATGCAAGTATGTATTTCAGTTCAGTTGAGAATGCAGAAAAGCCGAAACGATCATCGTCATTAAATAACACCTATAAATAAAATGAAAGTGCCGCACTCAGTGTAATAAAAGTTCAAAAAGTAATGAAATTCTATATTGAGAGTGGAAGATATTTCGCAGAGACAGGCCAAACACGGCAGATACAGCCGTTGATTAATTCCAAACATCTTCCATGGTTGAGGCAAGTGACTATGTAAAATTGGCAATTATTAAATTTACAGAACGTTTATAACGATAAAATAGGATACACTAAATTATTACAGATCCGGACCACGAAATAATTTTTGTGACGATCACGGTTACAACTGGCTCCCACATGGTCACGACATGGTTTCATATACAACTGCAATAAGGGTGGAGTGTCTGGGGGAAAACTTGGAACTTTCCGAGTCATGTCGTACTATTAGGTTGAGATTTTAATGTATATAGTCTGGGAGACTATAAATTTTAATACTGGTGGCGGGGACAGAGAATTGAGTGAAACTGGTTTAAATACTTTACATTAAAATTATCTTGAGCAGACGCATTGTGAAAATAACATAAACCTACTGATGAAAAACGCCCTAACTTTTCGTCTAATTTAACAAAGAAAAGGGAATCTGTGATAACAAGCGTCACAGTACAGCAGCAAAGAGGAATATGAATAAAAATCTTTCTGCTTACCTAGAGCGACAAGAGAGACTTTGCGCCGCAATAAGGAAGTCCCACTGACAGTATTGAACATCACTGGACTAAGTTCAACAACATCGTAACAAAACCTATACTTTGAAGAAATATGTATCAAGTAAAATTACAAAAGATAGGGAAGGTCGACAATGGTTCAAAAAACGAGTTAGAAAAATGTTGTGAAATGAAACACCGCTTCACAGTAAACATTATTACGATACCAAAATTAGCGCAAGGCGGGCCATGCGTAATGTGTTCAACTTAGAAATTAAAGATGTACGTAACGATTGGCAGAAAATGCGTAGAGATATTTGGTCTCATGTCAAATGGTAAACGCATCGAATCAGTACGCCCAGCCACTGCCCTTTCAACCTTGATAAAGTCATAAAATTCCATTTCGGGGCCCCTCACTTTTGGGCTTCCCTCAATTTCGCCCCCCGCCCCCTCAATCTCGGCCACCGTCGGTACCCCGAGCAGCTGCGTTTTTGTGAAACCCCTCTGGTTCTTGGTGTACTCCACTCCTTGTATCCATCCATTTCATTCGATGTATTTTTTCCTACCCGAAAGGTAAATAACTTCAAAAGTTTTTGAACAGAGATACTAACTTTGAGGTTATTGTAGAATAGCCCCAACACAGTCATATTGCAGTTACGTCTGTGCTCTTAATGGCGTTGAAACAGAGGGTGACACAGGAAAGGACGCAATTGTAAATGTTTTTTTCCAAAGCTCTTCACAGATGAAGATTCCTTCTCTAAATCATTCGTCTAACGACGAGATTACAGAAATTGAAATAAATAACAGAGGGATAGGAAAGAAACTTTAAATTGGATTCCATTATCTGGAGGGGTGTGCTCAACGGCCACAAAATCACTTTTATCAATAATGAAAGGAGCAGCATTAGCCGTAAAATCTTTTGGTTTATTCAGGCAAATAGATATCCAAGAAACCATCTTCAGTGCTGTTAGCAAGTTCAAAACAGCATTTTTGTGAAATGCACAATGACATTTACGTCTAACATATCCGTTGACAACATAGCTACATACAGGTGATATTATCTGTTGTCATACGAAGTAGCTATGTTGTCAACGGATATGTTAGACGTAAATGTCGTGAACTTGCTGACAGCACTGAAGATGGTTCCTTGGAAAACCGAAATCGATTTGCCTGAATAAAGCAAAAAATTTTTACGGCTAATGATGCTCCTTTCATTATTGATAAAAGAAAAGCAACTGAAAAAGCTCTATAGAGGAAAGGCCGCTGGATCTGACTGGATGCCAATTCCATTTTAGACAGAATGTGCGAATGATTTTGCTGCCCCCTCAAATAGAAGTGTACCCAAGCCCTCTAGAGGAGTAAAGCATTACTAAAGTATTGGAAAGAAAGCAGGTCATTCCCGTTTTCAAGAATGGTCGTCGGACAGATGCGCAAAACCTTAAGCCGATGTCTCAGTCGTTGGTCTGATGTAGAATTATACAATACGTTTTATGTTCGAGTGCTATAACATTTTTGGAGATCGTAAATCTCCGCTGTAGGAATCACGTGAAACCAGGCTCGCGTTTTTCGTTCACAGGACCCAGGAAATAGAAGATACAGGCTCCCACATACATACCATATCTCTTAACTTGGACTTTTGATGCGGTTCCCCGCAGTTGCTTAAGGAGAAAAGTAAGAGAGTACGGGCTTTCCGACCAACCGTGTAGAGTTTGTAGCCAACAGTCATTCTCAACGAAAGAAGTCTTCCGAAAAGGCACAGAGATGATTAGGAAACTGCAGTGGCAAACGATGGAAGAGATACGTTCTGTATCACTGTACAGGTTCTGTCAAAGTTCCGATTGCAAACGTTTCTTGAAGAGTCAACCAATATATTGCATCCTCCTATCTGGCGAAAAGACCTCGAGGATAAAATTAGAGAGAGCCTACATGGAGGAAGTGACGATGGTATTCGGAGTACGTACCGTCGAATGTTGAAATATTTGTAATTGTATGGGACGAAACTACGTTGGTTATCAGTCCTTAGACTTATAGCCGGCCGCGGTGGCCGAGGTGACTGAGGCGCTTCAGTCACGGTCAGCACGGCCACTACGGTCGGGGGTTCGAATCCCCCCTCGGGCATGGATATTTGTGCCGTCCTAGTTCGTAAGTAGTTCATAAGCAGTTTGTAAGTTTAGGGACTGATGACCCCGTAGTTAAGTCCCATAAGCTTAACAAACATTTGAACCTAGACTTATAAACTATTTAAACTAAGTTAAACCAACCTAAGGACAACACACATACATTCATTCCCGAGGGAGGATTCGAACCTCCGACGCGGGAGGCGTAACGTGACGCTCCAGACCGCTCGGATACTCCCGTGTGGCTACGTACCGTCTCACTCCATGACTTGCGGGGTATGGAGGAAGATGTAGGTAATTGGACTTCATTTAAAGTAACGTATGTAATCCACAATATGTTCTTTATAACAGAAATAAATTTAACATATTTAATTTTTAATTATTGAAAAGTGGCAGAACACGTTTAACAATAGGAATGTTATAAAGAAAATACTTACTCAAAAAAAGTTGGAATTTGTAGGCGTAACACATCCGAATAATTGGCGTTATGTCTGAAATGAAAAGAGAATGATAGTGGACGTTATATACTTTCTAGCTTTTGCAAAACGTACATGAAATTAGTTTTTAAATCACAGGCAGTGCCTAAAGTTAACAGGTGAATATGAAACGTTTTAGAAGAGTAAAGCACTGTTTTGTGATTAGAATGAATTTTGAAAAGCTGATAGGCCTCTGGCTAGATTAACATGCAGGCGGTGATAGGTTCTTTAATGAACTTGTCCTTCGCGTTCAAAGACCATCTTCAGAGCACCATAAAAGAAACTCGACAGTTTTGAAATGCATTAAATGGCCATTTAATAAAGGCTAGATATAATGCAATAGTGACATTAATATTCATGGTTTATCAATTTACATACGCCGAGTACGGGCATTAACAGCCAGCGGCCTATCAGCTTTTTCAAATTACATTGATAATCATGGCTGCATACCTCCACCACACGTGAAGTCTGACCTGCAACGTTTCGTGTTAGATTTCCAATCCGTATGACTGCGGATGTTTTGTCTTCGGCAGCCAAGGAAAGAATAAAGGCTCATTGGTTGTCGTTATTTGCTTTTGGTTATGACGTTTCAAACAGTTTTCGTATTTACCGTACACCCATAGAAGGAGACGAATACGACACCAAGCCCTAGGCTGCACGGTGGTTTTAACATACATGTATCGGAGTCGGGTTAGAACGAGTAAATGCGCCACAACAGCGCATTTATCTTCTTTTTTTTTCTTTTTTATACTTATGGGACTTAACTACGGGGTAATTAGTCCCTAAACTTACAAACTACTTACGAACTAGGACGGCCATGCCCGAGGGGGGGATTCGAACCCCCGAGCGTAGTGGCCGTGCAGACCGTGACTGGAGCGCCTCAGTCCCCTCGGCCACCGCGGCCGGCAGCTCGTTTATCTCAACTGCTTGATCATCATTTATATAATATTTCTATTCTTATTACTTCGATAAGGCTTCTTGTGTTTGAAGTACACAAGAAACCACTAGGTTCTTTCGCGTTGCACCATGTTGTTGTTGTTGTGGTCTTCAGTCCGCAGACTGGTTTGATGCAGCTCTCCACGCTACCCTGTCCTGTGCAACTCTCTTCACCTGAGTATACGTTCGGCAACCTACATCCTTTTGAATATGCTTACTATATTCGTTCCTCGGTCTCCCTCTAACATTTTTAGCCCATACGCTTCCTTCTAATGCTATGCTGACAATTCCTTAATGTCTCAGAATGTGTCCAACCAATCTATCGCTTCTCTTAGTCAGGATATGCCAGAAACTCCTTTTCTACCCGATTCGGTTAAGCACCTCATTTCCTCATTAATTACGTGATCTACCCATCTAAATTTCATCATTCGTCTGTAGCACCAGATTTCAATAGCTTCTATCAACTTTTTATCTGAACTTCTTATCGCCCACGTTTCACTCCCATACAATGCTACACTCCAAACAAATGCTTTCAGAAAGGACTTCCTAACATTTCAATTAATATTGGATGTTAACGAGTTTCACTTCTTTAGAAACGCTTTTCTTCCCATAGCCATTCTGAATTTTATATCTTCTTTACTTCGGCCATCTACTACTTTTATTGTCTCATTACCTAATCTAATTCCTTCAGCATAGCCTGATTTTCTGATATTACATTCCATTACCTTCCTTTTACTCTCGTTAATGTTCATTTTATATCTTCCTTTCAAGACACTCTCCATTCCATTAATTTGATCTCCTAAATCCTTTGCGGTCTCTGACAGAATTACCATGTCATCGGCAAACCGCAAACTTTTTATTTCTTCTCCCTGAACTTTAATTCCCTCTTCAAATTTCTCCTTCCATTCCTTCACTGCCTGTTCAATGTACACATTGAAAACCATTGAGGAAAGGCTACAACTCTGTATTACTCCCTTCCCAACCTCTGTGTCCCTTTCTTGACCTTCGACTCTAATAACCGCTGTCTGGTTTTTGTATAGGTTGAATATAACTCTTCGCTCCCTATACTTTAGCCTTGATACCTGCAGAATTTGTAAGAGTGTATTCCAGTCGACATTGTCAAAAGCTTTATCCATATCGACAGAAGCTAAAAACGTAGGTTTCTCTTTCCTTAGCCTGTCTTCTAAGATAAGTCGTAATGTGAGTATTGCCTCCCGTGTCCCTACATTTCTCCTAAATCCAAACTGATCTTCCCCGAGGTCAGCTTCTACCAGCATTACCATTTTCCTGTAGATAATTCGTGTTAAAATTTTGCAACCATGACTTATCAAACTGATGGTTCTGTAATTTTCACACTTGTCTGCATTTGCTTTCTTTGGAATTGGAATTACAATATTCTTCTTGAAGTCGGAGGGTATTTCCCCTGTCTCATACATAATGCATACCAGGTGATACAATTTTTTTCATAACTGCCTCTCCTAACGACATCAGCAGTTCAGACGGAATATCATCTACACCAGGGGCCTTGTTTCGACTCAAGTCCTTCAGCGCTCTGTCAAATTCTTCTCGCAGTATCATATCTCCTATCTCATCTTCCTCCACTTCGTCTTCCATTTCTAGAACACTGCTTTCAAGTTTATTTCCTTTGTATAGGCCCTCTATATATCCTTTTCACAATTCAGCCTTCCTCTCTTTGCTTAGTACTGGTTTTCCGTCTGAGTTCTTGATATTCATACGGCTGCTTTTCTTGTCTCCAAATATCTCTTTTATTTTCCTGTAGGCGGTATCTATCTTTCCCCTAGTTATGCTTTCTTCCACGGTTCTGCATTTGTCCTCTAGCCACTCCTGCTTAGCCAATCTGCACTTCCAGTCAATCTCATTTTTCAGACGTTTGCACTCCCTTCTTCCGGCTTCACTTGCTGAATTTTTATATTTTCTCCACTCATCAATTAAGTTCAGTATATCCTGTGTCATCCAGGGATTTCTATTAGGCCTTGTCCTTTTGCCTATGTGATCCTCTGCTGCCTTTACTACCCTATCTTTCAGAGCTACCCATTCTTCTTCTACTGTATTACTTTCCCCAGTTTCAGCCAATCCTTGCCTAATGCTCCCCCTGAAATTCTCAACCACCTCTGATTCCTTCAATTTGTCCAGATTCCATCTCCCAACCTTTCTACCTTTCTGCAGTCTCTTAAGTTTTAATCTGCAGTTCATAACCAGTAAGTTATATCTGCCCCTGGATAAGTCTTACAGTTTAGAACCTGGTTTCTAAATTTATTCCTTACCATTATAAAGTCAATCTGGTACATTCCAGTGTCTCCTGGTCTCTTTCACGTATACAGCCTTCTTTCATGATGTTTTAAATCAAGTGTTGGTGATCATTAAATTGTGCTCTACGAAAAATTCTACCAAGCGATATCCTCTTTCATTCATTTCCCCCAGTCCATTTCCTTCTCTTCCCTTTCCTACTACCAATTTCCAGTCCCCCATCACAATCAAGCTTTCGTCTCCCTTAACTTTCTGAATTATTTCTTTTATCTCCTCACACATTTCTTCGGTATCCTCATCATCGGCCGTGCTAGTTGGCATATAAACTTGCACTACTGTGGTCGGTGTTGGCTTCGTGTCTGTCTTTACTACGATAATGCGTTGACTATGCTTTTCATAGTAACTTATCCGCATTCCTATTTTCTTATTCATTATCAGACCTACTCCTGCCTTACCACCAAATGATTTTGTATTGATAACCCTGTACTCACCTGACCAGAAATCCTGTTCATCCAGCCACCGACCTTCACTAATCCCTACCATATCTAACTTTAACCTATCCATTTCTCTTTTCAAATTTCCTAGCTTACCTACTCGATTAAGGGTTAGAACATTTCACGCTCCGACCCGTAGAATGCCTGTTTTGTTTTTCTTGATGAGGACATCCTCCTGAGTAGTCCCTGCCCGGAGATCCGAATGGGGGACTATTTTGCCTCCGGAATATGTTACCCAAGAAGACGCCATCATCACATACAGTATAGCTGCATGTCCTCGGGAGAAGTAACGACTGTAGTTTCCCCTTGCTTTCAGCCGTTCGCAGTAACTGCATGGCAAAGCCACATTAGCTGATGTTACAAGGTCAGATCAGTCAATCACCCGGACGGTTGCTCCTGTAACTACTGAAAAGGCTGCTGCCCCTCATCAGGAACTACACGTTTGTCTGGCCTCTCCACAGATACCCCTCCACTGTGGTTGCACCTATGGCACGGCTATCTGCAACGTTGAGGCACGCAAGCCACCCCACGTCGGCAATGTCTGAGGTTCATGGGGGTGGGCATTGTACCAATTAGAAATAAATCCATTTTTACAACAAGATACGGAAGTATAGGTTCTGTCGTGCGAAACGAAAAATATGTTCTTCAGAATCAGAAACTACTCTCAACAAGGTTGTTACAAACCTAGCACGAAAACACTGGATTTAATTAATCTGTAGGATAAAGATCAAACCGATGTGTCCTACATCTGAAGTTACAAACCCCAGTTTGAATTAAAACCTTACCAGGTTACTTCGTATAAACATTTTATCAGATTGACGACCAAAGTGTGGCACCATCACTTTCAGAATCGATATAATGTGGGTAAATACAGGAAACTTCACGAGACTTTTTCATATCACCAAACACTGAATTCTAGTTCCTTACTTTTGATCACATAGGTCATGACTTGGGCCAGGCAATTGTCCAACGTTGCACCAGAGCAGTGGTGGTGCAAACAATTCACTTCTGTGTCGAAGATTAACATAATTTAGAGAAAATGTCCCACATGTACATCATTCAAGGACAGGCATATAATGTATTGAACAAAATATGTTTTATACTGGTAGAAAACATGTTTTACTATTTCTTCGCAAGTAGTATACTAATTATAATATAAACAGACATAGAGCTCGTGAATGCCATTTAATAAATGCACGATTACTCCATTTATATAGTAGTTTGACGATTGAAACGAAGGCTTCGCGGTCGTTGTCATTGTTGATAAAACTCTTCTGGGTAGTGGACCGCATCGTTAATATATCAAACTAGCTGAAAACCCTGCGTTGCCCGGGTATTTATTTATTTATTCTTGTCATTTTTCAGGTATATATTTATTTTATAAGGGTTGTATGTCTGTAAAATCTCTTGGGAATACAATTGGTGCTAAAAAAGTAATAGATTAAAACTTGGTGCGTGACGGGGCGGTTTTAGATGAACATTACTGTTTATGAACTCATATCTCACGAACTACCTGACCTATTGTGATACAGTTTATAAGGTACACTCAGCTATATTCATGTATACCGTCTGTAAAATTTCCTGCGGCTACAATTTTTAGTGTAGAAATTATAAATTGTAACGTCATACCGAATGTCGTAGTTTTAGTCCACGAACAGCGGAACGTTACTATTTATATGCTCATATCTCATGAACTACGTGTCGTACTGTGATACAATTTAGAACTTAAATTCAGTTGTATGTGTGTATACTGTCTGTAAAATTTCCGGGAGCTTCAATTTGTGTTGTAAAAAGCGAGAAACTTTTTTCCTATGATCATTTTACTATGTTTGTCAGCGAGAAAAGTTTAATAAAGGTTTGAAATTATGTTTAAAGTTTGTTGCAAGTCTCTAAGTAGGCCTACTGTCATTCTTATACAGTGTATTTTGAAATTCACAACGCATTATATGGCATTTTTTGCGATTTCTATTGGTTATGACGTAATATCTTTTGAACCATGTGCCGTATGTGATTCTTAACCATGCAGAATTGTTACCTCGCGGTAAGGAATGTGTGCACCAAATTTGGTTGAAATCGGTCCACTGGTTTAGGAGAAAATGAGCAGCATTGTCGCAAAATGAAGCAGTTTTTCTCGCATCTCATTGTTTATGACGTCATATCTCGTGAACTATATATCGTATGCGATTCTTACACTTACGGCGACCGTCCTCATGGATTGAAGCTTACGTGTACAAAATTTCATAAAAATTGAAACAAAACTATAGATTTGTATGCAACACGTACAAACATACGGACACTCTGCTTTATATATTAGATGTTTCACCGACGTTACGGACACTATTACAAGCGACCATCTTCTGCGTGTTACGCAGAAGAAGGCTGCTTGCAATAGTAGCCGAAACGTCGGTAAAACATTTGATATATTGACGATGCGGTCCAATACCCAGAAGAGTTTTATCAACAACAGTTTGTTGAGTTTAATTTTGGGCGTATTTCTTGTACACAAGAGTGGAAAGAAATAGGTTAGCCTTTATATTAATGTATATCCAGGCAATTATCATATAATGGTATCATTGCAATACATACGTAATTTAACCGTGTTTTGCATAACAAGAGAAGAACAGTTTCCTCATTACAGTACTTACACATACAAGCGTCAGCTATCAGCAGGATGGCATAGCACTGAAAAGAAAAGAAGAAAAGACAGTAGGTATAAATTGCAACAACGTTTCAGATGTATGCTGCAGAAAGGTCATCAGACGTACTAACTGTGATGTAGAAGACCGTAGCGTAGGTGGAGGTGAGGTGGCTGCAGGCGCAGAAACCGCTCTCGGCGATGGGCAGCTTCATTCCTGAAACACACCAAGTCGCCGCTGGCGAGAACTCTGCTGGGAAGGCCACTGCTGACATGTGCTGTGCCGTCAGCTCTTGTTTATTTTATTTATTCATTTATTGGTTTTTTCTGTTCCATAGGACCCAATTAAGGAGTGAGACTCCATGGTCATGGAACAAGTCAATACATTAATTGTTACACAAAAATGGTAATAGAAAAATTTTAAGTAGTCCTTTGCACGACAATCTTAAGACAAAGTGAAAAGAATCAATAAAGAAAAAATAAATTAGCTTAATTGTTTAACTTTTCTAGGAGTTCCTCGACAGAATAAAAGGAGTGAGCCATGAGGTAACTCTTCAAATGTTCAAATGTTTGTTAAGCTTATGGGACTTAACTACGGAGTCATCAGTCCCTAAGCGTACAAACTACTTATGAACTACTGACGAACTAGGACGGCACAAATATCCATGCCCGAGGGGGGATTCGAACCCCCGACCGTAGTGGTCGTGCAGTCCGTGACTGGAGTGCCGCAATCCTCTCGGACACCGCGGCCGGCGTGACTCTTCAATTTAGATTTGAAAGCGTGTGGATTAGTGCTAAGATTCTTTAGTTCTTGTGGCAGCTTATTGAAAATGGATGCCGCAGAATACTGTACCCCTTTCTGCACAAGCGTTAAGGTGGTGTGATGCAAATGTAGATTAGACTTCTGTCTAGTATTTACCGAGTGAAAGCTACTAACTCGTAGGAATAAGCTGATATTATTAACAAGAAACGACATTAAAGAAAAAACGTATTGTAACGCCAGAGTCAAAATTCCCAGACTACTGAAAAGGGGTCGACATGACGTTCGAGAACTTACACCAGATATTGCTCGAACCGCCCGTTTTTGAGCCAGAAATACCCTTTTTGCATCAGGCGAGTTACCCCAAAAAACTATGCCGTACGTCATAAGTGAATGAAAGTAAGCGTAATAGACTACTTTTCGTGTTCAGAAATCGTTTATCTCAGATATTGTTCTAATGGTAAATATAGCAGAATTTAGTTTTGGAACAAGATCCTGAACATGGGCTTTCCAAGACAGCTTACTGTCTATATGTACACCTAGAAATTTGAACTGTTCAGTCTCACTTATGACATGCCCATTATGTGTAATCAGCATGCCAGCTTTCGTCAAATTATGTGTTAGAAATTGTAAAAACTGAGTTTTACTGTGATTTAACATCAACTTGTTTTCTACTAACCATGAACTTATCTCTTGAACTGCATTATTTGATACTGTGTCAATATTACGAGCAACATCCTTTACTACCAAGCTGGTATCATCAGCAAAAAAAAAAAAAAAAAAAAAAAAAATTACAATCACCTGTTATACTCGAAGGCATATCATTTATATAAATAAGAAACAACAATGGTCCCAAAACAGAGCCCTGGGGCACCCATACTTAATTGTGCCCCATTGGGATTGCACGTCATAGCCATTTTCTACACTGCGGAGAATTACCTTCTGTTGTCTATTATTAAAGTAAGAGGTGAACCAGCTCTTATAAACATTCCAAATACTTGTAACCATATTGATCACTGCCGAGATATGCACCTACACTAGATACAATAAAATTTTTCTGCTACTAATATGATTTCTAAATAATATTCATTCTTGAAGATGATTGAATGTCAAGTGAAGAAGAGAAGAAATTGAAAAACAGCAGACGAAGATTCACGTAACTATCGTGAAGCTTCATCTCTTGTAAGGCAGAGTGAGATGAACAGTTTCATAACATTTCTGAATCTGCATCTCTGTAAGAATTTCCGAGTAGTTGAAAGTACTGTAGATCACCCAAGAACAGGTTTGAGCTAATTATGTCTATTCCATTTTTAACGATAAAAGCACAGACTTAGCTGCAATATGGTTTTGTCGGGGCTATTTTGTAATAGAAAAGAATAGTCTCAAAGTTAGTACCTTGTGAAATTAAATAGGTCCCTTTCAAGTAGGAAAAAATACATATAATGGATCGCAAGGAGTAGACCGACAGCCAGTTAAGGTGTTTTAGAAGAACCACAGATGCTTGGGTTACCAACGGAGGTCAATATTGAGGGGGACGATATCGATGGTGGATAAAAATGGAATTTTATGAGTTTATCAAGGTTAAAAGAGCAATGGTGACAGTACGTCAAACTTGTCGCTCGCCGTTCTTTATCCCGAAAGGCTTTGATATATAAGAAATATTTTTCTTCAGTAACAATTTGTAAAATGAGAAGTAGTGTTTTGAGTCAGTTCTTCGCCGTGGTAGGACACTAAAGAGGCACTGTCGATTCATGGAATAATACGCCCTTTTAATGTCAAGAAACAGACGAATGAGCGGATAGCTGCGAGTGTCCTTATATTTTTGTTGTCAGGTCGAAAATGTTGCTCTGTGTGGGATCGCCCTGTGCGGCAGTTCGCTTGCTATAACCCAAGCTCGGAAGACTTCTTGTAAATGACCTTAACTATGGAAATTGATATGTAGGTAGGTAACTTTGAAGTTGTCACCTTCATGTGTTGGGTGGCTGAGCAGATAGATTTCGTTTCTCACACGTCTGTGAGGATTTCTAAGAGCTTCAAGTGGGCTTAGATTTTTTGTGAGTTATGCAATTATGCCATCTCCTCCAGCAGTTCTATTTTTGTTGACTATGTAGATGTGAGTGCGGATGTCATAATTAGTGGGTGATTGAAATTCACGATTTATGTACGTAGGAGTCTCTTCATAAGATTTTAATGGTAATTTTGGACATTTGAGTTGCTCTAAAAATGCCTAGCCACCTCTACGCAGTTTTCTTGGTTATTATGTGCAATCCTTTCATGTCCTTTTTGGAATCACACGGTTTGTGGACTGTACCTTCAGATCTTTCTTGCGAATGTTTTGTAAAAGTCTCTGAAGTCTTTTTCGATGGAGTGAAATTGGTTCTGCATGTCTCTACTTGGTTTTCTTAATTAATCTTGCAACTTTTTCCCTATAACGCTCTATTTTATCCATCTTCGTGTTTCTTTCATATGCACAATTCCACCATGGACGTTCCGTATTTTTGTTGCTGCATTTGCGACCGACGCTGGTGCAGGATATACTGTACACGATCATAAAACCTGCAGGGTGTGTAAACAAAATATTATAGAATAAAGGAAAGGGACCCAAAAAATCAAACTTGTCAGTGGTCGCTGAAATTCCTTAAAACTACCCGGAATAGAGCTATCAAAGTGAGCGTGATGTTTGAGTCCTTGAACAGTCATATTAAAGTAAGTTCCTCCGACGTCATAAAAAGGGGGGACACTAGTTCGGAGTCTCTAAACTAGGAATTTTTCACCATTTAATTTATAAATTTTCAGTTGAGTGTGTTATCATTCAAGAAGGAAAACTGGTAAGCCAACGAATCCAATAATTTGAATCTTTTCTTTAATTGTACTGTAGATGCGTAGCATCTCCAATAACTGGAATTATTGCGAATCATTTAATTATTTATTTCAGTACTTTCTCCTGGTATAAAAGACGGTACGTGCCATGCAGATTAACATTTCGTAAATATTTATTCCATATTTCATTCAGTCCATCTCTTCTTTTTCCCAACCCTCGTCCTCCCTCTGTTTCGTCGTTTCCCCCTCTACGTCCCCTTTCCGCCTTTTCCTCTCCATTAACCATCGCCTCAGTCCTTTCTGTCGCCTTTCTCTGTCAATCTCTACCCCATCCCTCCACCCAGTCTTTAGCTCCTCCCACCACCTCTATGACCACATCCTCCTCTTCTCTCTATACATCCCATCCCCCATTATCTATGAGGCAAACACCTCCCAACAGTCATGGTGTTTTGTCAAACATTAGAGTAAAATAGCCGCTGTAATACACCATATGGTGTCTGAAATTTATCCATGAAGAGATACATATATATGCTAAAAATCAGTCTGCGAAATGTGTCATTCATGTCACCAGTTATGAGGGACAGTACATTCAATACATATTTTTGTAATTTGTTCTATTTTTACGGCTTTGATTCGTAATTGTCGAAATTTCTTTACTTGAAACTGTTCCATGACGATAATAAACAAAACAAAATCGTTCATATCCATCGTTTATACCAAAATAAACCCAGCCAATTTTGTCAAGCCGTTCTCAAGTAATTATCTTCCAGGAAATGATTTTTATTCTTATAAATATAATACGGATATGCTTCAATTTACTGTAAAGACGAATGGTGAGTCTCAGACCTGATGAAGTCTGTAGCTGAAAATTGTATGTGTGTGTGGTCATTTCTATGTATCCGTCTGAGGTGGTGAGTTGAAATCTATTTACATTATATTTATATCAATAATAATAAATTCCCGAAAGTATGAAAGTCAGTACTCCCCCCCCCCCCTCCAAAGAATTATCCTGCGATTCTTCAGTCTCTCCCCGCGTACTTGATGCTCGGGTATACTGCCGGTTCATAGTGTCCAAAGGGCACAATATTTCGGCGATCAGACATGATGCCATCGCCAGATGCGCTGACGTACTGAGGTCATGAGGGCGGGCGGCCGTCTTACACCCCCCCCCCCTCCTCCCCGAAGCGTTCACTCTGCGGTCCGCACCCGCGGGCTCGCGTCGCCGGTCTTTGAGACGGTGGTGTCGGCGTCTGTGATCGCGTCAATGTACTTGCCTCGTCATAGCTAGTCGCCAGATCGTTTTCTATGCTGAATGTCCTCTTCTCAATTACTGGTGGTTCCCAAGCATTGCAGCCGCAGTCTCGGCTGATAAGCCGTCTCTAGTGTGGAATTCGATGGCCTCTCTAACAACTCTCACCCAGTATATTTAAGTCTGTGCCAAGATCCTGGTATGTTCGTAGTCCATCTCATGATTTTCGAAGAAACAGTACTCTGCAACCGCCGACTTGTGAGGGTAATTAAGTCGACTGTGTATCTGATGTTCACGGCAACGATCCTCGGTGGTGAGAACTGTCTGTCCCATATACGTCTTCCCGCACTGACACGAAATCTGGCATACGCCGGCCTTCCGCAAACCGAGATCGTCTTTAACACCTACCAGTAAGATTAGTTTTAAAATTTTAAACATGGCTGCAGTTCAGCAACGGTGGAACACGATCCAAAAGTCAACACAGTTTCACCGGACAGTTGCATAAAAATTCTGTACATGCATGTAAACCATTTTTATGCAACTGGTCGGCTGAAACTGTGTTGACTTTTGAGTAAGATTAGTGATTTGTTGGGCGGACAAAAGGCAGTTTTTTACTCTGTGTTTCCTTAATACAAGTTCTATACCGGCTCACTACCGGGACTATTCGAGCAAAAAATGAAGTAATCCATACTTCTCAAGTACAGACACAACCATTAGGTAAAGATTTTTTTTAGGATTTTTGCTGAAGTGCAGGTGTAATGTAATGCTGACAGCCACCCCCTCCCCTCACCCTCCCGGCTGAATAGAGGGCGAGGGGGAACGAAATCACAATTTAAAACAATTAGGAGGCTCACGGACCCTCTTTCTGATGTTGAGAATTGGTTTAGAGTGTTGAAAAATATTTATTGGATAATTTTATCTCTTTATAGAATTGAAACTCCAGGATAGGAAAAATTAATAACGGAAGTGATTATTTTCTTGCCTCTCATATTGTTTCACTTAAGACATTCTCCTTGGTTTCATAAGCGTACAACAGACGGCGTGATGGATACTATACAATTCAACTGAACTTTACTCTCTACATTTATCCGCAATTGGGATAAGCTAAAATGCAATGTATCCGGTGAGCACATACAATACTTTTCTTTCATTTAGAACCAAGCCACGTATCTTTGCATGGGTTACCTCTTTTGTTTGAATGGTGACCTGTTGTGATTATTAGAAGATCATTTCAGGTATTGGTCCGAAGATCATTTTCTAAACATCAAAACCGACCACCCTTCAGTATACTGTATCTTTACGCGATCTAGAGATTAATTTTAATTATTTCATAAAAATTGCAGATGTTCTTCATCAATATTTCCAAAAATGAACAATCCAGTTTTATTAACATTTTTTGATGCAGCATTATACACTTTCTGGCCGTAACCTAGCACTTGGTTTTCCCTGCTACGAGCTGTCACACAACTGAGTAAATACAGTAATGTTACAACAGATCGTCCAATGCCGAATCGGGGACGTTTTAGCTATTTTCATGTGTACTGTGTTGCACCTTTGCCACCTGACTGCTCAGATATAAGATTGAGGATTACAATATGGATGCACATGATCCGCCAAACTACACCAATCCCAGACTCTAAAATAACGCTATCCCCCTAATAAAACAACAATAATTGATCACTGATTTAGAAAAACGAGTTTTTATTATTGTTCTCCTTGTTACAGTTATTAAGACGCTGCCTGTTATTGCTTTTGATAACGTATTCGGGAAACAATAAGTGTACCTTACTGAATTTGAATTTATACAACTATGACAGGAGAAAATATAAAAATGCAGTAAATGAAACAGACAAAAGGGGGTACAGACGACTAAGAAATGAGATTGACAGGAAGTGTAAAAAACTAAGCAGGAGTACTAGAAGGCAAATGTAAGTCTATAGAAGAATGTATAAATAGGGGGAAAATAGATACCGTCTATAGGAAAATAAAGGAATCATTTGGAGACAAGAAAAGCAGCTGTATGAATATAAAGAACTCAGATGGAAGACCTGTTCTCAGAAAACAAAGGAAAGCTGAAAGGTGGAAAGAGTATATAGAGGAGCTCTACAAAGGAAATGAACTTGCAGACAATATTGGAGGAAGGGAAGAGGAAGTAGATGAAGATGAAATAGGATATACTGTACTGAGGGAAGAATTTGACAGAGCACTGAAAGGGCTAGGTCGAAACAACGCCCCTGGAGTAGATGATATTCCCTCAGAGCTACTGAAGTCTCTGGCAGAACCAGCCATGACAAAACTGTTTCACCTGGTTCGTAACATGTATGAGACAGGGTAAATACCCTCAGACGTTAAGAAAAAAGTAATAATGCTCATTCCAAAGAAAGCAGGTGCAGATAGGTGTGAAAATTACAGAACCATCTTTAATAAGTCATGGTTGCAAAATTTTAACACGAATTATTTACAGAAGGATGGAAAATCTGGTAGAAGCCGACCTCGGGGAAGACCATTTATTTAGGAGAAACGTAGGAACACGGGAGGCAATCCTCACTTTACGGCTTATCCTAGAAGATAGATTAAGGAAAGGCAAACCTACATTTCTAGCTTTTGTAGATTTGCAGAAAGCTTTTGACAATGTTGATTGGAATACATCCTTTCAAATTCTGAAATCAGCAGGAGTAAAATATAGGGAACGGTAGGTTATTTACAACTTGTACAAAACCAGACAGCAGTTATCAGAGTTGAAGGGCATGAAAGCAATACAGAGGTTGAGAAGGGTGTAAGACAGTTTGTAGCCGTTCCCCAATGTTATTCAATTTGTACATTGGGCAAGCTATAAAGGAAATCAATGAGAAATTTGGAGAAGAAATTAAAGTTCAGGGCGAAGAAATAAAAAACCTTGCGTTTTGCTGATGATACTGTAATTCTGTCAAACACAGCAAAGGACATGAATGAGCAATTGAACGGAATGGACAGTGTGTTGAAAGGAGCATGTAAGATGAACAATAACAACTGCAAAACAAGGGTAATGGAATGCAGTCTTAGAAAATCGGATGATGCTGAAGGAATTAGATTAGGTAGCGACTCAATAGAGGTTGTAAATGAGTTTTGTTATTCGGGAAGTAAAATAACATATGGTGTTCGCAGTACAGAGGATATAAAATGCAGAATGGCAATGGGATGAAAAGCGTTTTTGTAAAAGAGAAATCTATTAACATCGAATATTAATTTAAGCATAAGGAAGTCCTGTCTGAAGTCATTTGTGTGGAGTGTTGCCTTGTTTGGAAGTGAGACATGGACGATAAACAGTGCGGCTTTTGAAATGTGGTGTTACAGAAGAATGCTGAAGATTAGGTAGGTGGATCGCGTAACTAATGAATAGGTACTGAAAAGTATTGGGGAGAAAATGAATTTGTCGCATACCTTGACTAAAAGAAGGGATCGATTGGTAGGACACATTCTTAGACATCAAGGAATTGTGAATTCAGCATTGGAGGGAAGTGTGTGGGTAAAAATCGCAGAGGGAGACCAACAGGTGAATATAGTAATAAAATTCAAATGGGTGTAGGTTTCCGTTCTTATGAGGAGATGAAGACGCTTACTCAGGATAGTGTAGTGTGGAGAGCTGCATCAAACCAGTCTCCGGACTGAAGACCACAATAACACAGGTATGACGTACACTAAATTAATTATACAGAAAAATCAGTATACGATTTCAATTTTGCGTCAAATCAATAGCAAATTTTCTCTAATAGCAGTTTTGAAAGTGGCCAGTGAGGTGTTTGCTTACCTAAGATGTAACGTACAGGATCCGCTTCGAACGGCGGCGGCTTCTTCGATTTGTCTGGAGCCTCTGCTTCGTATGGCGGTGGGCGGTCTGAATGCGTTGGAGAAGTGTCATCATCTGGAAAAAATGTGAATCCAACAGAAAAAGTCGGTGTAGGACACTCTTAGTAAAAAGCCAACCATGCTCTTCCAAGCATTCTCTCTCTATGTGTCGATATTGATACAGACTGACATGGTAAGAAAACTACTCATGCACACAGCCCACAGAATTCACTCCTTGCACCCTCCACCCCCAACTGTTCCATGAGATGTCATCGCTTCTACCTGAGCGCTGGGCGAAGCAATGACATTTCACAGAACAGGGCACATCGCTGCTGTTGGCCTCTTGCGCTGCTGGCAATTTGAGATTATGGAACATCCACCGTACTCATCCTCATGAGTTCCCGAGATTAAGATCTGTTTGTCAAAGTGAAAGAACCATTGCGAGGGATTTGATACAACACCAGAGATGACATTATCCATGTCATAGGGCTGTCAACGCGCGCTTTCATCAGAAATAGACGTGCAGTCCATATATGACACCTTCCAGAATTTGGCAAAAGGTGATAAGTAACGGGCTCCACTTACATTGGAGATATGTAACTATGAGTACCTTTGTCAGTAAAGTCATTTCAGAAAAAATAATAATCCACATCATTCTGTATCCAGCCGTTTTATTTCTTATACATTTGATGCTTACAGAGCAGAGTTGGTCTCTGGACATAATTGACTCTTTAGGAAGTAATGACATGTCTGACATCTTTTCAAATGTTCAAGTGTTCGTAACTATCTGTGACTTAACTACGCTGGTCATCAGTCCCTAGATCTACAAACTATTTGAACTAACTTATGCTAAATACAACAAATACACCCACGCCCAAGGAAGAACTCGAACCACCCACGACGAGCAGCCACGCGATCCACAGCCCGTTGGAATGCTCGTCGACTTTACCACGGCTATCTTTCCAGTTTTGAAAATGAACCCCTAGGACTCTCTTTCCCTTCGAGGCGTAACGCTTTGCTATTACTGTAACAGATTACTACCTTATCAATACACCCATCATGTTGTGAAAGATGGATTTAAGCGCTAAATATACAACCTATGACAAAGTCATGCAGTGAAGGCTTTCACGACCGGCTGAAATAATTGCTTTTGAATCTTCCGGGTTATATGGTCGTGGTCGAAGAAACATGTCTGCTTCTGACGTTTAGTACAGAGCTGCGCTGGACATCTTCAGAGGTGCTACTGGTAGTGGTGAGTCTTGCCGACTGACGAGTCGGGCGTCGGAGAGCGGTATAAATGCTGTCTAAAAGGGGGCGTGTTCAAGTGTTCACGTGCGCAGCAGAGATAAGCCTTGTCAAAGATAAAACATAACTTTCGATAGTCGATGGTCAAAGATAGAAGCGTAACTACCTACTCTGAAGAGCCACAGTCCATATGTCATTAAGTTTCATTGCTTCTTCCTTTCTATTAAAATTATCCTCATATTTGTATATTTCGATTGCTTCTCTGTTCAGTCGTGGATAATAGTTCGTCGTTGTAGATAAAATTTCCGTTTCGGAAAACTTCATGATTTCCTCATTGGAAAACATGTTCAGCTACAGCTGATTTCTCAAATTTACCTACTCGGCAAAGACTTTTGTGTTCTTTTAGTCTTGTATTCACACTCATTTTTGTAGTACCAATATACACTTTTGTACACCCCACTTGATGATAGAGGAGGGCGTTTGTCATTTACAGATTGGAGTGCCTGACTTATCTTTTTTGTTGGTTTAAAAACCGGTCTGATATCGTGTTTACGTAAAATCTTTCCTATCTGATCCGTAACTGTTTTAATGAAGGGGAGAGAAGCGGTGTTCTTCCATCGTTGTGTTTGTTGCTGTCTTTTTGTTTACCGTTCCTTGGTCGCAGAACCCTATTTACTTCTTTCCGTGTATATCCATTTTCCTCAAAAGCCTGCATCAGATGCTGTAACTCGGGGTACAAATTCGTTTAGCTCTGTCAATAAGACTTTTAATGACCCCTCTATTTTGCTGAGGATGATGGTTGGAATCCTTGGGCAAGTATGCGTGACTTTCCGGAAAACATTATGCTTTAAACTGCCATCCGTCTGTCGCATAACTGAAACATCCAAGAAGATATTTCATTGTCATTTTCCATCTCCATAGTGAATTGGATCTTTGGATTTACACTATTCAGATAATTAAAGAAATCTTTCAATACTTTTTTACCGTGTGGCAAAACGACAAATGTGTCATCCACGTATCGAAATCAACGATTCGGTTTCCTATTTGCTTTTTCCAGAGCTGACTCTTCGAATATTTCCATTTAAAAATTAGCGATTGCAGAATCTAACGGGTTACCCATTGCGACACCGTCAACTTGCTCATAAAACTCATCATCCCATTGGAACTCTGGCAAAGTTCCTTGAATAGTGCTGTAATATTAACGAAGATTACCTATAAACGACAGTTACCTTACTGTCCTTCGAAAGCCGGCCGCGGTGGCCGAGGCGACTGAGGCGCTCCAGTCACGGTCTGCAGGGCCACTACCGTCGGGGGTTCGAATCCCCTCTCGGGCATGGATATTTGTGCCGTCCTTAGTATTAGTTAGTTCATAAGTGTAAGTTTAGGGACTGATGACCCCGTAGTTAAGTCCCATAAGCTCTACAAACATTTGAAAAAATTTTGTCCTTCGAAATGGTTGCCTCCCATAACTATGCACCGCTGAGCCCTGCGAAGTTTGCACGTTCATTTGGAATAGTGTTGAAAAGTCTCGTCACGTTCAGTTGACGTCAGGAAAACAGTCAAATCTCTTTCCTTTCAAAGCCACTTTGAGTCGAGCGATTAGTAAGAAGTTCCACGACAACCCTCGCTCACACCCAACTAATGTCACAGTTCCTAGCAAAAAAAAAAAAAAAAAAAAAAAAAAATAGCGGTCGGTACAACTTGTACATTCACCATAAGCGCTGGATTTTCATCCTCCTGATTTCTTCCTATTCCCTCGACTCGATTAGAAAAGAAACAGGTTTGACGATATTCCTGTCATCCAATGAATCATGACGAGGCTGTTGAACACCACGCCAAAGGAAGACATCGTGCTCAGTTTCCAAGAATGTATCGCAGTGGTGCATATTTATGGGAGGTGACTATTTCTAAGGACAGTAAGGTAACTGTAGTTCACAGTTAATCTACGTTAATGTTACAGGACTATTCAGTGAACTTTACTGTAAGAGGTTCATCTACATTAACAGATAAATAACCGGTATGTGAGGGAGTGTTACAAGAAGACGTAGAGTGGGAGCGCTACTGTGAAAAGAACTTTTTAAAGTCTGAATGATTTCTTGAAACTACATTAGCAGGAATATGTCATGGTAGCAACAATGAAGACGATTACGATGAATAAATTTATAAGCAACCTATTTTTCCCTTCCATTTCAGTTGGAATGTCGAACTATCTAGGACTGTAATCTACACAGAACCATTATTAAGTTCAGTAACTGATTTTCTCGCAATAATTGCAAGGTATCATAACAGATGCAACATTTGTGATTATGTCAAAACTTCGTAGTTGATATTGTTTTCAAACCAAATTTTTCCCCAATCTATATTTTTAGATTGAACACCACTTCTGCTCTGAACACTTCATTGTTTGTAATTGGACAAAATTTTGTACTGAAGTTAAACTCACATATTTACCTTGTCGTATACTTTCATCCGTGTCATTTAAACAGTTAATTATGTTGCAACAAAGAGAAATTGTTTTCTTACCATTTTCAGCGTCTGAATCTTCTGAAGTTGTAGTTGACAACCCATCGTCATCGAAGGAGATCGTGATCTTACTCTCGTTGTCTAAATCGTCTTCTCGTACTACTGGAGATCCCGTCTTATCGGCTTCAGATGCATCCGAGTTCTTTCTATTGGCACTTGAAGGCGCTACATTCATGACTGAACTTTCAGTCTGAGCATTGTTAACTGCTACAGTGGTATTACTCTCAGTATCGGAAATGGATGAATATGAAGGTGGGCGGTACGTATGCTCGTCTTCGTGTAGCGCAGAGATTTTACTTTCCAGTTCTGGTTGGGATGTGTCTGAACAGCGATGTCCCAACTCATCTTGAAAAGTAGCTGGCATGACGTCTTTCAGAGTACTTATTTCTCTTGCGTTTCTGGATGACCTGTGGGCAAAACATATTACTCTTTTACAAGCTAACAATTTATAGGATTGTAATACATTACTATAATTACAAATTTTATTGTAATGCGTCGCCATATAAGTACCACGGACGAATAGCTCTGGAATATGAGATTAAGGTTCAAAAGCTTCTGTTGTGGCCATCACTTTCAGATAACAAATCAAATGTTTGTAAGCATAAGGGATCACATCGCTGATGTCTTCGTTCCGTAGAGATACAAATTGGATAAACTAATGTAAACTAAGGACAACACACTCAAAACCATTTGTGAGGGAGGACTCGAACCTCTGACGGTAGCAGCCGCGTATGTCATGACGGCCGAGAACGCGCAGCCATTCCCCCCGAGCGGCATGGCTTTCAGCAAATCATTTTTGGTATGTGAACACACCTTCTTGTAATCTGGGTGAAGAGTTCACATTTTTGGCGTATTTTGACACGTTATTAAGTCACTTTCTTGTTTGTGCCTGTTCGGTACAAATCGTATAACTGAAATTAAACTAACTTTGCAACGCGCTGGAGACACTAATCTTCAAAATAGCTCAGAACTAGACGACAGTGCACTACCACAGTGTAGCATATACAGTCATGACACTCACTGCTGTAAAAGTTGTTACCAATTGACAGTTGCAACGACACTAGCGCTCCTAGCGGTGGGCAAGCTGCCGAAGTAGTTATGTTTGTTTATAACCGCTTTTGTACGTAATTAACGAAATACTTGCTATAATTTTTGCGTTACAAGAATTATTAAATTTATCGAGAGACAAACATAATACGGAAATTAATATAAAAACAGCCTCATTTAAATGATTAAATGGTATAAAGAACAACTCTGTCATAAACAAATACTTACGAATATGTGTATATTTGCAGCTTATTCCGCTGAATGTAAATTGCATATAAACATAATGGTATAATAAATTTATATTATGGTCTGTTCTTACTATGACAGCCAGTTTTTGACGTGTGTCAATTCGGTACGGAGTCTTATGATTCTCACATTTTTACACATCATTGGGTTTCTTATTCGTGCATATTCATTTAAGTGTAATTACTTTAGCTTTAAAAAACCAAGGTTTTGATGATTCTTGGCGTTTGTGTTTCAGATGTAGCAACAATTGTTCTTCTTTGCTGGAAAACAGTTTGGTTGTTTTTATCGTTATATTGTCATGTTTTTCCTTCAGCTACAGCTGTGATTGTTGATTTATTGATTTATTGTTGTATTTATTGCATTCTATATATGTTTCCTATGTTACACCCTCAACGATTCTACTCGAATTGTAATGAAGAATACTTAACGTTCCTGCATAGAAATTGACGTCTCTCTGCTAAACGGCATGTATACTGGTGTTCCCTAGGCATTTTTATTTTTAATAGAAATTGAAATTACTCATTTAAAGCCTGTATGTTACAGGATTATTGTAAATTAACTGTCCTCTAACGTACCGTTTCGTACCTTATCAGGGATCTTATGAAACCTAAGAAAGACAAATGAGGAGCTATTTTTATTATTATCTATTTATAAGGCACTACATTGTTCTCTAATGTAAAAAGTATGCTGAAGTCAATCTAAACGATCCTATTCGCACTCATCAACTATCGTATTCAGAAACGTAGCTTGCCGGCCACTTGGAGCGCTGCAATCGCAGCGTATAACAATAATCTGTGGGAGTGTCGTGACTGTATATGTTAGACTGTGGCGCTACTAACAAGCTCTAGTGCTTGTGTGCAGCAGGGCGTACTTTGTGTACCACTATAAATTCCCAACTTTTCCTTTTCAAGAGTTGAATGATTCACAGGAAGGAACGTTATTTAATACCCACCATTCAAATCATTCTTTTAATTTCACATACAGACGAATAGCAACGTAATGGAAATCAATATGTTTCCTGACATATGTAAAGAGAAAGAGCTTGAAATTTACCAAATGTCTATGTTACAGTCACATCTAAATGTTATACATCAACTTAAAATGTCGCACACAAGACTGAACGTTAGAAAATAATTATTTAAATGAAAATAAACTTTCAACATGCTGCTTTTATCTAATCAGACTAAAAGGTGTAAAATACTATATGCCGGCCGCGCTGGCCGAGGAGACTGAGGCGCTTCAGTTACGGTCTGCACGGCCACTACGGTCGGGGTTCGAATCCCCCCTCGGGCATGGATATTTGTGCCGTCTTTAGTATAAGGTAGTTCATAAGTAGTTTGTAAGTTTAGGGACTGATGACCCCGTAGTTAAGTCCCATAAGCTTAACAAACATTTGAACATTTGAAATACTATATCGTAGTATCACAGGCCAACTATGGAAAAACTTTTTTGCTGAAAATGCCTTATTCTTATGATTTTTAGGGGGGAAATCCAAGTATGATACTTAATAAACTGTATCACCCACAATTGCGTCACATTTTGCAGTTAAGTTTATTAAATTAAAGGATTTTTAAAAAATTTAACAGCTTTTAAATAGTTAAAATAATTTAAAAAGGAGGTGTAAAGAATGTGGATGACATTGGTAGCACTGTTGAAAAACATTTGCTGGTAAAAAAAGGTCGATTCTATTTTTCTGTTAACAGATGGCGTTTTGTTTACTGTCAACCTAACCCCACTTTCCCGTTTCCTGTACATGTGCTCAGTACAAAGTCTAACCGTGGTTGTAAAAACTCTGCTGACAGTTTTTGTTATATTTGTGGTGAATTCGTGATTAAAAAACACCAAAGAAACATTACAGACTTTGTGAAAAAGGTTTATCTATCATACTTTGGACCTAAACTTGATCAAGATAAATCTTGGGCGCCGCATAAATTATGATCTGAGAAAATGTTCCAAAAAGGAGAAAAAAGCCTTTAAATTTGCTGTTCCTACGATAAAGAGGGAGCCAAGAAATCATTCTGATGATTGTTACTTTTGCAGTATTAATATTACTGGTCATAATTCTAAAAACAAGAAGGTAATGAGCTACCCTAACCTCCTGTACGCCATCCGACCACCAGGGTATGGTGTAGATTTGTCGGTTCCTGATCCACCAGATGATTTAAATCATATTCCAAAATAAGTATTTTCTGATGTACAATCTGATTTAGATGAACCAAATGATGATGAATTCCATTGTAATACAGAAAGTCTTGAGCCCAAATTGTTTATTCAGACCGAGCTTAACGATTTGGCTAGGGATCTGGGCTTAACGAAAGAAAAAGCTGAATTGCTTGGCTCTAAATTAAAAAAAAAAAAAAAAAAAAAAAAAAAAAAAAAAAAAAAAAAAAAAAAAAAAACTTATTGGCAGTCGGAACAAGCATATACATGTATAGAAAAAGAGATAGCAGCAATTTTCCAAGTTTTTCAACAAGAAGGTGATTTAGTGTACTGCTCTGACATTACCAGTCTGCTAAATGAGTTTGGTATTGAATACTAAAAGGAAGACTGGAGGCTTTTTATTGATTCATCGAAAACTAGTTTACAGACTTTTTTTATTACACAATAGTAACATGTATGCATTTATACCTGTTGGACATTCTGTACATGTTAAAGAAAGCTATGAAAACCTAGAAACATTGCTAAATAAAATTGGCTATTCTGCTGATGGTTAGATGATATGTGGCGATCTAAAAGTAACATTCCTGCTCCTTGCTCAGCCAGGTGGCTTCACCAAATTTCCATGTTTCTTGTGTGAATGGGACAGTAGGGCTAGGGATCAACACTGGTGCAGAAAAGAACTACCACCTATACATATGAAGTTAGGCCTAATGAAACAGTTTGTAAAGGCTTTGCCTAAAGATGTACCATGTTTAAAGTATCTCTGCCAAACGTTTCCAGACCTTTCGGAAGCTAATTTAAAAGACGGCGTCTTTGTCGGACCTGACATTAGAAAATTGATGTTAACGTTGAATCCACAATGAACTTAAATGAGTAAGAATCATGGGTATCATTCGAGCAAGTCGTTACAAAGTTCTTAGGACATGAAAAAGACCAAGAATATGTTTTTATTGTAGCTACAATGTTAGAGAAGCTTAAAACGTAAGGCTGTTTAATGAGCCTGAAAGTTCACTTTTTGAACAGTCACCTTGATTACTTGCCGGACAATTTGGGAGATGTTAGTGAGGTACAAGGAGAGCGTTTTCACCAGGACATTAAAGTGATCGAGAAACGCTACCAAGGCCGCTGGAATACCAACATGATGGGGAACTACTGTTGGTCACTTCACCGAGAAATTCAGCAAGAAACTCATCGTAGAAAAAGCTACACAAGTAGCTTCAAAGAAAAAAGAGAAAGAAAATACAAATTAATTCCAGCTTACAAGTGAAACCTCAATTAACACATATCATTGTAAATAACAGCCATGCTTATGTTGTAACAATGTGTTTCATTAATTTCCCCGATTACCATATAAGATTCTTATACAATACAATAAAAAGCATATTGCGTGAAAACTATGGGTTATATAAAAAGAACTAATGCTAGATTTGGATTCAGCTCATAAAAATCTATAGAGATCAGATATATATAAAAATGGCCGGCCGCGGTGGCCGAGGGGACTGAGGCGCTCCAGTCACGGTCTTCGCAGCCACTACGGTCGGGGGTTCGAATCCCCCTTCGGGCATGGATATTTGTGCCGTCCTTAGTGTTAGTTAGTTCATAAGTAGTTCGTAAGTTTAGGGACTGATGACCCCGTAGTTAAGTCCCATGAGCTATACTAACATATGAAACATTTTGATTTGTAAAAAAGTTTTAAAAAATTTCGTTGGCCTATGGTACCCTAGAGATGTCTTACAACATGCAGATAGTTTGAAAATTTAAGATTTCCTGGTTTTAATGGTGAAGAAAATACTTGTATGGTTCAAAAAGAAAAAAATGTGCGGCGCCTGAAACACTGATTTATGACTGGTTAACTGCCCTTTAATGTCGCTTGGGTGTGCCCTATGTTTTCGCTTTTCATCTTAGAAGTATGTAAATCTAAATGTTTGTGAACCTACTGGGCTAAACTGCTACGTTACCAGTCCCGAGACTTAGAAATTAATAAAACTAGCATACACTAAGGATAACACACACATCCATGCCCGAGGAAGGACTAGAACCTCGGAGCGACAACGGCCGCCCATTTCGCAGCAAGATGCCTTAGAACACATGGACATTCCATGCTGCACTGACAAGTAATTTCATAGCTATTGAAAGTTCGTAGTAACAGATATTCAGGACTATTTATATGCGGTTGTTAGTCTTTAGCAAAGATAAAGGCCCTGATAATGCACCTGAATATATATACAGGGTCGCAAATATTGCGGAAACCGAAAGTGCGACTGATGTGTGGCTTTCACAGAATGGATTGGCAGTCAAGGACTCGTATTGTTAGCCAACAAACAGATTGTAATATTACGTAGAAAGTGTATTTTTATGCAAACTTACAATTTTTAAATGGAACAATGGATGTTTCTATCAAGCACAGGAATTTTTGTCACCATCCGTGTACAAAGAATTTTGAATGACATTTTTATCACGTTTATTTTGGCAGCTACAACCGTTCAAAGTTTCGGGGGTGGAGGCTGCGATAGCGTAGCTGACTGGCGGAGTGGCTATCCCCTGGCGCACGGCCCACTGTTTTATGACCACCAGCCAATCAGCTTCGCTGTCGTAGCCTCCGCCCCCAAATCGTTGAATAGTTGTAGCTGCCAAACTAAACATGGTAAAAATGTCATTCAAAATTCTTTGTACACAGCTGGTGTCACAAATTCCAGTGCTTGATAGAAACAACCATTGTTCCATTTGAAAAATTGTATTTTGCATAAAAAATACAATTTCTAGGTATTTTTACAATCTGTTTATTGGCTAACAATATGAGTTCTAGACTACCAATCCATTCTGTGAAAATCGCACATTAATCACACTTTCCGCTTCCGCAATATTTGCGGTTCAAGTGTTAGGTGAAAATCAACATGGAATAATAAGACTAGGAGAACATTAACTACGTGTTCCCATTAAAAATATGCAAGACAGGGACTGTTCAATACATTCAGTGAAGGAACAAGAGAAATAAAATTTCGAGAGTGATGTAAAAATTGAGGATTACAGAATGCCAATAATAAGATCGCTGATAACGTTGCTACCCATAGTGAAAGTAAAGAATAAGTAGATGATCTATGGATAGAATGTCTAACCTTATGAGTAAAGAGTGAGGACTGAGAGTAGACAGTATAAAGCACAAAAAAAGTGACAGGTAGTCGAAAGTAGCGATAAAATTATGACGACATATGTGAAAGAATTTTGCTCCTTGGAAGTAAAGTGACCCACGACGGACAAAACTAGGACGGATGAATATTAATAAAGTACACGTTAAAATAGCAAAAGTGTCCCTGTAAACATTGGTCCGCAAACGAAGCGATTGGGAGATAATTACGATTGTATGGTTCCAAGACGCCACTGACGTGTACTTTCAACCGTGTCAGTTTGCGCTACCCTTTTCTGATACTCCCTGTACGTAAGGCAGGAGCTCATGAAAGTAAATATTTTGAAACATTCTAAAACGGAAGCGTACGTGATTTTTAATACAACATTGTGTGTTTTTAAATTGGCACCATATATTATTTCATCAGCAATCTACAGCGTTACTAATCACAAACAATGGCGTTAATTGCATCGCAATACGCCAATTACATCCTGAGATAATGCGAAGTAGTCAGTCAAAGCATGAAACAGTTTTCTAGTTACTGAAACCTGGCGCTAATAAGAGTCTAAATTTTTAAAAGGTAAATATTAGTAATAAATTTTATATTTTTGTTCTGTTTTCTGAATGCGACATGTCTCGTTGGTTGGTTCGTATTTCGGCGTTGTTCAATGTGCCGAGATTCCACAGTAGTTCCACTGTTTTTCTGTAAACGTAGTTATTCTGTATAGGTGAGTAAGTGTTAATCTGAATCAGATGTTCAAATGTTTATAAACGAAAAGGTGCTTAACTGCTCCGTTTATCAGTCCCTAGGCTTAAAAACTACTTTAACTTAAAGTAACTTACTCTAAAGGCAACATACGCACACACACACACACACACACGCACACACACACACACACACACACACACACACACATGCACACACATTCATGCCTGAGGGAGGACTCGAACCTCCAACGACGAGCAACCCCGTGGTCCACAGCAAGGCTCCTTAGACCGCTCGGTGACTCCACCCCGGCTGTTGATCTGAAGTGTGCATTACTTACCTCGAATAAATCAACTTCTCGCTGAGCAAGTTTATTTTCTAAATTATTTTCAATTTAATTCTTTTTAAGGCAGTAAATTCAGTTCCTAATTTTCCTAGAAAGTTTTGTACTGTGGAATACATGTGACACAATCTTCTGTTGCGCCACAACTGATAAAATGATTAGTAATTCATTATCATTGTTCCACAGTAAGTGCCCAACTGGACTGGCGATCATAGTTAATCATTTCCAAGTAACTTCAATTTTCAAAATTTGTGTAGTTTCTGTGTGCTCCATTTTCCCTATATACTTCAATACTTACATGTTCGAATATTATGATTGCTTCAAATTTCAACTGGTTAAATCAGCTGTGAGTATAGCAAGAGGAACGGATTATCTGTCACGATAATTTGTTGTAGCATCCCTTCTCTTGTGCAAAATGCTTCGGAAAGATAGCCTAAAAATGTTCATCTAAATTAGCAGATAAATAACCGGTACGCGAGGGAGTGTTACAAGAGGACGTAGAGCGTGAGCGATACTCAGAAAAGAAGAGTTTGGTTCAAGAGACGAATTAGCGGCGGGCCACGACAGACACTCATAACGCTGATGACTCAAAAAAGTAGTCTTTGTGGGACAACGAGAAATTACTTCATATTGTTTAGTTCGATTTACAAACGTGATATAAAATAATTGAGCTGTAATTAAATAATTTCGCTGCCCCGTCATCAGGTCCCAAGACCAGCATGCCCATACCACCATCGGCAATTTATGTTAGAGAAAGAAAGGAACAGTGTCATATACAAGATGTCTGCCGACTACCATGACAAATTCTTGAGAATGCTGGCCACAATACATTTTTATAAGCTTATAACTTTCTTAACCCTCGCAGTACAAATAATTTTAGAAACACTATGTAAAGTACTATAAGCATGCTGATAAAACATGAGAAGACGAATTAGTGTATGATGACTACGAATGCACAAGAACCGAAATCTCTTGTTATTCAACTCGTCGCATAGCTAAATGATTTTATCGAAGATGTGCTGCGATGTTTCTGAAAACGGAATCTCTTAAAAGTTACTTGGTTTAAAATTCAAACCATTCCTCAGTGTCTTACGAAGTGACGCAGTGTTTTTCCTTTGGTGCGAAATGAAATAGATAGTTTGTAAGATTACCGCCCAATAGAAATATTGGTAATTAATAGCATTTGATAATTAAATAGTATGAAGTTCACTGCAAACATTGACCATGCCAATGCACTAAATGTTACACAATTTTTTAATCTTATTAATTATGGTAGCAATCTATGTACGCAGTTGGGCGACAACATTTATAGTTAGGCCAAAGGTAGAAATTCTCCACGTTGAGATTTGCTGTGTGCTTGTAGCTGACGGGAGGCCAGTGAGCAGGCCGACGTTGGTGGCTTGTTCCAGCTTAGTATTTTCCAGGCTTCGTTGCCGGTGAGGGGAGAGAGGGACAATGGCGAGTGCCAGGTGCAGTGCAGTGCACAGCGTGAAATAAAATATTCTAATACTACTTGCATTTGAAGTAATACGATGCAGTTAGGAACCTTTAAGGCCCTCATTACAAAATAGCCTGTTGATAAATAAACAATACATTAGCTGATATAGTCACATCAGGCGTAATATGTTTAATTGACAATGAAAAGTAATAAATTACCAATGAATACAAGACAGTTATACAACTAACATGGCAATGTTTCTTTATAAAAATAATATATTAACTATTTCTCATTTTATTTTCAATTAATCTTGTGTATTTTATCTTGAAGTATTCAGTTAAATCACTTATCTGTGACATAAGAAATTGCACGATTATGATAAATAGTACAAAGGATGTTCATACCAATATAAAAACCTAAGGAGACATTTATTTAATGTGTAGTGTAATTATTTTGATTTTAAGTAAAGTTTTAGAAATGTATTGGCTGAGCGCTGTACGTTGGCAAATCGGTTAGAACAGCTCACATGGGGAATTTGATGACATAGGGGAAAAAACCCGGCAGTTGAGCTTTTTGCTCGTCGTAGACTGCACCAGGTTGAATCGAGTGCTACTGTGTGTTGTGAATATTTAGCCAGTGGAACAAGGTGTGCATCGCATTGAATTAAAGTGACTGTGATTTGTTAATGTAACACGTGTCTTCGCATAGGCATGAACATAAACGGTGTTTGAGACAGCCACATGATGTGAAAACAATTTGCGACAAATATTCATTTTGTCTGGGGGCTCACGAGCTACAACTTTATTTGATAAATGTGTCAACGTACAGACGTATCAGCACAGGGTTTTAATATGGTGTAATAAACAACATAAAGTGAACTTTCACGTGTTTACAAAAATAGTAGTTAGTACACCCTTTTCTCTCATCAACTTACTTTATTATGAATTGTTTTGTTAATTATATGCAGAGACGGAAAGCTGCGAACGTGTGATATCATCCCCTAGAAAACGAGTCAAACAGTAACAATTACAGTTCCAGTGTTTTTGCATGTTTAGGAATTTGGTTCGCTGTTGGTGGTTGTGAGTTTTAAAAACTAAACTTTCCCTATATTAAACTCTCACCCCGACCTTCACTCTCGCAAGTTCGAAGAAATGGATCGAGAGTTCAAGTATTCAAATGTTTGTAAACCTAGATTATCAAACAGCTACGGTCATCAGTCCCTAGACTTACAAACTACTGAAACCAACTTACTGTAAAGAAAACATGCAAACACCTATGACTCATGAAGGCCGCCGTGGAATGGCCGAGCGGTCTCCGTCGGGGGTTCGAGTTCTCCCTCGGGCATGGGTGTCTGTGTTGTCTTTACGTTTAAGTTATCTCAAGTAGTTTGTAAGCTTAAGGACTAATAACCACAGACGTTAAGTCCCATAAGGTTTACAAACATTTGAACATATTTGAAATGCCTCAGGGAGGACTCGAACCTCCGGAGGGTGTGACCGGTTGGAGAGTAGTTTTTCTAAGAACAGAAGAAATTTCTAATTGTTTCTGATGAAATCAGATCCACGCAGTGTAATGGCGCAACAAGCGCTATTAATATGTGGGTAGAAGGAACTGGTAAGGATAAGGAACATGTACGTATTAGGGACTGAACATTTCTATTAATTCCGCTTTCCTTCCAGATACACATTTCACTGTGTTCAGCTGTACTACTGCTAAGCGCGTTATGCACACACATCAAAACTAAATTAAACGCAAACACCAATAAACGAAAAAAGGAATTCCTCATCTCTTTCTGCATCCACAAAAATAAGTAAAGCCGGCCGCGGTGGCCGAGCGGTCTGAGGCGTGCCAGTCACGGTCTGCACGGCCGCTGCGGTCGGAAGTTCGAATCCCCCCTCCGGCATGGACATCTGTGCCGTCTTTAGTATAAGCTAGTTCATAAGTAGTTTGTAAGTTTAGGGACTGATGACCCTGTAGTTAAGTCCCATAAGCTCTCCAAACATTTGAACATTTTTGAAATACGTTTTACTGATGCTACAGCAGGTGTTAAATGAACAGTTCACACACTGTTTACATTTCTGTCTACCTTTATGTTTACTGCGATATCACCGCAAGACTACTGTGGTGCCACTATAACAATCGCTAGACATAATCAGTGTTCTCACTGACGTTATTGTCATCAATGCGCGTTTAGTAATTACGTTTTTCCGAAACCCGTCAACTACAGTAGTTTTAGTAAATATTCCAATATCCGATTGTCGAACAGCTACAACATAATAGTATGCAACCAGGTACAGAAATCGAAGTCGGCCGATATTTCGGCAGGAGACCAGGAGAACAGTTTGCAAACTATATGGATTACAAAATAATTTAGACTCGCTATTTCCGTTATTTGAGAAGTAAAGAATAACAACACTGCTAAACTTAATTAAAGAACTCAAAAGGTAATTAGAGTGGAATATCTTCACAGACACACACAAACCACGAGACAAGGAAAAAGAAAACACGTAACCACGGTAGAAACAAACACACAAAGCCCGTCGCGCATGCACGCACGCACGCGCGCACAAACACACACTCACACACACACACACACACACACACACACACACACACACACACACACTGACATAAAGCAAAGATATCGCAAAGACACATTAAAAAGTAATGGGTAAAACGACATTCAACAGTTAGCTACGACATCAAAACGAAAGAAATCACGCAAACAAATTGGTCTACACATAATGATATAAAAATATTCCAATGGCATAAAGAAATATTCATTGAAGGCAACAGAACGCATGTACAGTATCATTTGAAGAAATTAAGTAATGAAATCAAAATATCGCCGGCCATAGATACAAGAAAAGGCAGAACCTTTATAAATAAACGGCCAGAAATATAAAAACGAACTCTTGTAAATGATATTTATTTATGTATTCTAGGCCACTGAAGATCCTTTTTAAATAATAATAAAAAAAGGCAAAACGCCGTTTGCAAGAAAAAAAAGACGAATACAAGATAAATATTGCACATCCTCCAAATGAGTTTCAAAAATGCTCGGTGACACGGTAAATCACATAAATTTAATTCGTGCAAAATCAACTAAGTAGATATAGCAAACTACTTAAATTGGACTGCGTTTTGTTGACAAATATTATGAAGAGATTGCCTGCAGTGTATGGTGTATTACAGGGCGGTATGGGATAGAATTGACGGCGGAAATGGAAAAACTTGGAAGAGAGGCAGTTCGTTCTGTATTATCATTACTATTGGACGACAGTATCGCAGAGAGTTGCATTCATCCACGGTTATTAAATCTAAGGCGTTTCGAAGGGGCGTGTCTTTCCTAAATATTTTCTACACCCTTCCCCCCACCCCCATTTGCTCTGGGAAAATCCAAGGTTCCTCGAAATTATATAGGTGTTATTTTTTCGCATGCTATTTCCTAGGAGAATAGTAAAGATATTTTCATTGTTGGTTTGAGGATTATGTCAGAAAAATCGACGGTGACTGTTCATCAAAGACTAGGTGACCTATGAAAATGTGATAGGACTCTCTCTTTGCATAAACGCTCTGACGCACGGGGTGAGTAGCAATTTGGGGCTGTGGCCAACAGGGATAATTGGCATTTAGTGATTGCGCGAGATACAAGATTACTTAGAATCGTTCTGATTGGTACAGGTAAAAGCTGCTAGTTATAATGTAGAGAGGTGTTAGGCAACGTGGATGGGTTGGAATGATCCATTAATGTTTGAATACAGCATTATTAGCGTCTTTGACATAATCAGGTCCATTGAATACGCAATAGTGGCGTTGCAAAACGAAATGACAAACTAAGATGTAAGGACTGTGTGAAGGAGTGTGGTCAACTTCGGTATATTCGGAGTATTTTGGAAGAAGTGGTTTATCTATAAAGAAGACCGTGTATAGAACACTCGTGTTTTGGTCGTGTGCTTTTAATCCCCACCAGTTCGATTTATAGAAAGACATAGCAGCAATTTGGAGTGCATTTTTTTTCTTTTTTTTGTGATAGGTTAGACCAACACGCAAGTAGTACAGAGATACTTCGGAAATCCAAATGGTAATGCCAGGAGGGATGGCGATTCCAATTTCGAAGAACATTAATACGGAAATTTGGAGCATATAAAGCCGACTGCGCCCTGGAGGAATGGTCGAGTGCTCTAAGGCGCCTTGCTGCAGAACGTGCGGCTGTTCCCTGTTGGAGGTTCAAGTCCATCTTCGGGCATGGGTGTGTGTGTTGTCCTTCGTTAGTTTTAGTTTAAGTAGTACTGATAACCTCAGTAGGTAAGTCCCATAGATTTACAAACATCTGAACATATGAAGTCGTCTGCAAAACGGTTTTACTGTCACCAACATTAACAGGTGTTTAGACGCCCAATATTTATTGCACAACTAGCTGAAAACCCGGCGTTGCCCGGGTATTTATTTATTCGAGCCTTGAGTTAGTACTTGTCCTGTCCACTCCGTCTCTGTCCATCTCCTTTTTTCTCAAAACATGTTACATTTATCAGAGAATATATAAGAAATAAAAAATCACACGTAAAAATGCACTCTTTTCGAAGAATCCAATCACGAAATTCAACAATAATGATTGTAATAATATCACAGATCGATCACTTGATGTAATGAGCGAAACGTCAAATCGATTTTTTTAAGGAGATCAAAAAGTGTTCAAATCTCTGTAAATCTATCGGACCAAACTGCGTGGTCATCAGTCCGTAGCTGACAAACTACTTAAACCTAGGTAAACTACCCTACGGACAAGCACACACACCCATGCCCCAGGGAGGACTCGAACCTCCACGACGAGCAACCGCGCGCCTCACAGCGAGGTGCTTTAGACCGCTTGGCTACTTCACTGCGGCCTTTCAAGAGATATATTTTTTTACTGCTTTATTTGTTTATTCTTTTTCTTTAGTCGTATGGTTATCCTTACAGAGAAAGAGCTGAAGACATCGTAGCACGCATAGACTAAAGATATGGTCTGTGGCATCACGTTTCGCTGTATGTAACCCACTTGCTATAGAGTCGCAAACGTCATCGCTGGCTTTCAGTACGATTTTTTTTCATAATTTGACAACTTTCAACCACCATATCTTTCACCCCCTTATAGCTATCGGCATGGAACTGTTGTGGTGTACAACGGGAGACTTCGGACAACAAGTACACACAGACCATTCTGTAGTTTTCGGTGTAGAGCGAAATATTAACACACACACACGTAGAATTTTATATACACCGATAACTTTCCATCTAAATATACTCGACCCTTTTATCATTATGAACCCTCAAGCAACAATGCAACCAATAAAACCATTTTCAAAGAGTAAATATAATTTTCAAAGAGTAATTATTGTTCCGCATTTCGCGTTATATTCTTCAATTTAGTAAATACCTATAAAACCGTCCCTAAAACCTTCCGCAGGCATAAATTTGTAACTGTACAAATATTTAAGTCTCTGCATCTTGTCGTTCGGACGTGATAAGCGTACACCGAACACACATTCACATTACTTAATGAAACTCTCACTCTGCAGCGGAGTGTGCGCTGATATGAAACTTCCTGGCAGATTGACATTGTGTGCCGGAACCGGGACTCGAACCTGGGACCTTTGCCTTTCGCGCACTACCGACTGTGCTATCCCGACACTACTCACGATGCCGCCTCACAACTTTACTTCCGCCAGTACCTCGCCTCCTACTTTCCAAACTTCACAGAAGCTCTCCTGCGAACCATGCAAGACTAGCACTTCTGGAAAAAAGGATATGGTGGAGACATGGCTTAGCCACAGCCTAAGGCATGTTTCCAGAATGTGAGTCTTTCACTCTGCAGCGGAGTGTGGGCTGATATGAAACTTCCAGGCAGATTAAAATTCCGTGCCGGAAACGGGACTCGAACCTGGGACCTTTGCCTTTCGCGGGCAAGCGCTCTACCGACTGAGCTATCCCGACACGACTCACGACCGGGATAGCTCAGTCGGTAGAGCACTTGCCCGCGAAAGGCAAAGGTCCCAGGTTCGAGTCCCGGTTCCGGCACACAATTTTAATCTGCCAGGAAGTTTCATTCACATTACTATATATATAGATAGATAAATAGCTACCCGAGCGCCATAAAACCTTGCCTAAAGCGTTCTCCGGGTAGACATTAGTAACTTGTGGTTCAGACGTGATAAACGTACACCGAACAGACATTCACATTTATAGATATAGATAACATTGTCGGTCTGAGTGCGGTACTGACAGTTAGCACAATATATTGAAGGACATTGGGAGTTTTAAAAGTGTTGACGGTCGTTGATTATTTTGCGCAGTATATTGGTGCCTTACCTGTTGGCGATCGTCTCGTGGCGTATGCAGTGTCCGCCGGGGACGCCTGTACTGGCGCGCGCTGTCTCGATGGCTGGACGCCTGGCCAGCTCGCCTTCCGGCGGCAGCCGCAGAGTGCGTCAGTGCGGCCGTCGCTTCCTGCACACAGCTCGCCGCGACACGCAGCGCCGTGACGCTCGTCGCTTGTCTCCCGGAAGATTACGACAACCAGTAGTGGCCTATTTTTGTCAGTATTCCACCTTGTGTTCGATCTTCTACGACAGTCTTCTCATCACTTACTTCTGTATCATTGACTCATGCTGTTTTTAAAAGACCTTACCGATATATAGATGCGCCTTACAAATAAATCTACATCTACACACATCTACACAGGTACTCTACAAATCACATTTAAGTACCTGGCAGAGGGTTCATTAACCACTTTCATAACTTTTCTCTACCGTTCCATTCTCTAATAGCGCGCGGGAAGAAAGAAAACCTAAATCGTTCCGTTTTCGATCTGATTTCTCTTATTTTATTGGGATGGTCATGTCTCCCTAAGTATGTGGGTGCTAGCAAAATATTTTAACATTCAGAAGTAAAAGTCGGTGATTGAAACTTCGCAAATAGATCACGCCGCAATGCATAACGTCTTTCTTTTAATGATTTCCACCCCAATTCGTGCAACATTTCCGTGACGCTTTCCCCCCGGTAACGTGATAAAACAAAACGAGCTGCCCTTCTCTGACCCTTCTCAATATCTTCCGTCAGTCCCACCTGGTGAGGGTCCCACAAGGGGCAACAGTACTCCAGGAGAGGACGCACAAGTGTGATGTAGGCAGTCTCTTTCGTGGAGCTCGTGCATCTTCGAAGCGTTCTGCCAATGAAACGCAACCTTTGGTTCGCCCTCCCCGCAATATTTTCTATGTGTTCTCTCCAGTCAAAGTTGCTCGTAATTGTAACTCCTAGGTATTTGGTAGAATTTACGACCTTAAGGTTTGACTGATTTATCGCTTAATTGAAGTTCAGCGGATTTCTTTTAGTGGTCACGTGTATTACTTCACACTTTTCTTTATTTAGTTTCAATTGCCAATTTTCGCACCAAGTAGAAATTTTGTCTAAATCGCTTTGCAGTAGTTTTTGATCCTCTGTTGACTTCACTAACCGATAAACGACAGCATCATCCGCGAACAGTCTAAGGGAGCTATTCAGTCTCCTAAATCATTTATAAACACGAGGAAGAGTAGGGGACCTATAACGCTTCCCTGGTGAACGCCAGATATCACTTCTGTTTTACTCGATGACTTACCGTCAATTATAACGAACTGTGTCCTTTCTCATAGGAAATCGTGAATCCAATCGCACAATTGGGGAGATATTCCATAAGCACGCAATTTCATTAGAAGCCCCTTGTGGCGTACAGTATCAAAAGCCTGCCGGAAATCCAGAAATATGGAATCGATTTGAGATCCCTTGTCGATGACACTTAACAATTCATGTGAATAAAGGGCAAGCTGTATTTCTCAAGAGCGATACTTTCTGAATCCGTGTTGACTATTGGTTAATAGGTCGTTCTCTTCGAGGTAGTTCATAATATTCGAACAAAGTATATGTTCCAAAATCCTACTGCAAATCGACGTCAATGAGATTGGCCTGTAATTTTGGGGATCACTCCTATTGCCTTTCTTGAATATTGGAGTAACTTTGGCAACATTCCAGTCTTTGGGTACGGATCTTTCGCTGAGTGGTCGGTTGTAAATTATAGCTAAGTACGGAGCTATTGCATCAGCATACTCTGAGAGGAATCTAGTTGGTATACAATATGGCCCGTAAGATTTGTTTTTGTTTAGTGAGTTAAGTTGTTTTACTACTCCAGGAACATCTACTTCTAAGTTTCGCATGCTGGCAGCTGTTCTTGGATTGAATACTGGAGTGTTCACTTCGTCTTCTTTGGTGAACGAATTTCGGAAAGCTGTGTTTAGTAATTCTGCCTTAGCAGTACTGTCGTCGGCAGTATCACCATTGCTATCGCGTAGTGAAGGTATTGTTTGTGTCAGCCAGTTTGCCGCGGCATACGGAGCTCCGACTCAGTCTTTAACACTGGTAGCATGCCGCGACAGCATGTACGTGAACCGTGTGTCCAGTTCACGGACTTTGAGCGAGGGCGTATAGTGGGCATGCGGGAGGCCAGGTGGACGTACTGCTGAATTGCTTAACACGTGAGGCGTGAGGTCTCCACAATACATCGATGTTGTCGCCAGTGGTGCACGTGCCCGTCGACCTGGGTCCAGACAGCAGCGACGCACGGATGCACGCCAAGAACGTCGCATCCTGCGCAGTGCCGTAGGGGACCGCACCGCCACTTCCCAGCAAATTAGGGACACTGTTGCTCCTGGGGTATCAGCGAGGACCATTCGCAACCGTCTCCATGAAGCTGGGCTACGGTCCCGCGCACCGTTAGGTCGTCTTCCGCTCACGCCCCAACATCGTGCAGCCGCCTCCAGTGGTGTCGCAACAGGCGTGTATGGAGGGACGAATGGAGACGTGTCGTCTTCAGTGATGAGAGTCGCTTCTGCCTCGGTGCCAATGATGGTCGTATGCGTGTTTGGCGCCGTGCAGGTGAGTGCCACAATGGGGACTGCATACGATCGAGGCACATAGGGCCAACACCCGGCATCATGGTGTGGGAAGCGATCTCCTACACTGGCCGTACACCTCTGGTGATCGTCGAGGGGACACTGAACAGTGCACGGTGCATTCAAACCATCGTTCTACCATTCTTAAGCCGGCAACAGGACAATGCACGTCCACATGTATCCCGTGCTCTTGAAGGTGTAAGTCAACTACCCTGGCCAGCAAGATCTCCGGATCTGTCCCCCATTGAGTATGTTTGGAACTGGATGAAACGTCGTCTCGCGCGGTCTGCACGTCCAGCACGAACGCTGGTCCAGCTGAGGCGCCAGGTGGAAATGGCATGGCATGCCGTTCCACAGGACTACATCCAGCACCTCTACGATCGTCTCCATGGGAGAATTGCAGCCTGCATTGCTGCGAAAGGAGGATATACACGGTACTAGTGCCGACATCGTGCATTCTCTGTTCCCTGTGTCTATGTGCCTATGGTTCCGTCTGTGTAATCATGTGTTGTATCTGACTCCAGGAATGTGTCATTAAAGTTTCCCATTTCTGGGACAATGAATTCACGGTGTTCTTATTTCAATTTCCAGGAGTGTAGATTTGAAAAAGGCCTTTGATTCGGTTGATAGGCAGACACTAGATAAAGTGATCAGAGAATTTGGAATTAAATCTAAGTTAGCAAACCTTATTCGTGAAACACTCACAGACACCAAATAAAAAGTAAAGCATCAGGGTGAAATTTCCAAGGCATTCAACATCAAAACAGGTGTAAGGCAAGGTGACGGCCTGTCTCCACTCCTCTTCAACTGCGTCCTAGAGAAAACAATAAAAACAGTAAGAGGATGGAAACAAAAACTAAAAGATCATAAGCTATCACCAATCAGACTGGGGACTAAACACAAAGGTATTGAAATTCACTGTCTAGCATTTGCGGATGATGTTTGCCATTCTTTCTGAAAACCTGACAAATGCAGCAATCCAAATAAATCTCTTACAAGAAATAGCCAACAAACCAGGTTTAAGAATTTCTGTAGAGAAAACGAAATTTATGACAAACACAAAAAATTCTCCAGAAATCCTACTAACAGATATTGGGCCGATAAAGAGGGTAAATAAATTTAAATATTTGGGAGAAATGATTCAGGAAAATGTCCTAGAAAAATTTGCTGTAGAAGAAAGAGTACATAAAACGAAGAGAGCATATGGTATAACCAGGAACATTTACAACAAAAGGTCTCTGTCTAAAAATCTGAAAATACAGCACTACAACACAGTAGTAAGGCCAGAATGTCTTTATGCAAGTGAATGTTTAGACCTGAATTACAAATTACATAAACTTGAAGTCCTAGAAAGAAAAATCATTCGAAAAATACTTGGTCCTTTAAGAAATACAGAGGTATGGAAACTCAGAAGTAATGCAGAAGTTTATCGCAACATAGAAAACATAACCGAAACACTACGGAAGAGGCGACTGCTATTGTTTCGACATTCATACCGAATGATCAGCAACAAGTTAACCAAACACATTTTAAAATATCTCTGGGACAAGAACAATAGCATGGATTGAAGAAGTTAGGAAAGATTTGGAAAGGTACACTATAAGTGTAAAAGATGCAACAGAAAGAGAAACATTTAAGAAGAAAGTGTTAAAAATGGACGGATTCCAAGGCAGGAGGGACAAGAACACAGGAGTAAAGTGGTCTGAGGAGAGAAAAAGGATGGATAGTGAAAAGATGAAAGAATACTGGAGGAGAAAGAAAGAAGAACAAAGGAGGAAACATTGAAATTGGTGTGTGGTTCTTAGATGGCCGAAACGAAGAAAGAAAGAAAGAAGACTATCAATATAAGACAGGAGCTCATGAATGTAAATATTTTGAAACATTCTAAAACGAAAACATACGAGTCATTTAACACAAACTTAGATTAGATGAAATTAATACTTGTTCGCCGCGCGGGAATAACCGAGCGGTCTGGAGCGCCACGTTGCGGATCGCGCGGCCTCCCGCGTCGGAGGTTCGAATCCTCCCTCGGGCATGAATGTTTGAGGTGTCTTTGGGGTAAGTTAGTTCATAAGTAATTTGTAAGTTCCAGTAGTGAAGTCCCATAAGCTTTACGAACATTTAATACTTGTTTCATAATCACATATATACCACAGTTCATAATGATGTGGAACGTGTTAGTTTAGTAAATGCTGTCTGTATATGATATTCAATATTATACGGATTTTTTAATTTTCATTTTAATTTTAAAAAAATTTAATTTTCTAATTTAATTCTTTATCTAATGATTCCTCTAAAGTGTAGAAGGAGTTGCCATTCAGAAATTCCTTTATTTTCTTTTTAAATACCGGTTGGCTATCTGTCAGACTTTTGATGATACTTGGTAAGTTACCGAAGACGTTTGTGGCAGCCTAGTTCACCCCCTCTCTGTGCCAGATTTAACCTCGAATGGTGAATATCAACCGTCCTCCTAGCGTTGTAGCTACACACACTGCTATTACTTTTGAATTGGGTCAGACTGATAATAACATATTTCATGAATGAGAAGCTACCGTGAAGGACCGTGAAGATCTCTAGATCCTTAAATAAATATCTGCAGGATGATCTTAGGTGGGCTCCAGCAATTATTCTGATTACACGCGTTTGTGCAATGAGTACTTTTTTACTCGATGTTGACTTGCCCCAGAAAAAAAAGTTCAAATGTTTATAATTCTATGGGACCAATCTACGTTGTTTATCAGTTCCTAGTCTTAGAAAACTAGTTAAACTAAGTTAAACTAACCTAACGTCCATGCCCGAAGGAGGACTCGAACTTCCGACGAGGTAGGCGGCGCGATCAGTAACGTGGCGCTCCAGACCGCTCGGCTACGTCCGAGCCCCAGAATATGATCCCATATGACAGCAGTGAATGAAAATACGCGTAGTAAGCTAATTTACCGAGATGTATATCACCAAAATTTACAATGACCTTGATAGCGTAAGTAGCTGAACTCAAACGTTTCAGCAGATCTTCAATGTGTTTTTTTCCAATTCAACCCCTCGCCAATGCAAACGCCTAAAATTTTTGAATATTCTACCTTTGCTACTGATTTCTGTTCAAAGTCTAAATTTATTAATTGTGTCATGCCATTCACTGTATCAAACTCTATATATTAGTTTTTGTCAAAGTTTAATGAGAGTAGAGAACCACTTAATAATTTTCTGAAAGACATCATTTACATTTTCATCAGTTAATTCCTGTTTGCCAGGTGTGATAGTTATACTAGTATCGACGGCAAAAAGAACTAGCTTAGCATCTTCGTAAATATAGTATTGCAAGTTATTATTATGTATGTTAAGAACAGCAGAGGATACAACACCGAACCTTGTGGGATCTCATCTTTGATAAATCCTCAGTTAGAGGAATTAATTGTTTCTTCTTTATCACGATTCTTTCTTGTGTGTTTTTAAATGGATAACCTATATTATTTCAACAGCAATCTATAGCAGGATAAATCACATAAACTATGGTGTTGATTGCTTCGCAATACCCCAATTATATCCCGAGGTATTGCGAAGCGAAGTAGAAGCTTGAAATACGAGAAACGCATGGCTAGCGCACGTCCTGAGCAGTCTCAGGACGTGCTCCAACTCCGCTTCGCGATGTAATTGGCGTATTGGGAAGCAATCAACGCCATTTTTATGTCATTTATCAAGCTGTAGATTGGTGATGGAATCATTTAGAATGCCCACTTAAAAACACGTAAGTTCCTGTTAAAAAACACATATACTTTCGTTTTAAAATTTTTAGCACCTGCCGTACACTGATGCCGGTGAAAGTCGTTTTACAGTAGCTGTTGAGGCTCCACAGATATTTCGGATGGTTAAGGTAAAAGGGACATCCTGATACTGAAGCTGTTTTAAATAGACCATACCCAACTATATATCGGGCCGCGATTTTGTCTACGTGAGAGCAACATATGCACGAAAACGAGACTCATTTCGTATCTACTTGACATTTTGGAATCCAGGAGTGCATTTATAGGAATATTTTTCTTAAATGCATGTTTAGTCAGACGAGCCAAGACCGAAATAAAAGATTACTTAAAACTCTTTTGAACATTATTCAGACCAGTTTCGGCAATATCTTCTGTTCTCTTAAATATAGTAATTCGTTAATTTGGTAGGTGATACTCAATAGTGTTAGGAGATCCGAAGACGGCAACAGAGACTTGCCGAAACAAAACGGATGCCATAGCGCCTATTAGCAATTTAATGTCAGGTAAACCATGAATGACAGTATGAACCAGACACAATTCAGGGTGCTTTTAATGCTAACCTCTCATAGTGCGAATGACTTCACCACTACAAGTGAAATGATTTTTCTGACGCCACTGAGGATGGATTAAAAAAATTGATACTAAACAAGCGAGAGAAATACTGCCGTATCTTGGAGGTTTATTACTGAGTGCTTCGACAATGTCGAGTATATAAAGCTCTTGTGGTCATAGTCAAGGGACTTGAAGTGTCTATAGAGTATTATAACATCATGTGTGGACATCATTGAAATTAATATGGAGAGGACATCTACTCGTCATCGCCGAATTCGTCCAAATTTATGGTACATGTAGGTTGTGGTGAGACACGAAAGTGCCCCAGGTTGGAACTTCAGATAGCCAAAGGAAGTTTGATACGGATCTATCACCAAATGCATCTTATCAACTGTCCCTCTGAAGGCATGTTTAGGCTGCGGATGCCGGTCGCCGTGGCTCAGCGCGCCCGGTCGGATGGCCGAACCAACACCAAATGTTCAAATGTTTGTATAGTTTGGGACTTAACTACTTATGAACTACTTACGAACTAGGACGGCACAAATATCCATGCCCGAGGGGGGATTCGAACCCCCGACCGTAGTGGCCGTGCAGACCGTGACTGGAGCGCCTTAGTCCACTCGGCCACCGCGGCCGGCGAACCAACACCACCTAGAGACAAGGCCGGGGCCTCAAGTGTGACGTATCCACGGCTTGTTGTAAGGCGGTGTTGGTTCAGCCAACACTACCTAGAGATAGTTGAACGCCCTATGTAATAAAAAAAAGCTGAGACAAAACACATCGACAAAAACGAACAAACACAATCAGCGACTGCAACGAAAAGAACTACCAATTGGGGGGGGGGGGGGGGGGGGCGAGGGAGAGAGAGAGAGCGGTAAAAGATCGGATTCGTATTGAAAAGGTCACGGGTTCAATACCACCCGGCGGCAAGTTCTTTTCTGCTCCTTGGCAATGTGTACACTTACATATCTTTGTTCCAGTAGGGATCGTGAGGACAAGATTAGATTAATTTCAGCACGCACGGAGGCATTTAACCAAAATTGTTCTCTTGCTCAATACGTGAATGGAGTGGGGAAAAAATCCTAATAACCCTCTGCCATGCATTTCGCAGTGATTTGCAGAGTATTGATGTAGATGTAGACTCACGTCACAATTAACCGAAACATCATATAGGTTTTTTTTACGAGGCGCGTCCAGAAAGTAAGTTCCTTTGGTAATAGAATGAAATTGCACACAGAAACAGAAGAAATTTTTATTGCACAAAATTCTACAAGTCTTAAACTACTTTTTCAGATAACTGCGGAAATTTTGTACGCACTTGTCATAGCGTGCCACAAGTTTTTGCATGCATCCTTCACAGAAGGTTGCCGCCTGTGTATTCAACCATGTGGCAACAGCTCTTTATCATCGTTGAAATGTTGACCACCAAGGACAGATTTTAGGTGTAAGAAGAGATTAAAGTCGCTAGGATAGAGGTCCGAGCTGTATGGAGGATGATCAAACAGGTCCCATTGAAATTTCCTTAAGAATTGTTTGGTCACATTCGGTGTGTGAGGTCAGGCATTATCGTGAAAAAAAAAAAAAAAAAAAAAAAAAAAAAAAAAAAAAAAAAAAAAAAAAAAAAAACTTTTGATAGTAACCCTCTTCTTACACCTAAAATCTGTCCTTGGTGGACAACACTTCAACGATGCTGACGAGCTGAAAGAACATGTTACCACATGGTTGAATACCCAGGCGGCAACATTCTGTGAAAAAGGCACACAAAACCTAGTGCCTTGCTATGACTATTTCCTACAAAATTTCGGAAGCTATGTAGAAAAGTAGTTTAAATGTTGTAGATTTTTGTACAATCAATATTTTTTCTGTATCTGTACCCGTTCGGTTTACATAACCAGACGGAACTTACTTTCTGGACGCGCCTCGTATTAATTTATGTAAGCAAAAAAAGAAAGGACATTGGATGAAATTCGGGGGTACAAACATTTAAAAAGGGACTGTAGTTAACGCATACTTGGGTACACCGTGTAAGTAAATCGATACTTCCATTCTTTTGCAATTGATCAATTAGCTGTACCGGGGTGATATTCATCGAAGAAACATGGGAACCAATAATTTTGACCGCATCTTGCTCACCTTTTGAACGCCGCCCTTTTTCCGTTATATGTTTTTTTTTAATGTCTCCCTAGAGAAACAATCTTGATTGTCATTCTGCAAACAGCTTCTTTCACGCACAGTCCAGCAGCGAACCTCGCGTAACACAGCATGTTCATGAGTACTTGCGAGGACAGCTGGTGACGTATAATGGATTGTAGTTTGATGCAACCTTCTCGGGAAGTGATTTCTTATTCTTTCTCGATTAGGTAAGAGCAGTTTTGAATTTTTTATTAAATTTTTTGCCTGGCCATAAAAATATACATCGCATGGTTGCACTAGTGGCCTACATTTGGGAGAATTACTTTGTTACTCCATGTTGGTAATCCAAATTAACATATGTTGCGGTTAACTGTGAAGTCAGTAGTGTACGCATTGCCAAGAAGCAAAAAAATATTTGCTGCCTGGCGGAATCGAACACGCGAAGCTTTCAATGCAAATCCGATCTGTTACCGATTTTTAAAAACATTTTATTGTTTTCAATTCTATAAAGTACATTACCACTCCCATGAACCACAGACATTGCCGAGGTGGGGTGGCTTGCGTGCCTCGACGATACAGATAGCCGTACCGTAGGTGCAACCACAGCGGAGGGGTATCTGTGGAGAGGCCAGACAAACGTGTGGTTCCTGAAGAGGGGCAGCAGCCTTTTCAGTAGTTACAGGGGCAACAGTCTGGATGATTGACTGAGCTGGCCTTGTAACATCAGCTAATGCGGCTTTGCCACACAGCTACTGCGAACGGCTGAAAGCAAGGGGAAACTACAGCCGTTATTTTTCCCGAGGACATGCAGCTCTACTGTATGAACATATGATGATGGCATCCTCTCGGGTAAAATATTCCGGAGGTAAAATAGTCCCCCATTCGGATCTCCGGGCGGGGACTACTCAAGAGGATGTGATCATCAGGAAAGACAATACTGGCATTCTACGGGTCGGAGCGTGGAATGTTAGATCCCTTAATCGAGTAGGAAAATTAGAAAATTTAAAAAGGGAAATGGATAGGTTGAAGTTAGATATAGTGGGGATTAGTGAAGTTCGGTGGCAGGATGAACAGGATTTCTGGTCAGGTGAGTACAGGATTATAAATACAAAATCAGTTGGGGGTATCACAGGAGTAGGATTGATAATGAATAAGAAAATAGGAATGCGGGTAAACTACTATGACCAGCACAGCGATCGCATTATCATTGTCAAGATAGATACGAAGCCAACACCGACAACAGTAGTACAGGTTTATATGCCAACTAGCTCTGCCGATGATGAGGAAATCGAATCAATATATGAGGAGCTAAAGGAAATTATTCAGACAATTAAGGGAGAGGAAAACTTAATTGTTATGGGAGACTGGAATTCGGTAGTAGGACAAGGAAGGGAAGGGAAGATAGTGGGGGAATATGGTCTGGGCAAAAGGAATGAAAGAGGAAGCCGCCTGGTAGAATTTTGCACGGAACATAATTTAGTTATAACAAACACCTGGTTTAAGAATCACAAAAGAAGGTTGTATACGTGGAAGAGACCAGGAGACACCGGGAGATACCAGATAGATTTTATAATGGTAAGACATAGATTTCGGAACCAGGTTTTGAAGTGTATGACATACCCAGGGGCAGACATAGACTCTGACCATAACTGTAGGCTGAAACTGAAGAAACTACAGAAAGGTAGGAAAATAAGGAGATGGGACCTGGATAAATTGAAGGAACCTGAAGTTCTTAAGAATTTCAGAGGGAGCTTCAGGCAACAATTGACAGAAACAGGGGAAAATAAAACAGTTGAGGAGGAATGGGTAAAATTGAGAGATGAAATAGTGAAGGCAGCAGAGGACAAAATAGGTAGGAAGGCAAGACCTACAAAAATCCTTGGATATCACAGGAGATACTAAATTTAATCGATGAAAGGAGAAAATATAAAAATGCAGTAAATGAAACAGGCAAAATGGAGTACAGACGACTAAGAAATAAGATTGACAGGAAGTGCAAAATGGCTAAGCAGGAATGGCTAGAAGGCAAATGCAAGGATGTAGAAGAATGTATAAATAGGGGAAAAATAGATACAGCCTACCGGAAAATAAAAGAAACATTTGGCGATAAGAAAAACAGCTCTATGAATATCAAGGACACTGATGGAAAACCAGTTCTCAGCAAAGAAGGGAAAGCTGAAAGGTGGAAAGAGTATATAGAGGGGCTCTACAAAGGAAATGAACTTCGAGACACTATTGTAGGATGGGAAGAGGATGTAGATGATGATGAAATAGGAGATATTATACTGAGAGATGAATTTGACAGAGCACTGAAAGATCTAAGTCGAAACAAGGCCCCTGGAGTAGATGATATCCCGTCAGAGCTACTGAAGTCTCTGGGAGAACCAGCCATGACAAAATTGTTTCACATTGTGTGTAAGATGTATGAGACAGGTGAAGTACCCTCAGACTTTAAGAAAAATGTAATAATCCCCATTCCAAAGAAAGCGGGTGCAGACAGGTGTGAAAACTACAGAACCATCAGTTTAATAAGTCATGGTTGCAAAATATTAACAGGAATTATATACAGAAGGATGGAAAAGCTGGTAGAAGCCGACCTCGGGGAAGATCAGTTTGGGTTCAGGAGAAATGTAGGAACACGGGAGGCAATACTCACTTTACGGCTTATCCTAGAAGATAGATTAAGAAAAGGCAAACCAACATATCTAGATTATGTAGATTTGGAGAAAGCTTTGGACAATGTTGATTGGAACAAACTATTTCAAGTTCTGAAGCAAGCAGGAGTAAAATATAGGGAGCGTAAGGTTATTTACAACTTGTACAAAAACCAGACAGCGGTTGTCAGAGTTGAAGGGCATGAAAGGGATGCAGTGGTTGAAAAGGGAGTAAGACAGGGTTGTAGCCTTTCCCCAATGTTGTTCAATTTGTACATTGAGCAAGCTATAAAGGAAAGCAAGGAGAAATTTGGAGAAGGAATTAAAGTTCAGGGTGAAGAATTGAAAACATTGCGTTTTGACGACGACATAGTAATTCTGTCAGAGAAATGACCTGCAAGAGCAATTGAACGGAATGGACAGTGTGCTGAAAGGTGCATATAAGATGAACATTAACAAGAGTAAAACTAGGGTAATGGAGTGCAGTGTAAGAAAATCAGGTGATGCTGAAGGAATTAGATTAGGTAACGAAACAATAAAGGAGGTAATTGAGTTTTGTTACTTGGGCAGTAAAATAACAAATGATGGTCGCAGTACAGAGGATATAAAATGCAGAATGGCAATGGGTAGAAAGGCGTTTTTGAAAAAGAGAAATTTGTTAACATCGAATATTGATTTAAGCCTAAGGAAGTCCTTTCTGAAGGCATTTGTATGGAGTGTTGCCTTGTATGGGAGTGAAACATGGACGATAAGCAGTGTGGACAGAAAGAGGATAGATGCTTTTGAAATGTGGTGCTACAGAAGAATGCTGAAGATTAGGTGGGTGGATCGCGTAACTAATGAGGTGGTACTGAACCGAATTGGGGAGAAAAGAAATTTCTGGCATACCTTGACTAAAAGAAGGGATAGATTGGTAGGACACATTCTTAGACATCAAGGAATTGTGAATTTAGCATTGGAGGGAAGTGTGTGGGGTAAAAATCGCAGAGGGAGACCAAGAGACGCGTATAACAAGCAGATTCAAGTGGATGTGGGTTGTCGTTCTTATGGGGAGATGAAAAGGCTTGCTCAGGATAGAGTAGGGTGGAGAGCTGCATCAAACCAGTCTCTGGACTGAAGACCACAACAACAACAGCAAAGTATATTAATGAAACATTTAAAGTACATTGGTTTCATCACTTTTATGTTAACACCTGACGCACTCTTCCTCACTTGTTTCCTCCTTGATAAGGAGGATTACTTGGATTCAGTTGGTTGCCATGGTTGTCCAAATCTGGTTTTCTCCTGTGCCCATGTAGACAGCGTCATAGCCCACGCGTGCAGAGCACATTGGATAAGCATGCCAACGCCTTAACCACTTTCATTCCATACATTTTTCATATATTTTAGTTTCCCTTGACCGATTTTAATCCTTATTTTTCTTTGTCCCATGTTAATATTATTCCATCGAACGCTTTCATCGACGTAGTGATGTCTACCTAATCATAGCTTACAACGATATTTCAGTTCTGTTGAGGCCTTCACTGCTACCGTAGCGGCCACGGGGCGCACGAAATCCCCACCGTACTTCACCCTCAGCAGCAATCCCCTACTTTGGCATGCAAGGCATAATCAGGTTAACCGACTTCAGTTATGTTATTTTATGTTCAAAGAGCAGAATTTTTAACATGTTGCCAAATTTGCCTTTATAGTTCATAGAATTCTCCCTTTATAAATTCTTTGTATTCCTGTATACAGTAACTTTTTGTTATTACGTAATGTACGTAAATGCCTAGTAGCCACTGTATAGCGTTATTTTTTGTTCAGGAAAATATTCTTCTTCTGGGTAAAATATGTTTAAGGCAATTTCTCTTCCGTCGCTTCGCCTGAGGAATTTTATCTGCTTCTTCAATCCATATGTCCTGATAGCCTTTACAAACGAATCGATGATTTAATGTATAAATATCATTACATTCTTGACAGATGTTAGTGACAAATGTTAAAATGTTTGTTAAGCTTATGGGACTTAACTACGGGGTCATCAGTCCCTAAACTTACAAACTACTTATTAACTACCTTATACTTAAGACGGCACAAATATCCATGCCCGAGGGGAGATACGAACCCCCGACCGTAGTGGCCGAGCCACGGTGGATTAGCCGAGTGGTCTAAGGCGCCTCGCTGCGGAGCGCGCGGTTGCTCGCCGTGGAGGTTCGAGTCCTCCCTCGGGCATGGGTGTACGTGTTCGTCCGTAGGTTAGTTTACCTAGGTTTAAGTAGTTTGTAAGCTACGGACTGATGACCACGCAGTTTGGTCCGATAGAATTACAAACATTTGAACATTTGTAGTGGCCGTGCAGACAGTGACTGAAGCGCCTCAGTCTCCTCGGTCACCGCGGCCGGCATGTTAGTGACACATCGACCAATTGAGTGTAATTTCTGATTTGTGGAGACTAAATAGTTTATAATGCGGTACCAAATCGTTTTAATAGCCTTAAAAAAGGACTCTATTACCGATATTACGCCATATATATATTTTCAATTTTTGCCGGAGTACTTCATTTCCCCACGCTAACCGACTACCAGCGTGGCGCAAGGCATAGCATCGCCGATTACGGTCCTGAAAACCTGATGACGGTCGCTGGTTCAATTATTTCTTTGTTATTAACATGTTTCCTATGTTCATTTGTAATATCTACTTGTTTCTTATGTTAACTATTCTTTAATTTCTTGCACATTCTGTCTGTGAATAAATAGCTGAGCACTCTCCCCGAGAGGCAGTCAGTACTGTGTGTACGTTTCAGTTCGGAATAAACCCACTTTCAGTATAAATACTGTATTCAGTCGACAACCCTACCTTCGAAGTCAAAACCAGCTTCCATTTCAACGCGACATTGTATGGTGGAGGCGCCGGGTATCCTGTGCAACAGCTGCATCACCGTGGCTCCGATTAGGCAACGGAAAAGCTGTCGCTTGCACGGACTAGAACCGGAATACAAGGAATATACCGAGTACATCCTTCCGAAAGTCCGTATCATCAGAAGAACAATGGACACGAAACTATCGGCAAGCCAGCTGCACATCAGACACCCGTCGGTGTTCTCTGGAGACGCTGGACAGGACCCCAACAAATGGCTAAAAGGGTTCGACTGAGTCGCCAAGTATAACAGGCGGGATCATACAAGGTGCTTGGGCAACGTTTATTTCTACCTGGAGGGTTTGAAAACAACGAAGAGAAGCTGAATGACTGGGAAACGTTCCAGACGGAACTTAAGAAGACGTTTGGAGACTGGCAGCGACAAATCCGCTCGGTCGAAGAACTACTAAAGAACCGAGTTCAACGACATGGTGAGCCGACACAGTCGTACATGCAGAATGTTTTGGCCCTGTGTAACATAGTCAATCCGAATGTGATTGAGGCCGACAGAATCACGCACCTGATGAAGGGTATTGCTGAGGACATGTACCAAGCTCTTCTGATAAAAGACGTCGCTACAACGGAAGAGTTCATCAAGTGGTGACAGCGTATTGAAGAGATGCAACAAAGGAGGGTTGGACGAAAGAAGTATGACAGACTCCCAAATCTAGTCCCTATGGCCGTTGTGGAAGACCAGCATGACTTCGCTTCTCTCATACGACAAATTGTGAGAGAGGAATTACAACAGTTTATGGCAGCTGGGACTATTAGACCGAGCGAGCATCAGATTATGGCCATGGATGTAAGCCCTGTAAGTCACGAGGGAGCCAACGCCGCTGAGGAAGACGTATTTCAGACATTAGCTCCTATCTGCCGCACCCGACGTGAAGAATGGCGTCGCCCTGCTATGACTTACGCTGCAGCCGCCAAACGGCAGCCTATGAGCCGACCGACGCTGCCACAGCCAATTCCCCCGGTAACTATGACGCCCCGTAGAAGAACAGACGTCTGGAGGACAGAACACACCACCGTGTATCCACTATGGGCGCCCTGGACATGTCGTGCGCTACTGCAGAGAGAGAAGGCGAGTATTCGACGATTATTTTACCGCGAGACGTCAGACATTAGAGCAGTTATATCCCAGGCAGTCACCTGCTGATGAGTTCAGTCGACCTATGGGAAGAAGCCCATCGCCGTACCCTGGACGAGGTCGCTCCTCGACGCGCCGCAGCCGTTCACCGTCGCCGTACAGAGGTACCAGCCGTTCCCCTAGACGCCGCGCCCAGGAAAACTAAGCTAGGCGACCATCTACGGAGGCGAGGCCGGCGCAGATGAAAATCCTCCATGGACGACAGTCGCTAAGAAGTCGGGAAATTTCATCGATGTCATAATCGACGGCCAACCTGTCCGAGCACTGGTTGATTAAGGAGCTTCTTTCTGTGTATTGTCAGATAATTTGCGAAATTAAGGTAGCACCCCATAAAAAATCAAAAAACCATTCATACCAGAATTTTGTGCTAATTTGTTGCTCTATTCAAAAATTTTGTGCTCGAGCCGTTTAGCCGGAAATCGAAATTTAAGAGTTCGGTGCTAGCTTAATATGAAGCTAGCACCCCCACTTCTGAAAATCACATTTCCAAACAAAATTCCGGAATTACAACCACGTGGGAATTTTGTGCTCTTAAATTACGCAAACCCCAACCTTCCAGCTGCATTATTTATGTAAATAATAGCAATTTTAAGTATTTTCGAGCCGCGGGATTAAGAGTAAGGTACCCCAATGGAATTTGTTGCTCCTAGTTTAACAATGCCAAACTATAGTTTGAATTATGTGCTTTTAAGATATCCAGGTCCCGAATTTTGTGCTCCACGGGAAATGTCAAATTTCGGACTTAACTTCACTTACTCAACGCTCGAGACAAGAGTAAAGTACATTAACGGAATTCGTTGCTCCTAGTTTAACAATGCCAAACTATAGTTTGAATTATGTGATTTTAAGACATCCATGTCCCGAATTTTGTGCTTGACGGGAAATCCAAGATTTCGGACTTTACATCATTTACGCAACGCTCGAGACAAGAGTAAAATACATTAACGGAATTTGTTGCTCTTAACCCAACATTGCCTGGATTGTAAAAGGAAATAGTGAACTATTCTGCGGGTCCGAAACTGTCATAGTCGAAATGGTTTTTCGTACTGTATTAGCCCAAGTTGTTCATGTAGAATTCTGCCGATTAGCTCAAGATGTTTATGTGGAGTTGTGCAGATTTTAAAGATTTTAATGAAACCGCTGATGGTTAAAAATGCATTTTATTAATTTATATCTGCTTACATATTTACAAATGCGTAAATTGAAGAGTGTAGTTCTGAGGAAGACCTGTCTCTGATTTTATACCAAGCTTCGCATAACTGCGTATTTTGACATGCTCATTACGAAAACTACGACAAACATCGTAAAAAAATAAACAAATAAAAAAAAATCAAGAATTATTATTTCTTATGTTTATTTTCGGAAATATTGCGAATGTCGTAAAATGCTTTAAAGAACAGCTGTACATCTTGTCAAAATGCATACTTAATGCCCTACGCATTTTTTTTCATGGGAGTGACAACTTTCGAGAAAATCGCATTAAACCCCCCCCCCCGCCCCAATTTCATTATACTTTACAATATCAGCGCATCCAAATAGGTTGATATACAAAGACTGAATAAATATCAGAGGCATGTATCCTTCGGAACTTTATCCAAATGTTATTAATGCTAATGTATCACTGAATATAATTGAACAATTTAATAAGAGCTCAAGTTGCAAAACATCACAAATATTGTCAAAAGTATTTCTTACAATATTGCTTCACTTGCAGAAGAAAATCTAACAAATCATTCATCAACAAAAAGAAAACAGTTTTAATCTTTTTATGGATTTTTTAATACTATCTTCATGATGCGTGAAGTAATAGAAATGTATCTTACCGATTAGTACAATTTCCACCATCACTGTCGTCTGCTAGAAAGTTTTCCTCGTTGGCACTTTTCACCACCGCTCTCGTTAACGAAATTTTGCAAACTGCATACAACTAGGTACATTTTCACGAAGAAACCTCGCACTGCAGTGAAAATGTACTCAGCGAAAGTTAAGGAAAAAAACCGATTCTTTGAAGTAAGATCCAGGGCCGTACGATACATTTTTCCAGTTCCATACAATTGTTGCATGCTACCCGTTAAGCGGGTAGTCGGGTAGCCGACGCGGCTGAAGGAGCCCAGCTCTTTTCGGACCTAATATCGATTCTATTTATTTCGTTTTAAGCAAGTTTTTGAGAGATAATGTCATTCAAACATAAGGTTTTCAACAATGAGAGATATCCAACATTCTCTAAACTGTAGCTCCGCTGTAGCCGCAAGGTAAATGAACAGTCACGTATCAATATACAGTTGCATACAAGTTATATGAACACTACCGTTTTCATCATAAATATTTCTCATACTTCAGTGCTTCAAAGTGTATTCTGATTTTGCAGCTTATGTCGTCCCTATTACGATATTACTCTGTGGAGTCCCGTCTCTACATTACTTTGTAGTACGGCCCTGGTAGAGTTACCTACATCAATACCAATCCGAAACAACAAGGCTATCGAAGGGCCTAAAATTGCAATGCTGTATACTAACTAGGCGCAGCGGTCAAAAATCTCATAAACCATCCAAAAACTGACAACGGAAATGCCTCGTAGTAACTTACCTAAGATTACATTGTCTATTAAAGTTTATTAACGCATATTGCATTTTGCATACGTAGTATCCTAACGTTGGTCCCATTATTATTACAAGACCATTAAACATGAACCTACCAAATTCAATTTTACTGAAAACAAACAATCCGTATGCACACAACATAAATAATAAAATATATTTTAAAGGTAAACAAATGTTTCAAATGTTTAAATGTTTGTATAGCTTATGGGACTTGACTACGGGGTCATCAGTCCCTAAACTTACAAACTACTTACGAACTAGCTAACACTAAAGACGGTACAAATATCCATGCCCGAGGGGGGATTCGAACCCCCGACCGTAGTGGCCGTGCAGACCGTGACCGTGACCGCGGCCGGCAACAAATGTTTCCTTTGCAGTCCGCCTTATAACTAAAGCACATGGAGGAAACCTATTTCAGTAAAAAAACTTGAGCGCTTCTCATTAATGCAAAAAGTCAACAATCGGATACGGATTTAAAAGCACATAATGAACCTTAAAAGGGGACGTAACACTACTCTGATGCGTACACTTCTGTGAAAATACTTAACATTGCTATTTACATAAATAATGCAGCTGGAAGGTTGGGGTTTGCGTCATTTAAGAACACAAAATTAGCACAAAATTCCCACGTGGTTGTAATTCCGAAATTTTGTTAGGAAATTTGATTTTCAGAGGTGAGGGTGCTAGCTTAAATTTCGATTTCCGGCTAAACGGCCTGAGCACAAAATTTTTGAATAGAGCAACAAAATAGCACAAAATTAGCTCAAAATTCTGGTATAAATGATTTTTTAATTTTTTTATGGTGGGGGGTGCTAGCTTAACATATATCGGATAATTACGGCCGAACACTGAAGAAAATAATGTTCTGTGATACGGGGGCAACTGTGCTGAAGGTCGCAAATGGAAAGTACGTCCAGGCAGCAGGAACTTATGTCGCAAGAATAACCATCAACAACAGGATCCAGCCGTTTGAATTTGTAGTTTTAACAGAATGTAGTCATAATGTCATCCTCGGATGGGACTTCCTTCAGGCATCCCAACCTATCATTGACTGTGGAATATCTGAGCTGCAAATTAAAGAAGTTCTTCCGACGTGTACACGTAATACAGAATTTTCTGAGAGGTTATTTTCCATTAACAATGTGACAATACCGCCGTTGACAAAGAGAAGATTGCAATCACAACCACAAATGAACGTTTAAACTGTGAAGTGCTTGTTGATAGTAAAAAGTTTATCAGGATCACCAAATAAATTTACATTCCAGCCGCTATCATTAGCATTAGTGGTGGTCGAGGAGAGATTTTGGATCGCTAATTGTGACAAGCAGTCACAACTTACCCCCAAAGGAATGTGTATCGGGACAGCAGAACCAATCCAGGACGGTGAGTTCAACGTCATCAACGAAACCCCATGCTCTGCTGTTAGTACAGACAACACGCTGGAGGAAACAACCGTGGAACTGCCAATAGGGCCTGGACTGACCAAGGAACAACGCCAGCGGGTGTTAGCTATACTGCGCCAATTTTCGGGTGCATTCACACTCCAGCAGGAGAAAAGTCAGATGAAACGGCCCACGATAAAGCACCGTATCAACACTGGAGATCATCCACCAATTAGCTAGCGTTTGTATAGAGTGTCGCCACCTGAAAGAAGGATAATTCTGGAGGAAGTGGAGAAGATGTTGCACGATGACATTATTCAACCTTCGGAGAGTCCTTAGTCGTCTCCGGTGGTCCTCCTAAAGAAGGATGGCAAGTGATGATTCTGTGTCGACTATAGACGGCTGACCAAAATCTCAAAGAAAGATGTCCACCTACTGCCGCGCATTGACGACACCTTAGACTGCTTGAAAGGAGCTACATACTTCTCAACTATGGACATGCAGACAGATTACTGGCAAATCGAGGTTGACGAAGCTGACAGGGAGAAGACGGCTTTTATTACACCTGACGGCCTCTATGAATTTAAAGTAATGCCATTTGAATTATGTAATGCCCTGGCCACATGCGAAAGCATGATGGGCAACTTGCTTCGACACCTTAAGTAGACGACGTGTCTTTGTTATTTAGATGACATTGTCGTTTTCTGGAAAACATTTGAAGAACATCTGGGTCGCCTGTCAACTGTGTTGAAGTGTGTTCAGACTGCAGGACTCCGCCTCAATCCGAAGCTCTTCGTCGCCAAAGAGATAAAAATCCTGGGTCACCTAGTCAACGGAGATGGTGTCCGTCCTGATCCACATAAAGTAAGGGCAGTCACAGAATTTCCAACTCCTCAGCACATTCGTGATGTGAGACGTTTTCTCGCGTTGTGCTCATACTACCGACGTTTCATAAAAGGATTTTGTAACAAGGCACATCCATTGCAAGAACTTCTGCAGGGAGACGTCAAGTTTTACTGGGATGAGACAAAAGAAAGAGCTTCCCGGAGGCTCTAACTTCCTCACCAGTTCTAACCTTGTACGACGAGAATGCGGAAACGGAACTTGACTCAGACGCCAGTTGTTATGGGATTGATGCAGTGCTTGTACAAGTTCAGGAAGGTGCTGAAAAGGTGATAGCCTACGCATCAAGAGTAAAGAGATAAACTACTCTACAACTGAGAAAGAATGTCTCGCAGTTATCTGGGCTATCAACAAGTTACGGCCGTATTTATTCGGCAAACCATTCACCGTCGTGACAGACCACCATTCTTTGTGCTGGCTAACCAGCTTGAAGGATCCATCAAGCCGACTAGCAAAGTGGGCACTAAGACTCCAAGAGTACGACGTCACAGTGATTTTCAAGAATTGGCGCAGACACAAGGATGCCTACTGCCTTTCGAGAAATACATCAGTGGAACACAACAGCATGAATAAAATTTCAGCCCTCACCGAGTTAGGTGACGTTACAGCTGAACAGAGGGAATATCCAGCACTATTAAAAACCATAAGGGCCTTGGAGAAAGGAGAACCGACCCATGGAGAGTTCCAACTTATAAACGGAACATTGTGTAAGAGCAACACGGTCCACTGGGCCCCAAATGGCTACTGGTCGTTCCAACGCATCTCCAGTCAGCTATTCTTAAGTATTTCTACGGTGCTCCAATATCCGGTCATCTGGGATTCGTGAAGACCCTAGACAGAATCAAACGCAGGTATTACTGGAAAGGTCTCTATCGATCTGTCAAGCACTATGTGAGTCACTGTAAAGAGTGCCAGCGACGGACCATGTGCCGCAATTACCTCCAGGGCATCTCGTACCGATGCCACCTGCAACAGCACCATTCCACCAAGTTGGGATCGATCTTTCAGGGAGGTTCTCAAAGTCGACAACCTATAACCGATGGATAATAGTGTACTCTGACTACCTCACACGCTACGCTGTCACCAAATCTGTGCCGACTGCAGAAGCTCAAGAGATCGCAAAATTCTTTGAAGAAGACCTTATTTTGAAGCATGGTACAGCATGCATCTGTGATGATATGTGATCGAGGAAAAGTATTGATGCCAAAATTAGTATCAGAGGTAATGTCAAGTTGCGAAATTGTCCACAGAATGACAATTGCATACCACTCTCAGACAAATGGTCTTACAGAACGTTTTAACAAGACGTTAGCAGATATGCTGTCCATGTACTTCGATGTTGAGCAGGAGGATTGGGATACAATACTGCCAGTCGTGTCATTTGCTTACAATACCCCAAGACAAGATATCACAGGCTTCACGCCGTTTTTCCTGCTCCACGCCCCTAAAGCTGAGACGACAATGGTTACGCTGTTCCCGTTCCAACTGGACGATACTCAGGATGACTATGTGAAACAGCTCATCACCAGGGTCGAAGTAGCAAGACATTTAGCTCGCATACGGACACTGGACGCCTAGGAGAAGGACCTGTTGTACATAGCCCAGGAGATCTGGTATGGATTTTTACCCCTGTACGGAAAGTTTTAATATCAGAAAAGTTATTAAAGCGATAGTTCGGTCCGTATCGTGTCATACGCCGCCAGTTAGACGTCACACCCGAAGTTGAGGATTATAAGCCTTCGTCGAAATGACAAAAACGAACAGACACTGTTAAGTCCTGAGCTTGAAGCCTTTCTACGATCCTGAAGAGCAGATAGGCGAAAATGGCTTCTTCTTCAAGGGTTCTAAGGACAGTAAAGATTCTGATGAAGACACGACAGGAACGGCTGTCGTCGATAATCGTGCAGAAGGGAAGGATTCTCCAGAACTGCCATACAGAGGACCCACGACAAGATCAAGATCCAGGACATTGCAGCTGGCTCCTAAAGGAACATAACAGCGGGTCCCTGTTTCTTCACGAGAGGGAGCAATGCCGCAAGGCCCCACATTCAACGACTGCCGGCGTGGCGTAAGGGATAGCGTTACCGATTGCGGTCCTGAAGATTGCTTGTTCAATCCCGTCCACCAGCAAAAATTTATTTCTTTGTAATTAACATCTCCAGAACGTTTTAGGTGTTTCTTATGTTTAATTGAAATTTCTTCTTGTTTCTTATGTTTACTATTCTTCTAATTTCTGGTACATACTGTTTGTGTATAAATAGCAGAGCACTCTGCCCGAGAGGCAGTCAGTGCTGCGTGTATGTTCAGTTCGCAATAAACCTGCTTTCAGTGTAAGTGCTGTATTCAGTTGACCACCCTGCCTTCGAAATCAAACCTGCTTCCATTTCAACGCGACAATATATTTCCAATTTTTTCTGGGGTACTTCAGGTCCATTCTATTGCGGCAGCGTGTTGGGTAGAGTGCAACCTTGAAAATAAAGTGTTTGTGAAGCTTATGGGACTTAACTGTGCTGTCATCAGTCCCTAAACTTTCAAACTACTTATGAACTAACTTATAGTAAAGACAACACAAACATCCATGGTTCCAGGGAGGCTGCGCGATCCGCAACGTGGCGCCCCAGACCGCTCGGCTACTCCCGCGCGGCTAGAGTGCACCCATGATGTATTTGCTATTCCTTTGTTTTTCTCTTCCAATGAGCACTGAAGGTAGTATAACTCAAAATTCTCTGATGTGTTTCAGTTTATAACTTATCTTCTTAATATTTATTGATGGCGTCATGATATCAGGCGTAAGAATTCTGAAAAGCTTCGACATGGTGCTGTTCTGGTAGTCATCAATTAGTTGGATCGTCCTTTTAATACATCAAGCCATATTGTTGCGACGTATATAAGACCGAGTCCACCTTCAGCAGGTTGAAGAGTAGCTACATTTGTAGCTTAGCTGAAAATTACCGTTGAGCCAAACACCGCATTCTAAACTCTCTCATGGACAGTTGGTAAAGTGCATTTGGTGATAGATCCGTATCAAAATTCCTTTTATTTCCTAAACACTTAGCCAACTAGAGTTCCTACGTGGTGCACTTTCGTATGTCACCACGCCCTACATGTACCATAAATTTGGAGAATTTCGGCGATGACGAGTAGGCGTCCTCTCCTTGTAAGTTAAACATTGGGAAAGAATGTTTATTTGTTCAGACTGCTAGCCAGTAACTAGCATATTGTTTTTATCTTTTATACAACATGGACATTCCTTTACTTCTGTAAAAGTCTCGTGCGAGTACGTTATTTAATCGTTGTTTTTCATAAAATTTTCTATCATTAAAAATATTTTATGTAATAATTTGCTAGTGTACTGTGATTCATTTCTAGGTCGTAATTTTGCATTCTGATGATGACTTCCATAGTGTTGTCGAAGTTTGGATAAATTTTGTAACCATTTTAAAGCAACTTGTGTGGCTTCAATTGTCAACGTTACTTTCTGATTGATTAGAATTGTGTTCCGGAACCGGGATTCGAATCTGGGACTTTTGTCTTTCACGGGCAAGCGCTCAACCAGTAGAGAAACAGAAAAAGTCCCAGGTTAGAATCCGGGTTCCAACATACAATTGCAATCTGCCAGGAAGTTTCATATCAGCGCACCCTCTGCTGCAGAGTGAAAGTTTCATATTGGGAAAAGTGAAAATATTGGACGTATATCATAATAACGACCTAGAATGTTATCAAGAGAAGTAAAACAGCTGCAGGTCTTGTTGTAATAGGTGGATGTGAACTGTTTTCTTCAAAACATTAAATAATTCGTTTCCACAGGCTTTACTTAGAAAAATCAATGTTGTAAATTTTAAAACAAGCGCCTGATCGTTTGACATCATGAGAGCCTACTGTTCTTATTCCGTACTGTTCCAACTTCTGCTACAATACTTACTGATAAACACAGCCAAACGCTTTTGTTAAATCTAAGGAAACGCCTACCGTTTGCAGCCTTTAATTTAATCCATCTAGGCCTCAAAGAGAAAAGAAAATTTAGTATTTCCATTTATTAACAATACTACTAAAACCAAACTGTACATTTCACAGCAAATAATTGGAACTGAAGTTATTATTAACCTTGCATATTACCTTATCAAATATCGATGACACAGAAATAGATAGAAAGTTGTCCACATTATACCTTCCTCCTTCATTTATAAATTAGGGCCTATTTTAACAACAATATTTCACTTTAAACTTGATAGTATTTTGTCAGTTAACTATCATTTAGGTGTTCATTAGTAAATTGCAGAATACTTTAACCCTACATTGCGTGATATTCCTGGCCTGTGGCCAGTTCATATTTCTGGCCACTGGCCGTTTCTTTGCTAACATCGTACGTGTCTTAAACGCGGAAGAAAGACAGCAGTGCAGCATATGTTGAAATGCGGGGTGGGGAGCAGTAGCATATGGCACAGTAGGTGCTGGTTCCCGTGGGAAAGCCCGCCTATGTTACTGGTACTCTCCTCGCATTGGCTGCTGCGTTTCACGTCACGTGATATCTTTTGAAATTAGTTTTATTATATACTAAATATTAATTATTCAGAGTTGAGAATTTGTAATAAATATCTCTCAAGGACAGGCTAGATTTTGACAGTTTAAAAAGTTTAAGGTGCCTTCTCTTATTGTAACAAGAGAAGAGCGATTTTGCAGAAGGCGCGCGACGGTCCTGTTTTGGCGCGAAGTTTCAATCTCGACTTGACTACTATACGTGCCAGACCGCGCCGGTCATGAGTAAAGATTTGCGTAAATGTGATAACAGTCCAGGTCTCAACATGAACTATGGGCAGCATAGGCCCTTATCATATTATCAATAGTTGTTCATTTTTTTAATTATTTATTTAATAAATGGCATCCCTGACAATTAAAAATCTCGTGAGTCGCTTCTTATGTTTCCATCATACAGAACTTATTTTAGACTCACTTGTATGCTGTAGGAGAACCAACGACCTGTGTGCTGTCTTCTGCGCTGGGAACACAACTATAGAAGACAACAGGTTAGTCAGAACTCTATGCTTTCCATAAAGTATTGGACAGCAACTACGGCACCTCGTGCGTACTGTAGGGCGGTACAAACGCACACTGCTACGCAACAGCATCCGCAAGGATGTGGGACAAAGCAGTACTAACTTCTCCGTCCGCAATTAAAACCCTAGGAAGCTTGTAATTGTATGAATTTTGTTTTAGTGCAATATATATAGTAGAAAATGTTCACCGAGGCAGGTTAAAAACATTGAAAAAAATTCTGTAACTCATTTAACATTGGGAACGTTATTATTTATTACCTGTTGCCAAATACTTTCTTTCAAGGACAATATTGGTATCTAACATGTTTTGTATTGCTATGTCTGTTAAATGGTAATTTTTTTTTACCTGACAGAAGTCGTATCAGATTGTAGTTACAATTTAATGCTCAACAGTCAGCAAAATCCACTGGAACGCTCTATGTTGCATTTCTCCTCTGTTCATGCCTGCGCTGCATTCAACGGAGGAACCGATCAATTAAATGCTTAGAACAGATTCCAGTATATACAGTATGCATGATGTTGCCATATGGCAACAAGAAGTACGCCTGAAAATGTAGCAAAAATTTGCGTTGCCGAACGGCAACACCATGTAGTGTAGGGTTGAATAAGTACAGTGAAATAATCGTAAAGACGACTTTTTGCTTTTCCGCGAATGAATTTTGAAGACCTGCTGCACCAGCCCTGTCAACTACAAGAGCTAATTAACAATGGTAGGATAAAATTTGCTAACTAGAAGGAAGAATGTTCAAAAATGTTTGTATAGCTTAAGGGGCTTAACTACGGGGTCATCAGTCCCTAAACTTACAAACTACTTATGAACTAACTAAGACTAAGGACGGCACAAATATCCATGCCCGAGGGGAGATTCGAACCCCCGACCGTAGTGGCCGTGCAGACCGTGACAGGAACGCCACAGTCCCCTCGGCCACCGCGGCCGGCAAGGAACAATGTTCCTATTCATCTTTCAGAATGAAAAGTGTAACTTCTTTAGAACAAGCTCCTAATTTTATTAACCTACTTTATTGTGGGCCACTACCAGCAACATCTTAAAATGCGATTAATCGAATTGAACAGAGTACGAAGCGGAGCCCCGCTGAAGGTCTTCTATCATTTGCTGTAATTATCGGCGCATCAGCGACTGAGCCGCAGTTTCCTCATTACGGGGCTCGCTTTGTTGCGCATGCGCACTGCTGCCTTTCCTCGAGAGGGCAGATGGTATTCCTCGTACTGTCCGCGCTAAACTGGATACGGCGTGCAACGTTGCACCTGCTGCCTCAGCGCCTTTGTGCGACGAGAGTCCTGCTCATTGACAAAGTTTAGTCTGAGAAGGACAATGGCGGGAAATTGGATCAGTATCTCCTACACAGAAGACAACATCGCTAAACAGTAGATTTATCTGTCTGTCTGGCTGTACGTTTGAATGTATACTCTGCAATCCACTGAACAAGACAGAAGAGAGGGCGCGGAAAACCGTTACCAACTACTCACAGGACAGGGCGCTTGACTGTGATATGACGGAATAGGTGTGATGCGTGATAAATTATTCTCATGGTTCGTAAGCAATATGATAGCAGTAGAAATGCTGCACCGTCTGCCACGAGCGGTTTCGTGCTACATTATCTAAACGATTTAATTCATTATACGGGGCTATGCTCCGATGCGCGAGGCCGTTACCCGTCGGGGGTTCGAATCCTCCCTCGGGTATGATTGTGTTGTCTTTACTGTAATTTAGTTTATAAGTAGCTTGTAAATTTTGGGGACTGATGACCCCGCAGTTCAGTCCCATAAGCTTAACAAGCATTTGAACGTTTGAACCTAATATGACAATACATTTTACTAAGGGCAAGCCCACGACAACAATAGAACTGTTTAACAAATTACTTAAGAAACCACAAATACATATCTTAAAATAACACAATTAAAGGGATGTTAAGAGGGAATGAGGCTCTACCTAATCAGATAACATTAAAAAGTTAATTTGGCAAGCAGCCAAGAACTAGCACAAATAAGCTTGATCGATAATGCCCCGGATTTATATTTAACAAATAATACAAGTTATCAGAGCACTTGGCTCCAACACTAATTGTAAAACAGTATTTTTATCTGCTGCATTTCAAATTCTAAGTCTACTCGTCTTCAGGTAGAAATTTCAGATGGAATCAGATATTCAAATGTTTGTAACCCTATTGGACCAAACTGTTATGGTCATCAGTCTCTAAACTTACAGATTACTTAAATACTTTACACTAAGGACAACAAACACAAACACACACACACACACAGACACACACACACATGTTCGAGGGAGGACTCGAAACTCCCGCGGGTTTCAATTGGAAAATTGCCCTCACGTCCAAGTAAAAGCTCTTTTGAAAAGTGTCCAAATTACCAAATACATGATAAAATATAAAAAACGCATAAAACAAGACACAAACCTATTTAATATGATACCGCCTGAGAATTTCCGTGGGGAACTGAGATGCAAATTCAGTTTCAAATATAGTTCTTAATTTCTTCAATAAATTTCCAAGAATTTACTTTCGAAGTGGGTTCTAGATTGTAGGAAAACTTCGAAAGGATAACACCGATGTGTTTGTGATGTGTTGAAGATTTAAGGCAAATGAGAACGTTCTCCGAAGACCGGCCGAGGAAAGAAATATACGGAAAATATTAATTAGATTAAGGGACTAAGTTATTGGTTTCATGTCAAAACCTCTCGAGTAATCTTCGGCGAGAAGGCCAACATTCGAGGGGGGATTGGAATATATCGGAGACACGATGCTGTATGCTAGCACCGACTGCTGTATTTCCTGGTTGTTGTTGTGGTCTTCAGTCCAGAGACTGGTTTGATGCAGCTCTCCACCCTACTCTATCCTGAGCAAGCCTTTTCATCTCCTCATAAGAACGGCAACCCACATCCACTTGAATCTGCTTACTATACGCGTCTCTTGGTCTCCCTCTGCGATTTTTACTCCACACACTTCCCTCCAACGCTAAATTCACAATTCCTTGATGTCTAAGAATGCGTCCTACCAATCTATCCCTTCTTTTAGTCAAGGTATGCCAGAAATTTCTTTTCTCCCCAATTCGGTTCAGTACCTCCTCATTATTTACACGATCCACCCACCTAATCTTCAGCATTCTTCTATAGCACCACATTTCAAAAGCCTCTATCCTCTTTCTGTCCACACTGCTTATCGTCCATGTTTCACTCCCATACAAGGCAACACTCCATACAAATGCCTTCAGAAAGGACTTCCTTAGGCTTAAATCAATATTCGAAGTTAACAAATTTCTCTTTTTCAAAAACGCCTTTCTATCCATTGCCATTCTGCATTTTATATCCTCTGTACTGCGACCATCATTTGTTATTTTACTGCCCAAGTAACAAAACTCATCTACCTCCTTTATTGTTTCGTTACCTAATCTAATTCCTTCAGCATCACCTGATTTTCTTACACTGCACTCCATTACCCTAGTTTTACTCTTGTTAATGTTCATCTTATATGCACCTTTCAGCACACTGTCCATTCCGTTCAATTGCTCTTCCAGGTCCTTTGCTGTATCTGACAGAATTACTATGTCGTCGGCAAAACGCAGTGTTTCTAATTCTTCACCCTGAACTTTAATTCCTTCTCCAAATTTCTCCTTGCTTTCCTTTATAGCTTGCGCAATGTACAAATTGAACAACATTGGGGAAAGGCTACAACCCTGTCTTGCTCCCTTTCCAACCACTGCATCTCTTTCATGCCCTTCAACTCTGACAACCGCTGTCTGGTTTTTGTACAAGTTGTAAATAACCTTACGCTCCCTATATTTTACTCCTGCTTCCTTCAGAACTTTAAAGAGTTTATTTCAATCAACGTTGTCAAAAGCCTTCTCCAAATCTACAAAAGCTAGAAATGTTGGTTTGCCTTTTCTTAATCTATCGTCTAGGATAAGCCGTAAAGTGAGTATTGCCTCCCGTGTTCCTACATTTCTCCTGAACCCAAACTGATCTTCCCCGAGGTCGGCTTCTACCAGCTTTTCCATCCTTCTGTATATAATTCGTGTTAATATATTGCAACCATGACTTATTAAACTGATGGTTCTGTAGTTTTCACACCTGTCTGCACCCGCTTTCTTTGGAATGGGGATTATAACATTTTTCTTAATGTCTGAGGGTACATCACGTGTCTCATACATCTTACACGCCAGGTGAAACAATTTTGTCATGGCTGGTTCTCCCAGAGACTTCAGTAGCTCTGAGGAAATGTCATCTACTCCAGGGGCCTTGTTTCGACTTAGATCTTTCAGTGCTCTGTCAAATTAATCTCTCAGTATAGTATCTCCTATTTCATCATCATCTACATCCTCTTCACTTCCTACAATAGTGTCTCGAAGTTCATTTCCTCTGTAGAGCCCCTCTATATACTCTTTCCACCTTTCAGCTTTCCCTTCTTTGCTGAGAACTGGTTTTCCATCCGTGTCCTTGCTATTCATAGAGCTGTTTTTCTTATCGCCAAATGTTTCTTTTATTTTCCGGTAGGCTGTATCTATTTTTCCCCTATTTATACATTCTTCTACAGACTTGCATTTGTCTTCTAGCCACTCCTGCTTAGCCATTTTGCACTTCCTGTCAATCTCATTTCTCAGTCGTCTGTACTCCATTTTGCCTGTTTCATTTACTGCATTTTTATATTTTCTCCTTTCATCGATTAAATTTAGTATCTCCTGTGATATCCAAGGATTCTTTGTAGATCTTGCCTTCCTACCTATTTTGTCCTCTGCTGCCTTCACTATTTCATCTCTCAATTTTACCCATTCCTCCTCAACTGTTTTATTTTCCCCGGTTTCTGTCAATTGTTGCCTGAAGCTCCCTCTGAAATTCTTAAGAACTTCAGGTTCCTTCAATTTATCCAGGTCCCATCTCCTTATTTTCCTACCTTTCTGTAGTTTCTTCAGTTTCAACCTACAGTTCATAACCAACAAGTTATGGTCAGAGTCTATGTCTGCCTCTGGGTTTGTCCTACACTTCAAAACCTGGTTCCGAAATCTATGTCTTACCATTATAAAATCTATCTGGTATCTCCCGGTGTCTCCTGGTCTCTTCCACGTATACAACCTTCTTTTGTGATTCTTAAACCAGGTGTTTGTTACAACTAAATTATGTTCCGTGCAAAATTCTACCAGGCGGCTTCCTCTTTCATTCCTTTTGCCCAGACCATATTCACCCACTATCTTCCCTTCCCTTCCTTGTCCTACTACCGAATTCCAGTCTCCCATAACAATTAAGTTTTCCTCTCCCTTAATTGTCTGAATAATTTCCTTTAGCTCCTCATATATTTCTTCGATCTCCTCATCATCGGCAGATCTAGTTGGCATATAAACCTGTACTACTGTTGTCGGTGTTGGCTTCGTATCTATCTTGACAACGATAATGCGATCGCTGTGCTGGTCATAGTAGTTTACCTGCATTCCTATTTTCTTATTCATTATCAATCCTACTCCTGTGATACCCCCAATTGATTTTGTATTTATAATCCTGTACTCACCTGACCAGAAATCCTGTTCATCCTGCCACCGAACTTCACTGATCCCCACTATATCTAACTTCAACCTATCCATTTCCCTTTTTAAATTTTCTAATTTACCTACTCGATTAAGGGATCTAACATTCCACGCTCCGACCCGTAGAATGGGGGACTATTTTACCTCCGGAATATTTTACCCGAGAGGATGCCATCATCATATGTTCATACAGTAGAGCTGCATGTCCTCGGGAAAAATAACGGCTGTAGTTTCCCCTTGCTTTCAGCCGTTCGCAGTAGCTGTGTGGCAAAGCCACATTAGCTGATGTTACAAGGCCAGCTCAGTCAATCATCCAGACTGTTGCCCCTGTAACTACTGAAAAGGCTGCTGCCCCTCTACAGGAACCACACGTTTGTCTGGCCTCTCCACAGATACCCCTCCGCTGTGGTTGCACCTACGGTACGGCTATCTGCATCGTTGAGGCACGCAAGCCACCCCACCTCGGCAATGTCTGTGGTTCATGGGGGTGGATTTCCTGGTACGAGTGGTTAATTGACTACGATGAGTAATGCAGAGCCCGCCTCAACGGTGACCCCACCACGTCCATTTGAAGAAAACACAGGAAGCCTGCTTAGACCATCAGTTTTCATGGAAAATATTTAAATTTCAATAATTTTTGTAAGCAGTTTTTTTGGAAACAGCGATCTTAAAACTTTAAATAATTAAAATATGACAGTTCAGATCGCAAGTTGCTGCGCTTTTTATTGGCAACCGGTTTCGATCCTACCTTGTTAGTGGACGGTGGCGGTGGTCGGAGCAGGCGTCTACTGCAGCTGAATTTTGATCCCCAAGTTCCGATTTAACCTTAGAAGTTTATGTTTAACAAATAAACACAAAAAATGTATAATGATATGTGAAATGTGACTCGTTCGCAAGAACAATTTACGTATACCCATGACCTAATCTGAATACTGAGGTGTACACTTACCATGTAATTTCTACAGTGGCCACTAATAACTGTGTACATTTAAAAGTGAAATATATTTGGTAGAAAAACGAAGATAAATCCAAATATTATTCCTTATTAACACACATTTCTGGTTTGTAATAGATTGTATCTTTTTATTACAGAGTGAATGGGTTGATACAGGTAATCAAGTTACAATAAAATTAGGTATATTTTAGTTTAAAGCCAGATTGCAACTTTCTCATACATGGCACGTAAAATTCAGAATTGTTTATGAACAACTAAGACACCATAAACGTATCTTCCTTCGAAAGGTGTCCACTATCATCTTTCAGAAAAATCTTTTCTATTCTTACATTAAATGAGTTATACAAAACAAACAAACTTTTGTAAGCATAAAAAGTAAGGAACAATCTAGTAACTTTCTCTAACACTGCTATTACTCATATACCGCTTGGTCTTTTTCGTGTTGTGTGACGTCACAAAGCTTCACCAAATAACACAGCGTGTTCCATTATGTGACCTGATTTTGAAATTTAATGAATTTTAATCTTTAATTGCAGAAAAACAACAGATGTTTCGTAATAATAATGATTGATAATGCTGTTTTAACTAATCATTCAGGATAACCTTTGGAACCATCTTTAACACAAAAAAGTGGTCTTAGTACGGAGGTATAACTGGTGCTCTTCTGGGCCCGCTTGGTCGTAAATGTCATAATGAATTTATATTACCCTAGTCGCTGCTTTATACTGCTAATTGTGTATTGTACTTTAAGCTTATTTTGGCCATCTTAAAAGCGTGTAAATCTCATTAAAATGATTAAAAAGTTTACTCGAAACTCAATCCTCAGGAATTACAATTTAGTGTCAAGTATGGAGAGGTGGAAACTGCCTTCGCGGAAAGACGCTCTTGCAAGGAAAATGTTTTTAATACCATGAGAATTTTAGAAGAATGACAAGAAATGAATTCGGAAACACATGTTGCTTTCATTAACTTTGACATAGTGTTCTGAGCACTCATCTGAAATAGTCCATAGATAATAATGAAAAGTCTATGGTACCACATAGATCTTAAACATAGCCAAAATCTGTATTAAAACATTAAAACAAAGACACTAAAAGACAGTAAAAGAGACTCAAACAGGTATGATAGAAAAGGTGTCAGACAAGGTTGTGATCTTCAGTTCGACGATGGTTTTGATGCGACTCACCACGCTGTTCCTGTGCAAGAGTCTTCATCTCTGAAAAAGAAGTCATCATTTGAAGCTTCTTAATGTATTCATTCCTTGGCATCCCTCTTCGATTCTTACTCATCACATGTCCCTGCAATACTAATTCGACGATTTCTTGCTATATCAGAATGTGTTCTACCAATTACTGATTCATTCTTTTAGTAGAGATACATCATAAGTATCTCTTCCCCCCCATTCTGTTCAAACCTCATCATTAGTTGCGCCATCAGCGCATATATTATTCAGCGTTCGTCTGTAGCACCAAATTCCAAAAGCTTCTATCCTCTTCTTGTCTGAGACGTTTATCGTGAACGTTTCACTCCCGTACATGTGACAGGCAAACACTTTCAGAAAAGACTTCCTTATTTGATGTTAACAGTTTTGTCTTCTTCTGAAATTATTTTCTTCCCATTACCATTTTCACCTTATAACATCTCTTCTCCGGCCATGTTACTTTGCAACCAAATAGCTAAACTCATCTACAACTTTCCATTGTCTCCTTCACTGGTCTAATTGCATCAGAATCTCCTGATTTTATTTTTATGCTCATCTTAATGTTATATTCTCCTTTCAGTATACTTTTCTTCAATTGCTCTGCCATGTTCTAAGCGTCATTGGGAAATCGCAAAGTTTTTATTACTTCTCCTTGAACTTTAATTTCGTTTCCATATTTCTCCTTGGTTTTGTTCACGGCTTGCTCAGATTGAATAACATTGAGAGTAGGTTACGACCCTGTCTTACTACCTTCGAAACCACTGTATCCTTTTCGTACCCTTCGTCTGTTATAATTGCTGTTTGTTTTATGTACCAGTTGTATATACATTCTCGTTCCATATATTTTACCCTTGCTACCATTATAATTGTAAAAGATGTACTCCATTCAACATCGTCAAAGCTTTCTCAGCAAAAGCTGTCTAAAGGAGCGTAGATTGGCTTTCCATATAATTAAGAAATATTTTATTCATGATATATGGTTCAAGTATTAATCCAATGTGATCTCCTATCTTCTAAGATAAGTATTCAGGAGAGTATGCCCTCACATGTTCTTGTATTGCTCCTAAATACAAACTGATCTTTCCCGAGGTCGGAGTCTACCAACTTTTTGCAGTCTTCTGTAAATATTTCTTTCTTTTGCATTTTTGTACCTTGTCTTCTGTAATTTTCACACCTTTCTGAATTTGCTTTACTTGGAGTTGACGATATAAAGCTGAAAAGGAACTATCATCTAAAAGTTACTCTACATGCAGATGATGGAATTTTATTTTAAAATATAGAAGGAGACTAACAACGCTCAATATATATGTTATATGTGTTCGGAAGGAAACATTGTAACCTCAAAATATCTCCTACTCAAACAAAAGTTATATTCCACAACGGACGATTCCTAATCCTTTCTGAGATTGTTATCGAAAACAAGCAAGGCTCCAAAATGTGATATAGGTATGGAGATAGATGAATACATAGAAAATAAAACCAACAAGCTTCAACATATATGTGGAACTCTATAGGAAAATTTAGAAAACTAGGAAAATATTGAAATTTTCAGAAACAATGGTAATCAGTCTTCATCTTTATGGCAGCGAATCTCGAAATGAGATAAAAAGAGGTAAAAATAACAAACAGGATAAATGAGATATTTAAGAAGTATCAATGGTTGCTCAAGGGACAACTTAAAACAGACAATATTCGGGCAGAATTCGCAAAGTATAATTTTATGAAAAAGATTGAAGTCTACGGGAAACGATGAAGACTTCACCTTAACAGAATGGATGTAGAAAAAATTACAATCGTTGTAAACAATTACGAGCCTTTCGGAAGAAGAGATGTAGCGTTGTCGAGAAAGAGATGGAGTATGTTGCAGTACTTGAAGTGAAGCAGAAAGATATTAGAAAGAAGTCGGAGATCGGATGAAATATTTATGTTCGAAAATTAGGTTTCCTGATTTTTCAAAAAATGTTCAAATGTTTGTTAAGCTTATGGGACTTAACTACGGGGTCATCAGTCCCTAAACTTACAAACTACTTATGAACTACTTACGAACTAGGACGACACAAATATCCATGCCCGAGGGGGGATTCGAACCCCCGGCCGTAGTGGCCGTGCTGACCGTAACTGGAGCGCCTCAGTCACCGCGGCCACCGCGGCCGGCTCCTGATTTTTCAATTATGTCAGTTATAAGGAGAGGAAATGAGCTCAATATTTTACACAAGTTGGAGTTTGAGTATATGTGCATAAGTGGATTACTGTTTCATATTTCAGATTTACTAATTTATATTGAGTGGAATCAAGAAACAAAAAACGTAAAAAGTTCTAAAAAAAACTCAAATTATGCAATCGGTTACAAAAGAAATAATTTCAAATAAGTGGAACCTTTCTTCATAACATTTTAGTCTTTATAGAAGCTAAGAAATGTGATAATTTCTTTTTTATATTAGCGGCTCTGTAGCGGTAATACAGTAACTTATTGAAGGCCGTAATGGAATCCAACAAATTGTAAATACGCAGGAAGCGTTAATAAATACTAACGACGATTCGAATATGCGGCACAGAGTACTATTTTACATAAAAAAAACGTGACAAAATATAACTGCAGTAAGAGCGACATAAGTTACACATTACAGTTATGAGCCTCTGAATATTGCCGACAATCGGACAAGAAGAAGATGAGTAAAAGATTACTTCGTACACCATTTGGAGATCGCTAAGTGCGCTCATTCTCGAATAGTGGATGATTAAAGGCTCGTTAATCATGTGTTGCATGATGGGACAGCTTTATTTTCTTTATGACGTCATATGTGCTACCTGTCGTATGGGATTTTTACTCCCACAGCGCTTGTTTGCTGTGTTTGGCTGAGTATCGTTGAAATCTGTTAATTACTTTAGGAGGAGATGTGAAACACTGTCGCATGCTGCGGCAGTTCTTAGCGATTATCTTTTTTTATGAGTCATACCGTCTGAAGCATGTCGTAAGTTGTCCTTAATCCTACAGCGATTGTTGTCGGAAATGTGTTGAGTAGTTTAGGAGGAGATGTGAAACACACATATAGTTCGAATGGTGAAAGAAGATCCGCTGACAACGGCTCCTGCTATAGCGTCAGAACTGACAGAAATCGTTGGTTCTAAAATTAGTGTTAGAACAATGCGCAAAACCTGTACAGTGCTGGGTACCAAGGCGCCAAGACGCAAACCGTTAGTCAGCAAGTCCAATGCAAAAAAAAAAAAAAAAAAAAAAAAAAAGCGAATGGTTTTTGCAGATGAATTCGTCGCCACGGATGTGACCTTTTGGTACAAGATTCTGTGGAGAGACGTGGATGGCCGCATTTTAGTGTGGCATCAAGCAAGCACAGAGTGGGAGCAAGAAACATGCAAGCAACCATTAAACATGGAGGCGACAGGTGATGGTGTGGGGATGCATGTCTTCCAGAGGTGTTGGCGACCTTGTATTTATTAAAGAAACCATGGGTAGATATGTGTATATACTCATGCAAATTCTGAAGAAAAGTGCTTAGAAGTTGGATTTTGGAGATTATTTTTATTTTCAACAAGACAATGATCCCAAGCATACGGCGGAAACTGTCAAATTATGGATTCTATACAACACGCCTCATTGCCCCACCGAAGTCTTCGGACCTCAGTCCATCGAAAACATCTGGATTGACACATTTGCTTGCATATATAGAAGAAGAATCTACATAGATACTCTGCAAATTACATTTAAATGCTTGACAGAGGGTTCATTAACTACTTACATAACCTTTCTCTTCCGTTCCATTCCCTAATAGCGCGCGGGAAGAAAGAACACCGAAACCGTTCCGTTTTCGATCTGATTTTATTAGGATGGTCATGTCGCCCTTTGTAGGTGGGTGCTAGCAAAATATTTTCACAATCATAAGTAAAAGTCGGTGATTGAAATTTCGTACAAAGATCTCGCTGCAACGAATAACGTTTTCCTTTTAATGATTTCTATCTCAAATCGTGCAACATTTCCATGACGCCCCCCCCTCCCCTGTAACGTGATAAAACAAAACGAGCTGCCCTTCTCTGAACCTTCTCAATGTCTTCCGTCAGTCCCATCTGGTAAGGGTCCCACAATGGGCAACAGTACTCCAGGAGAGGACGCACAAGTGTGATGTACGCAGTCTCTTAGGTGGAGCTGTTGCATCTTCCAAGCGTTCTGCCAATGAAACGTAACCTTTGGATCACCTTTCCCATAAGATTTTCTGTGCGTTCCCTCCAGTCTAAGTTGTTGGTATTTGTAACTCCGCCGGCCGCGGTGGCCGAGGAGACTGCGCCGCGTCAGTCACGGTCTGCACGGCCACTACGGTCCGGGGTTCGAATCCTCCCTCGGGCATGGATATTTGTGCCGTCCTTAGTGTTAGCTAGTTCCTAAGTAGTTTGTAAGTTTAGGGACTGATGACCCCGTAGTTAAGTCCCACAAGCTATACAAACAAACAATTTGTAACTCCTAGGTATTTGATAGAATTTACGATCTTAAGGTTCGACTGATTTATCGCGAAATTGAAGTTAAGCAGATTTCTTTTAGTAGTCACGTGTATTGTTTCACACATTTCTTTATTTAGTGTCATCTGCCAATTTTCGCCCTAAGTAGAAATTTTGTCTAAATCGGTTGGCAGTTGCTTTCGATCCTCTGTTGACTTCACTAACCGATAAACGACAGCATAATCCGCGAACAGTCTAAGGGAGCCTAAATCGTTTATAAACACAAGGAAGAGTAGGGGAACTATAACGCTTCCCTGAGGAACGCCAGACATCATTTCTGTTTTACTCGATGACTAACCGTCAGTTACTACGAACTGTATCCTTTCTGACTGGAGATCGTGAATCCAATCGCACAATTGGGGCGATATTCCATAAGCACGCAATTTCATTAGAAGCCGCTTGTGGGTACAGTGGGTAATTATCGTTTCGGATGTAACAAAAAATGTTTTTTACACTTTGCTACAAAGACTGAGGACTGTCATACAGAGAAAGAAACGCATCACCAAATACTGACTGATGATTGTCCGAATACTTTTCCCATTGTATATTTCGATTTTCGTTTTTCTTTCTTACCTAAGTCATGTTTTGTTACTAGTTGTTCTGCATATGTTCAAACTGACATACGTATTACACATTTGTAAAGAATGAAATATATTTTTGAGTGAAAACATACTGAAAGTTTACTTCCAGTGTCTGAATACTTTTGTCCGCCTCTGTCTGTCTGTGGTCCCACAGTGTTCGTTTAGCTTATCTGCACGCAGCCAGCTCGCTGTTGTGTAGCCTTTGTGCTCGCTGAATTCGACTTGCGCCGGCGTTCTTGACCACGGCATCTCTTCGCTCGTTCTTCCTGCTTCACTATCGCTGCCCTGCGGTTTGATACGCCAGTATTCGCTTTTTAGATATCCTGCAGAGCCACAACTGACGCACGTCCGCTTTGGCTTCTAGAATACCACGAGAGCCACGGAAACGAGGATCAAAACAGAAAGAGGACGTGTTTACTTACGTCTGTTTTCGCATTCCTGCTTCGACTGATAACGTTGATCATGATGACGACGTCGTTATCAACGTCGTTGGATGTGGCAACAACCACGTGGAGAGACGAGGGTGTGCCCGCAGATGGAGTTGCTTACGGTTCATGAGAGTATACCTGGCACTAAACTACTTCACTGAAATCAAGTTTATAAAGACGTCAAACGGTGTGATGAACGTACCATTTCTGAATACGCCTGTTCTCCAATCACAAGGACATTACGATTGATACCCACCTGTTTACAAAATTTGTAACACTGTTACTTTGGTGTTAGTCTTAGGGATCAGTTTGCCTCAAACTGATAAGGTACATTCGCAGTGTCTCACCGATACAATAGAAATTTAGAGTATAACCAAAAATTACTACACCAATTTTAGCTGCCCATAGCGGTAATGTACGTCAGCCTTGATAGCGGTGTAATAATGAATAGGACAGGAAACCCAGGTGCCAGTATAACGTAATGGTTATTATTATTTAACTATTATTGATGCATGTTTGGAATCTCGAGATACAAAAACATGTTAAACACACATCCAACCACAAAGCACACTGATGTAGTGCTGCAGTTGAGTATTGAGCAACTTGAATCGTCCTCGGAAGCAACAGGAATTGTAGCTTTCTTCTAGGCGTGTTGATCAAGGTTTTGAACATGGGTGCATTATGAATGAGGGCATGAAGGCTGATGATAGCGTTGCGAAAATTTTCCACTAGCTAAGGAAGTATACAACCAAAGATTGGAATAGACACGTTGCGCCAGGTCTAATGGTTGTTGGCTTTATGTGTTTATCTGGAATTAAGAACAGAACCAGTTGATGAAGTGAAAATGAATCCTGAACCAGATAAAATTTTGTTACAACATTGGGGGACAGAGACTTATCTCGCTATTATTCAAGAATACAACTGTCTACTTTGCCTGAATTTGAAGCCTTAACGAATACGTTCGGAGGTCGGTTCATGTTCTTTTCAACCAAATGTACCTCTTGTTTCACGGAAGAGAACGAGTAGTGGAGCAAGAAGGCTAGATAGCGTTTGCAGGGTCTCATTCTTCTACATGTACGTTACTCGATGAAGACGGGAATACAATTTGAAGTAAAACCTCTTAACATCTTGTTTACGTCATTTCTCACTCTTCTTCCTGTGGCAGGGTCCACTGTGTGGGCGGAGTACACTAGTTCAGCGCCCCGGCGCGACCGTGTGTCGCTAGTGTCGGCAACGGAGCGAGAGAGATAGCTGTGGAAAGAGTGAGACCGCACAGCACTGCTCTGCCCTGGACTGTCCAACGTAAACGAAGTAACACAGAAAGCGCAGCTCTGAAAGGTGGTCGAAGAACGGTAAAACAAGCAAGCCATTTAACGTTTAGGTAACAGTTTTTGTATGGCAGAATCACTACGCGAAGCTTTAGATAATATCAATAACACGAATCGAAGAAAAACTTAGAAATTTTGTGATCCAAATTTGATTCTATTAGTGTTGTACATGCACACTCGTCATATATACAGTAGGCTTCTTCTGGAAGATACATGTTTGTTAAATGAACTAGACAATAAATGCACTACTGACCTTATAATTGCTACACCAAGTATAAATGAACGGTGATCACAAAAAAAAAAAAAAAAAAAAAAAAAAAAAAAAAAAAAAAAAAAAAAAAAACAGCTCAAAGACGCAAAAAAGAAGTTCATAAAAAAATTAAACATGGTCTTTCCATGCAATGTAATTGAGGAAGTGCAAAAGAAATCCTAGGGTCTCATAATCTCATACTCTACCGTAATTACTATCCTTGTCAATGAAACACACGTAGCCGGCCGCGGTGGCCGAGGGAACTGAGGCGCTTCAGTCACGGTCTGCACGGCCACTGCGGTCGGGGGTTCGAATCCCCCCTCGGGCATGGATATTTGTGCCGTCCTTACGATAAGCTAGTTGATAAGTAGTTTGTAAGTTTAGGGACTGATAATCCCGTAGTTTAGTCCCATAAGCTTAACCAACATTTGAATATTTGAAACACACGTAAGATCCATTGCTTTGAAAACCAGGCCAGACGGCGAGAGAGGAAGGATTTCAGATGTGGGATAATGCCTACAGACACGCAGCTAACAAACCTATTTCGAGCGCAGTACTGAAAGTTTCATTTTAGCATTAATCTGACTTGTACGTTTATTTTAGCATTCCCCTACATAAACGTATAAACGACGTTTCACTGCTTATCATTAAGATTTCCTTGTCACATTTCATCTTTCCCCCTATGTATTATTGCTGGTTTTTCACACTCAACGTCAACAACAACAACAGAGTCTCAAATATGTTCAAATGTTTGTAAATCTGTCGTACTCATTTGCGTGGTTATTATTCCGTAGTTTACAAACTAGTTAAACTAAGTTAAACTAACCTAAGGACAAAACACATCACCAAGCCCGAGGGAGAATTTCAACCCCCGACGAGGTAGGTCGAGCGATCAGCAACGAGGCGCTCGGAGTCTCTCGGCACGTTTTGTGTCAGTTTATGTTCTGGGCACCTGATAAAAAATATATTTATTTGTTACGTCGATGTGTAGCATTTATATGAGTTTACCTCAGGTTGTAGAAGATAAAACAATTCACTTGAAATAATTGCAGCATTCGTCTCGTCACGGTAATCTTCTTTTCTAGCTCCGAATTTGAAAATTAAACATTTATTTAGCACTAGAACTACTACATCTAATGAAATGCAATAAATTGGTACAGGAACATTTCCATCAATTTATTTTACTTTAATATTTTATTATTTTAATTCGTTGCTTCACGTTTATCTTTAATGTATTTTATTAACGCATTTGTAAAATGTTTGTGGCCATTGGAAGAAAAATTAGGTTCCCCTGCACGTGCTCTAATTAGACGTTGTACTACACTCACTATGTCCAAATATGTCATTGACATATACAATATACGTATCCTTTTCCCAGTATATTTTTATTTTACTCACTCAATGCAAAGCAAAGTACCTTTTTTTTTTTTTTTTTTTTTTTTTTTTTTTTTTTGAGTACATGTCGTAAATGACTGAAGTGTCACTTATACTAAAATTTCAACGTGTAAGTAGATTGGCATTAAAAAAATGATCTGACATACCTGAAGTCTGACTTGGGGAAAGGTACTTCACTTAAAGGACATATTTTCCCTTATTCCGGAAGAAGTTTCATTGTGGGACGCTGTTATCTTGTTGAAGTTGCGTGTCAGTCTCTCTTCAAATGTAAGAACTCTTCTTTTTCTTCCGCTTTTATCCTAGAGTGAGGAAAAAAGTAGCTGCCGGCACCTACTTATTCTCCCACGTTCATTACTCTTCTTACAGTCCCAAGTGAAACTCCAGTAGTAGCTTGAACTTTTTCAAGGGAACTCTCTTATGCGATTTCATCCTGTCTTTTGCGTCGTCCGACATAAAATTAATTACGTTATACTCAGTATCTCGTGTCGGGTTCTGCAGAACCCTTCCTGCACGAGTGATGCAGACTACAACGCCGCGCTATTTATGACAGTCTCTATTTTTAATTTTTTTTTATTTGGCTTCAGGCAGAGCCCATTTAATCAGATACAAATCTTTAACATATGGAAGCAGCAACACATGAACTTAGATAACTAGAAGACCGACTGATGCGACCTCCTCTTAGAACAAAGTAATGGTCTCGCTTAGCGCTTAGGACGATAATGCGCAACGGCCTCCCCGACGAAGAAACCAATGGACTGGCCCGCTGCTCAGGACGGCACTGCGCATCGGCCAAGGCATCCAGTCCTGGTGAATTCGGTATTGTTGGAGCTTATACCTTACGAAGCGATAGTTCGTTATCGGGGTGCTTCGAAACGCCATTTGATTTACGCGATTTACGCGATTCACTCTGTTTAGCCGACCGCGGTGGCCGAGGGGACTGAGGCGCTCCAGTCACGGTCCGCACGGCCACTACGGTTGGCGGTTCGAATACTCCCTCGGGCATGGATATTTGTGCCGTCCTTAGAATTAACTAGATCATAAGTAGTCTGTAAGTTTAGGGACTGATGACCCCGTAGTTACGTCCCATAAGCTGTACAAACATTTGAGCACTCTGCTTACTTGGCAGTGTCTACTTGATATTTTTGTACTGTTTTTCAACAATGTCAAAGAGAACATACTTAAGTGGTTCAGAAAAAGGAAAAAAAAAACTTGCTATTCAAAAAGAAACCATCAGCAGACTACCTAAAATTACTCATTTTCCTGCTGAAGAAACTAACAGGCAGAGTGATTCATTTACCTCATCAGCTCAAGATATCTCTAAAAGCTTAGAAACGGTGCCCATGTTTAACACAGAGGATAACATTTGTGTTTTCGAGTACATCAATTCCAGTTACGAAGACAGCTGCACACACATCACAACATGCTTCTTCTATCTCAAGCCACTTGGATTCACCAGACAGAAGTATGTTAGAAAACATATCTCACGACCCTGGTAAGTATTGTGATGAAATTTTAACGGAAGAAGTCAGTGATATTTGGATTCAAAGGGGGCCAGATTTTTTCCAAAACAGAAATAGCGACTTCTCAAAAACCACTATACATTTTGCTGATGTAAGTGGTAAAACAAAAACCACAAAATTAACTAGGACCGTTTTCACTCGCAAATTGACGAATGGCGAGTGTTTGGAAAGAAAGTGACTTCTGTATTCACCATCCATGAAATCTACGTACTGTTATTGTTGCCGTTTATTCAGTAACACTGTTGGCAATAATTTTTCTTCCAGGGGAATGCAAAGATTGGAACCATATAAACTATTTATTAAAGGAGCATGAGTACAGTTTACACTACAGGGAATCAATGACGAATTATGTTTCAAGAAGCAAAATTGTTTGACGAGTTGATGCTGGATTGCTTTTCGAGTTTAATGCTGAGGTCAACTATTGGAGGAGCATATTGAAAAGAAGTGTTGCAGTTGTTAAATTTTTGGTGTCAAGGGGACTAGCGTTTCGTGGAGAAAATTATATTTTGGGGTCTGAAAACAATGGAGATTATTTGGGATGCTTAGAATTAATAAGCGAATTTTATCCTTTTCTGTACGAAAGTATGACAATCGTGGCAAAGGAAATACATTATATTTGTCTGCAAATATTTGCAATGAATTTATGAATGTAATGGGACAGAAAGTGTTAACTACGATTGTCGACGAATTCAAAGCAGCCAAGTGCTATTAAATAAGCGTGGATTCCTCGGCAGTTGATCAGACAACTTTCATCGTTCGGTACGTAAAAGATGGCCAGCCTGTTGAGAGATTTTTGTAATTTTTGCCAATGGAGGAGCATAGGCTCAAAGTATAGAAGACACTGTTATGAAGTTTTTGGATAGCTCTGACAGTTCAATAAAAGATTACCGCATTCAGAGCTATGATAATGCATCTAATGTGGCTGGAAAGTATTCAGGTCTTCAGGCAAGAATAAAATAAATCTTAATTTACTTTTTTTACCATGTGCCACACATTCACTAAATTTAGTAGGTGTTCAGGTGGCTGCATGTGTTTCTGAAGCAGTAGCATACTTCCAGTTTTGTCCAAAACTGTTCACCCTTTTTTTTTTTTAATTCTTTATTATGGCTTTTGGTGACAGTGACCATACAGCCAGCGGTTATTACATTGACAAAATTACAATAGAATTGAGATTCTTACAATGTACAGCACAATATTAATAAGTATGTTACATCATATAACCTTAGAATAAAAGTAGAAAAAGAACATGTAAAGACATTAAACAATACATATTTAACAGTACGACAGATATTTGTAATACAATAAAAGTGCAGAAAGCATAGGACCAAATGAGAGGTGCAAAGACAAATAAAAGTCAAAATATAACATAAAATCACTTATGCAGTTTCCCGCTGTGCATGTTCAAGGGAAACACACTAGCTCTAAAATTAGAGCTGTATGCCAGTGACTTTGAGGTAGTCCTTCAGTAAAGTGTACTTAAGCTTGTCGAATCCATGAAGGAGGACAGTGACACTTGTGGGGAGGGGGTAACCCCTCGCGACCAGCGTTCGGTAGAATACACTTTGTGCGGCCGTGTACTTGGTGCATGCCAGTATGATGTGGTTGAGATCCGCCACTGCCGTTACATCTTTGTCGCAATGCCGAGAAGCGAGGATTTTCAAACGGTGTAGGTGGGCAGGGTAACATCCATGCCCCAGTCTCATCCGAATGATAGACGTTGCATGACGTCTACTAAGCGTCATCGATGAAAACCACGGTCGGGAGGAGACATTTGGTTGTATAGCTGCCAGGTGTCCTCCCTTAAACACATGAGAGAGGTGCCATTCATGGTCCCAAGTGCGATAGGCAGCTTTCCGAATCTGTATATGGAATCGGCGTGGGGCGTTGTTGTCCTTCCGTAATACTTCTCTTGGCAAGGCGGTCTACTGTTTCGTTATGGGGTATACCTCGATGTCCTTTAATCCAAAGTAAGTGGATGTCTATGCCCACTGTCTGTGCATTTGTAATGGCCTCCAAGACGTCCAATATATATCTATTCGTTCGTTTGTCAAACGTCGGATGTTGTAATTTTTTCAGCACGCTTTGAGAGTCGGTGAGGATCAATATAGAGTTAAATGTTCGTGCGCCGTAATAAATGGCCTCCCTGATGGCTAGTAACTCTGCCGTGTAAATAGATGACGCAGGCGGAAGCGCAAACATTTTTTAGGTGCCGTTAGAGGGGCAAAAGAAGGCGTATCCCACCCCTGCTTCAGTTTTAGAGCCGTCAGTATAGATGTGAGCGTGCTGTGGCCAGTTGCGGAGAAGAAACTGTTTCACGTCGAGAGTGATGTTGGTCCCCGTTGTGTAGTCTGATGGCAAATGTGTCACCGGGACTGGGTTGAAAAACAGATGATAAGAATAACGGAAACAAGGAAGTTTGGTGTCCTGTATGATGAGTGGGAAGAGATGTCTCCATTTCTCGTAGCTGCGAACCAGTAAAGGAACTCGGGTCATGCCTCTTCTGTGATGCATTTCTGTTATGTTCCAAAATTGGTGTACCGTTTTGAGAGAGGCACTATCACATATTGACGCTCGGCTGAGGAGGAAAATATCGGACAGCATCTGTCGACGTATAGTTAACGGCATTTCAGACGCTTCCACGAGCAAGGCGTTGGTGGGCTGTTCAACCTTTTTCTGCTTCGAACAATCGATGGAAAGTTTTGTACGAATGTTTAGGTGCAAATAAAGTTCTGAAGTCCCTCTCTGAAACCAGATGGTCTGCTCGTGCTGACGCTCTTAACGCTTTGCATAATAGCTTCAATGATATTTTTGAAGCTTTATAGTCAATTAGTAGCAACAATAGCCAGTGGAAACAAGAAATGAAGCTCAGAGCCTTTGCAAGAAAATGAAAAAACTCGAGACCATTCTCCTAACGGAGATATGGGATGACCTTTTGAGAACTATCAACAACACAAATCCACTATCTCATCCTCCGACTGAATGTGACTTCCACAAAATCGGATCGGCAAAGATGTAAAAACGGTGAACGGTCAGCGTTCCACTAAGGATGTTGTAATGCTTTCCAATCAAATAGCTCGTCTTCTCTGGATTTGCAGCGTGGGGACGGGCGTCACCATGCAACCATGCAATACGATGATTACGTCGGATAGTATTGCTGAATTTTTTTTTCGGAATTGTTTCTGCAAACTGTTTTCATAGTACTGAGCACTAATTGTGGTCCCACAATCGAAGAGCTGGACAACCGACAGGCCACCAAAATCGAATACGAAGGTCAACACCACTTAAGTGAAATTTGTATGAACAGATTTCTGTGATGGTTTCCACTTTTGACTTTGCTATTTGAGACAATATCGAAAAGGTGGTAGCGAGTTTCGTCCTTGCTGACGGTACTGACGAAATCGGTGCACGACAATGCCCACCCATACACTACGAAATTCGGCGAAATGCTTGCAAAAGAATACAGCATAATAAACTTTAAAAATGTTGCTTGAAATTTCCCCTGCCCTTTACAACTATGATATAAGTGCATGTTTCGATGCTGTGCATTATCATCAGGCTATAGGCATACAAAATATATTGCTAAAGGTGTACATTAATCTATACTGAGACAACATCTTGATGTTTGTGGCAATGAAGATGTGAAAACAGAAGGATGACCTATGTAAGATTATGTCATGTTTCTGTTTTCACAGGTTCAGTGCCACAAACATCAAGAAGTCTATATGGATTAATGTACACCTATAGCAGTATATTTTGTATGCTGTTGATGATGCACAGCATCGAAACATATTGCTGTTAAATATTTTTAACTCTTAAATCATAGTTGTGACTGGTAGCAGAAATTTCAAGCAACCTGTTAATCATTTAGATACAGTCGCGATAGACGCAATGTCAGCATGGCTTTAAATTGTTTAATAACAAACACCATACAGCTTAGACGAGGTGCGGCCACGGCGCCATATGGCTCGCTGGCCTGCTGTGAGGCTTCAGGCGGGTCATTGAGGCTCGGACAGTCTCGGCTTTAGTCGGTACCTCTCGGAAGTACTCGCTTCTGCACGGCATTTTATGCTGCTGAGAGATACGGCACTGTTTCTTGCGGCTTATGTTGCGATTTTTTCCAACAAACAGTGCCGATTGTCCTTACAAGAACCACGTTTGACCTCTAACGCTAGAAACCTCACTAAATCATGCTTAGAATCACAACCAGTCACACTGAAGTCCTAAGTGACATCTCGCAAGTCTGAACTGAATAAGTATCAGTGACCTTCTTGCCGGCCGAGGTGGCCGAGGGGACTGAGGCGCTTCAGTCACGGTCTGCACGGCCACTACGATCGGGGGTTCGAATCCCCCATCGGGCATGGATATTTGTGCCGTCCTTAGTCTTAGTTAGTTCAGGGACTGATGACCCCGTAGTTAAGTCCCATAAGCTGTACAAACATTTGAACATTTGGACGTTCTTCTTCCCCCCTCACACAGTGGTATGCATTTTTGTGATGTCTGTACAACGTAATGAACTGACAAGACAGTCCCTAAGTATTCACGTGGTTTGGATGAGATTTGATGATGTGTAATTAAATGTGTTTGAATGAAAAGAAACAATATCAAAGGATCAAAGATTACAGAAAGGAATTTTTTCCAGACTCAAATAGAAATTAAGAAGGATTTCAAAGTAGAAGAAATAAGAACTGAGGACAAGGATCAAAGATTTCAGCAAGAAATTTTTTCCTACTCAAATACAAGTTTCGAAGGATTACAAAGTAGAAGAAATAAGAAATGGGGACAAACACGGCCAAAAAATGAAAAGACAAAATAGGGAGGAAAGTGAAGGAATACTGGAGAAATATGTAATAGGTAAATTATTTCATTTATTTTCTCGACCAGAGATAACGGATGTGACGGCAGCAGTGACAATGAGAACCTCTTTCGCCATAGAACACTTTATATTTCACACTGATACAATTTAACTACTAATAAGTTGTGCATGTGAATAGGTGTGTTTAGTAATGCTAGATAGTACTGGGAACATGCACTGTTACTTTCATTTCTTGTGAAAATTCATAGTGCCGTTTAAAGTACTGACTACCATCGGCTTGTATCGGAAAAAAAAAGTTCGTTGCTGCAGAAGGAGGTTAGAATACGGGGAGACGGCCCTACACTGAAGTGAAGCCTGCCTCCACCGTGCTGCTGAGTCTTAGAGAAGTGTTTGTATTGCTGTGATGATGTCTGATGTCACTTAAGTCACCAATGTAACCTCTGCCGTGATGTACGCCACGTTAAAAGGGTGAAAATTAGCGTAAAAATAAGTTTTCAAATATATGACGAGTATATTGAAGTGCTTACTCTGTGCTGACGGTCATTTCAGTGCATTAACACTAAGAAAGGTGGGCCTACGCATATTTTGTATGGAGAAATAGCAGTCTACGACTGCCCAATATGGTGGACGAGCTGCAAGTGACGCTTGCGCTTGGCATAGAACAGGCCTCAACAATTCCGTAAGCGGGAAAATTGAAGAGCCTCAACGGCCATTACGGTGGCAAACTTCCGCGCGAACTTTAAATGTTCGTAAGACTCATTTGATTAGCGTGTGATTTAAGTCACGAAAACTATGTCTCATTAAAATATGTGACTACACAACAGCTTCAGACTCTTTGAATATACAGCAACTATCTGCTGTGTGTAAATTGATTACACATTCGGTGTAGAAATCGGTCAACAGCATTTCTTCTTCTTCAGTATACCGAATTATAACATTTAGTGTTTTAGCGTTCTAAGTGCAGGACTTGCACGCAATTTATCGTCAGACAGATTTTTACACTTTCTCAGCATATTCTACGATGGTGCACCTTTTGTACAAATATTAATTTCGGAAGAGTTTCACAACACTTTACGTCTTTGTTTAAGTGCATGCTGTTTTCTCCAATATTTAGATAATTTATAGCCTAAAGTAAAAAAAAAAAAAAAAAAAAAAAAAAAAAAAAAAAAAAAAAAACAGAGCTGCCTGAATCAGCTAATGTTAAAAATCGACTGTGAAAATGAAATATTAGATCAAATACATAACTGTAAAATAGCGTCTTACCATGTGAAAACAGCATCCAACCACTACCAAATTGTATCAAAAACATGAAGTATGACATAATGTTTTCTTAACTAAGTGCATCTAACATTAGCATTAGGGTGTCTAGCATGAATAATCACTTTTTTAATGATGTAAGCCAAATACCTTAGCCGGCCGCGGTGGCTGAGGGGACTAAGGCGCTCCAGTCACGGTCTGCGCGGCCACTACGGTCGGGGGTTCGAATCCCCCCCCGGGCATGGATATTTGTTCCGTCCTTAGTATAAGGTAGTTGATAAGTAGTTTGTAAGTTTAGGGACTGATGACCCTGATAAGCTTAACAAACATTTGAACATTTGAACAAATACCTTACAGAAGCGTGAACTGCTCAAAAGGAAACAACTATCGCCATAGGGTTCAACTTCACAATGTGCATCCTGTGTGGCTATCTGTCATTCATCTATGGAACTATACACAGTTCTGCAAACCCTTTTCTGTTGTTATACCTACATGTAAAGCAGACGTCCTTTAAATTCTGTTTCAAGTTGCTAATATTAATTTCATAAGAAAAAATTCGAACTGCAGTAAGGTAACTGATCTAGTGTTCGCAATTAGTTATTTTACACAATCATAAAATGCAGCTTTTTGAACTTCCTGTCCACCAGTACAACCTAAAGTAGCTCGTTTTTAATAGCTACCAGTATTGTAAAAGCCTGTTATTAATTTCTTACAATCCTATATTGTCTTCACTAACATCCTGTTAAGCAGGAGTAAATATCTCTGAACACAGGTAGTAGGGCTACTTGTATTCCTGGGAAATATAAATGGGAAGACAGTATTCGTTCTTTTTATTGCTTTCTTAAATCGAATTATGCAGTTAAACACTGAGCAACTCTTCACCATAGTGCTATATGTATATTGCAATAGTCAAACAATACAGACGTGAATACCAACTGAGTGTATATACCACAGTAGCTATATAATACACGATTTATCTGCTAACAACAGCCGGCCGCGGTGGCCGAGGGGACTGAGGCGCTCCAGTCACGGTCTGCACGGCCACTACGGTCGGGGGTTCGAATCCCCCCCCCTCGGGCATGGATATTTGTGCGGTCCTTAGTCTTAGGTAGTTCATAAGTAGTTTGTAAGCATAGGGACTAATGACCCGGTAGTTAAGTTCAAAAATGTTCAAATGTTTGCATAGCTTATGGGACTTAATTACGGGGCCATCAGTCCCTAAACCTACAAACTACTTATGAACTACTTACGAACTAGGACGGCACAAATATTCATGCCCGAGGGGGGATTCGAACCGCCGACCGTAGTGGCCGTGCAGACCGTGACTGAAGCGCCTCAGTCTCCTCGGCCACTGCGGCCGGTTCGTAGTTAAGTCCCATAAGTTCTACAAACATTTGGCCGGCCGCGGTGGCCGAGGGGACTAAGGCGCTCCAGTCACGGTCGGGGGTTCGAATCCCCCCTCGGGCATGGATATTTGTGCCGTCCTAGTTCGTAAGTAGTTCATAAGTAGTTTGTAGGTTTAGGGACTGATGACCCCGTAGTAAAGTCCCATAAACTATACAAACATTTGAATTTGAACAAACATTTGAACATTTTTTGCTAACAACACTCGTATTTATATGCCGCTTACCACTATCATGGCGGCCGGCCGAAGGTTCAAATTATCCCGCGACAGCAGCGCCGTTAGGGAGTCTCGTTATTTTTACCAGGTCTTTGGCATGTATAACGCCTCCTCCATTTTATTTTAATGGCTTGGGTGCTGCAGCCGTGTGTCTGTGTTCTCTGTGGCTGGAGCACAGCTGCCACCCCGTCACGGAGGAGCGAGCACGCACCGCGTGGCGTCCGCGTGCCTTGTGATGGATGGCGCTAGCGTTGCGCTCTTGCTGCCGTCACGTCAGGGGAGATGGAAGACCCTGCGTCCTCAGTGAAGAGGCGACAATGCAACTCATGTACGCGTACTGTGCCCATAGTTGCTACCATGGATGAGGAACATCGTTGGCAGCAAGCCCCTACCACGCCGTAGCGGAGAAGCGACGCAACTGTCCCAGATTGAAGCGGCTGATCGCCGCCATTTGCAGGGAAGAATCCTAGTGTTGGCGTTGTGATCTGAGGTATATAAGATGTAACAGTAGCAAAATGAAGCACAAAGTAAACGCATGTTTGTTTAAAAAAATTACTGATTATTGCTGTCTGTTTAAAAAGTATTCTTAAATGATGAAGTTTCCTAATTTTCGAAATAACGTCCGCATAGAGACACGAAATTTAAGAACGTAAGGCTCTTTTCTGATAAGGTGGAGAAACTTTTCATCGAGATATTTGCATAAGATGAGTCCATGAAACTTGTAAAGTAGGAGACAGAGCGATCATTTTTTAATTCACGTAATTTTCTGTCTGGTCCTGTTTACTTTTCGCCGACCACTCTGTACGTTTTACACGCTTATTTTTGTACATCACATTTTTGTCTACATTCCTTTCCATATTACATAGAATTTTTCTTTCAACTACCTCGAATTTGGGTATGAATAATTGTAATAAATCATCAAATTTTAAATACGCATTTCATTCGCACATTACTTTTTAACAGAGATAGTACTTCTAAAAGTTGTTGAGTATGCAATATTCGATCAAGTAATTACCATTTACGAGGTACAATTACCACCTGATAAGTGTCTAAAAACAATAATTCGATCTACTTCTGCATCATACTTACATCTACATCTACATACATACTCTGCAATTCACCGTAAGGTGCGTGGCGGAGGGTATACTGTACCACTACTAGGCATTTCCTTTCCTATTCCACTCCCAAATGGAGCGAGGAAAAAAAGAATGCGTATATGCCTCCGTACGAGCCCTAATTTCTCTTATTCACGAAAAGAACGTCGTCTTTCTTCCAGTGATCCCCAATTGAGTTGCCGGAGCATTTCCGTGACACTCGCGCATTGGTCGAACCTACCGGTAACAAATCTAGCTGCTCGCCTTAGAACCGCCTCTATGTCTTCATTTAAACTGATCTGCTGCGGGTCCCAAACACTTGAGCAATACTCAAGACGTGGTCGTACAAGCGTTTTATAGGCGGTCTCCTTTACAGGTGAAGTACATCTTCCCAAAATTCTCCCAATAAACCGAAGTCGGCTGTCCGCCTTACTCACAACTGTCCTTACATGTTCCTTCCATTTCATATCGCTCTCCAATGTTACGCCTAGATATTTGAACGACGCGACAGCATCAAGAAGCTCACTACTAATGCTGTATTCGAACTTTATAGGTTTTTTTTTCTACTCATACGCATCACCTTACATTTTTCTACATTGAGAGCTAGCTGCCATTCTTCGCACCAACTAGAAATTTTGTCTAAGTAATCCTGTATGCTATTACAGTCAGTTAAAGACGACACCCTCCCATACACCACAGCATTATCAGCAAACAGCCGCAAATTACAACTTACTCTGTCCATCAGATCATTTATATAGGTAGAAAATAATAGAGGTCCTATCAAACTCCCTGGAGCACGCCTGACGATACACTCGTCTCTGATGAACACTCGCCGTCGAGAACAACTTACTGCGTTCTATTACTTAGGAAGTCTTCCAGCCAGTCACAAATCTGTGAACCTATTCCATAAGCTCGTATCTTCGTTAGCAGTCTGCAGTGTGGCACCGCGTCGAACGCCTTTTTGAAGTCGAGAAAAACACAACCACTTATATGTGATAAATACCTCTTATACGCCTAGTTATTCATTCAGCAGAAAATTAGTATTTTTAGTAATTTATATGCAAATAAAATATAAGTACTTGACATGCACCAAAGTATGTTTCTCAGTTTTAGAGAATCATTTGGAAGAGGAAACCTAAACAAAAACAAACGCTCGTGATTTATTATTTCTCCATGAAAATACTATACGGTATACAAGTGATGACGGATCTGTGAAATGTAACGCTATTTCCGTCTTCGTCTTTGCTCGCGTTCTCACTGTTATAATTAAAAGCAGCACACGAACGAACCATTTTTACGCACGCTTGTTCTGCAAATGGCGACTTCTGTCACGTTAAATGTGGGGACGCGCCACTAGCGTCAGCGAGCGGTCTAATTTTTATTTAGTAAGTCTGTGGTTGACAGCAGCGATGTTGCTGATCACGTGACAGCGGCCTGAGCCGAGTCAGCGACGGTCGGGATGTGTGTATCTGCACAACTGAATGTCACACGTGTGTAGGTGGACAGCTGCTGGACCGGACACGTGCTGACATATAAAGGCATCTGAGGTTGAAAGCTGTTGGCCCACTTATTTTGGTCGTCATTTTACACATCACGTGTTGTAGTTAAGGTATTTGTGGCCATGATTGCTGACATGGATAGTTACATGACCACCTGGAGGAAATTACCAAAGCGTAAAAATGGTAAGGCAAAGGGGAGTGACAATGTTCGATCTGAGATAGTGAAATATAGGAGAGAAGCTTTGCAAAGACGTTTATTCCATGTCATGCAAGTAGACTGGAAAACAGAGAACATTCTTATAGAATAGAGAGAGTCAGTAGTAGTCCCTGTATATAAAAAAGGAGACAGGAAAGATTTCAGAAACTATGGAGGAATGTCATTGGTTAATACAGATTATAAGATTTTATCTTGTTTATTGCTTAACCGCTTAAAAGGAAATGCAGTAAAGAATATAAAATTGTTTAATACAGGTTATAAGATTTCATCTTGATTATTGCTTAACTGCTTAAAACCACATGCAGAAAATAATATTGGGGATTACCAAAATGGCTTCTGCAGAAACAGATCAACTACTGACAATATATTTGTAACCAAAACAGTAAATGAAAAAAAAAGTTTTGGAATATAAACAGAAAATACATTACCTGTTTATTGAGTTTACGACTCCCATCTATGGCAAAACGATTGGAAAGCGTTGACCTAATTTGGATTCCCAGTTAAACTGCTAAATCCTTGTGAATATTTCGCGATTATAGTTAGTATTAACGACACAATAATTCGAAACCTATTGCGTAGTGAGGCGGATTTTCGTGGATCTTATTCTTTATGACATCATATCTAATGAACTACACTGGACGATAGAGGCTATCAGTCGATACAAGTGGGTTCTAAAGTATTATCATCGGCAGAATGAACTAAAGTGGTTCGACTCACGCAAACGTAGGCTTCCGCGGCTGTTGTGACTATTAATAAAATTCTTCGTCATTTTATAAACTCTACCGACGTTAATCATGTCAAATAAAAAAAAAAAAACCTGGTTGCAAAGTGCAAAGAAGTAGGAAATTTGTTCGTCGAAAGAAACAAGGCATGAATATCGCACAACCTTGGGCCACCGTATTTGTGTCCTTTTTTTTTTTTTTTTTTTTTTTTTTTTTTTTTTTTTTTTTTTTTTTTTTAGTTATGTTTGTAGGGCTTATGGGACTTAACTACGGGGTCATCAGACCCTAAACTTACAAACTACTTATGAAGAAGCTAATACTAAGGACGGCACAAATATTCATGCCCGAGGGGGGGGGGATTCGAACCTCCGACCGTAGTGGCCGTGCATGGATGACGAACCGAGACTGGCACGCAGCAACCAGCTCGGCCACCGCGGCCGGCTGTGTTCCATTCAGGTGAATCCAGAAAAGAAGGGATGGATACTTTGCGGAAAAAAGTATTTAAACATAAAGACAGTTCCGCTCATCAAGCTTCTGCACAAATAGTGCTTTGTGCTAAAGAGAAGATTTTGAAAATTGCTTGCACAAGGGCGTTTCAAAATAAACAGGAGTTGAGAGGAAATATATTTCGCACATGTTTGTAGAGCTTATGGGACTTAACTACTTGGTCATCAGTCCCTAAACTTACAAACTACTTATGAACTAGCTACAACTAAGGACGGCACAAATATCCATGCCCGAGTGGGGATTCGAACCCCCGACCGCAGTGGCCGTGCAGACCGTGACTGAAGCGCCTCAGTCCCCTCGGCCACCGCGGCCGGCCTGCTTTTGAAGTCACGAAAAAGAATTAACCTTTCAATGATTTTGAGACCGAAGTCGACCTGAAACAGCTTAATGGAGTTGACATGGACCTAATTTTATATTCTGGAAACGCATGTACGAACATTATTAATCACATCGCCCAAGAAATGAAAATCACAGTGATTAAAACAATTATTGAGACCAAATCAAAAATATCACTTATTATTGATGAGAGCACAACAATTAGCCAGTAGTCATCTTTAATAATTTATTTAAGAACCAAGCTGCCTGACATGAGAGAGCCCACAAATATTTTCTTTGACGTAGTCGAGCTGAATAATATTACTGCCGAAGATATTTGTTTTGCTCTATTGTTTGGAATCCAGGGGATTTTCTAATGAGTTCCTCAAAGAACATCTTATTTCAATTGCAACAGATGGAGTAGCAGTGATGATGGGAAGAAAAAAAGGGAAACAGCATTTCCCACATATTTTGGTTTGGCATTGTGCTAACCATAGACTTGAATTGTCAGTTGCTGATGTAATGAAAAGAGGCTACCCATCACATATGAATCAGTTCGAGTCTTTCCCGGACATGCTATATTCAGTGAACCACCAGTCACCAAAGAACGCTCGAGAGTTAAAGCAGCATGCAGAGATACTTGAAATTTTGAAAATAGGTAGAATCTTGGGCACCAGGTGGGTAGCATCGAGCTTTAGAATGTGTCAGCAGTATGGAAAAACTTTAAAGCTACAAAAGACGATCAAAGCAGGGAGTCAACTGACAGAGGTATGTACGAAGGTTTACTAACGTGCATTACCAAAGTTGATTTCGTTTTCTACTTAGCTCTAATGTCTGATACCCTTCAATAATAAGCATAACTAAGTCTTGGGTAGTAGAAGAGTTAAACTTCTTGAGCCTAGCAGATTTTATGATTGCCTGAAACAGCGAATGGAGAATCGTCTTCTGCAGAGGATATTATTATCTCTGAATGTGCAAAAGTGTTGGACTCATGGACTTGGCCTGAAAACACTACAATAACATATGGTGAATCAAGTGTAAAAACCTTATGTTGTTGTTTTGGTCTTCCAGAGAGAGTGACTCTTAGATATTACTTGATGGAGAAGAAAATGCAAGCATCGCACCTTCATCTTCTCAATGCAGTGAAATGTGTTGCCATTTCTACTAGTGAATGTGAACTTGGGTTTTTTGCAAATGAACCTCATTATCACACCTACAAGAGCTTCACTCCATCCCTCTACTGTCAGTAATCTGATGTTTGTTAAATTGGTTGGTTCTCCACTACAGGTGTTTCAAGTCATGGACTATGAAGCTCTTGGTATATGAAAGGCAGGCATGTCGCTGCTGATGCCAAGAGTAAAGTAAGAAGGCGTGCTGACTACAGCAGCATTGGAAACTGTTGTAATGCTAGGTGATGTTAATTACAATGTACCACTAGTTTTATAGTTAAGGGGCAGTGCACTGTGCACTAGCCTACATTTGAGGGGTTCTGTGGAAAAGGGGCATATGCCACCAGAGTATGTTGTGTCAGGAAATGGGAATTAAGGAAATATAATTTTCGATAGTAATGTGAACTCCTGCTGTGATAGGTCTACCAACAATTGATACAGTAACTAGATGGTATTTTACGAATACTAGGCCACTATATTACAATTTAAAGTACAGAAAATGAAATTCTAGACATGAAGACACATTACATAGCATGTCATTAATAGTCGAACTCCTAATCAACGTTTTCCTGTACCATTGTATCGTCACTACTGTCAGTTATCAATTACTGATAAAAACTCGAATATATTGGAGGTACAAATTGCAGTAAGCTTCGAATATCCTTGAACTTTGATGCCTTAATTTTACATCCATTTTGATACTTAGGAACTAACTGGCAATCTGCAAGCTTTGTAAATCGTCCACGACACTTCTGTAAGCTAACTCGCACAGGTCTCTCAGTTTGATTGTGTGAATATTTTATATATACAGAATGTTCACTAAAAAATGTTCAAATGTTTGTTAATCTTATGGGACTTAACTACGGGGTCATCAGTCCCTAAACTTACAAACTACTTATGAACTACTTACAAACTAGGACGGCACAAATATCCATGCCCGAGGGGGGATTCGAACCCCCAACCGTAGTGGCCGTGCTGACCGTGACTGGAGCGCCTCAGTCACCTCGGCCACCGCGGCCGGCCAGAATGTTCACTACTCACTAATCTAAGCACTATTGCATTTCTCTGTCTGCATGCTTTTTGTCAACAGTAACGTTACATTTGACGATACTATTCATTGTAGACGACAAAGACACGAAGTCGTCTTCCTTCATTTCAACCATAATGAATGGATTTGTTTGCTTGCTCTTTCTTATAAGTTAAATCAATTTTGCTGGAGTGTACACAGCCTGTGTCTTACTTTTCAGCTTCTCGATAACTCAAAAACCCCTTAAATTTATCGAACGTGTGATCAGGGAGGAGAAATTTGTGCTCAACAACATTTTATCTAGGAGGTACAACCACATACCTAGGATAATACAGTTCTTATTTTGTCCAACACACGAATCAGAATAGATTATGAGCCTTTGATGACTTTCTTCCTTCACCATGTATAAAGCCCTTAAAACCCAGCTAGCTACTTCATCCGCCCCACTATATGCAACATTCTCGGACCACACACACACTCCTCATCACTAAAATGGTGAATACAGAAATTAATTGTCCAAAGTCGAAATACAGTATATGGTGTTGGCAATGCTTGTTGTAAGTCCATACACAAAACGAAACGAGTGCATCTTTACCATCCTGTTTTGACTCATTTTTCCGAGCACTATATGCAGCTTCAGCTTTCTCAAGGTGTAGTTTGATATCTGTGGTTTCTTTGTTATTATGTGCCTTAGCAGAATCACAAATACTACATGTATCACTCGACAGGAATTTAAAACCAAGATTATGTTCCTTGTTGAAAATGATTTCATACACGTGTTGTTTCACTGGGACTTCATCTGTACTTTTAAGATCTTCACAGTACAAACGATATATTTAAGCAATCGAGTGAATAGAGGTTATAAAGGACCTATTCGGATTCTGCGTTCTACTATAATGTGATGTGTACCTTGGAAACATTCAATTGTGATTTCTAATCTCATTTTTTCTCTCGTTATCAATGAAATGAGGTCTGTTAGAATGCTTGCCTCTTCTATCCTGTCTAGGTTTATGTACAGTTACATGTGTTGTAGATTCATGACTCTCAGTGTCATTTTCTTAATTGCTATGGACAGTCCTCAAACGTTTAACAGATGTGGCATGAACAGCTAAAACTGCAGTCCTACTCACTTCAACCTCAGTAACTGCAGTGTCAAGAATAAAATACCTGAAAGAAACCTTCCTCTGGTTTACTGTTGGAACGTTCCTTTTCTTTGGATGCACTTTTTTGCACTTATTAGGCTACATTAAACCATATAAATAAGCATTTTGCTTATTCTAATCTCCGATAAAACTCAAAAAATATTGCCTCCTTCGTTCAATGTTGACATTGTTGACTATTTGCAGAAACTATTTTGCAGCATGTATCATTGGCACTACAAAACACTTTTCCCTTGGGAATGTGTCAGTCTTAAAAACACAGCTAATGTAATATGCTTTCTTTTTCAAGGAATGGGCACATTCCACTGTGCTAGATGGCATCGGCTCTCTTCCTGTACCAAAACCACAAAGTCACTCCACAGATGGAATGTGCCCCTTTTCCACTGGGGCCCTAATTTTTCAACAGGCAAAGGGTAATAAAAAGAAAATTATAAATAGAAACAAATTAAAAATTGATTGGTGCTCATATGAACAGTTGTTTTACCTTCTATTTAAATCTGAATATCAGTAGTTTACAAAGTGAGCTGATAATAGTCTTTAAAAATTTGTCATTGGTGGGACAGCAAATGGACATAGCATTGAAAGTCCTCAAATATTTTACTAGAATTTTGCATTTTTGTCGGTTTTGAAAACATTGAGTTCCCAGTAATAAAACAATTTTCTACACGATGAAACACCAATAAATGTTACATTATTAAAACTTACTTATAAAATTTGTAATCAAAGAGTGTCATGGAAGGGACAAGGAATTGTCACAGGTAGGATACATATGAAGTAAAATCTGTTTTTATAAGTTAAAATTTATTTTAGTTTATCAATTTTAGATGAATGAGTAATTAAAATATTTAGACCTTACTTTCTATTTAAACAACTTTGTAGGAAAGTTATGTTACCAATAATTAATTTCAATTGAGTCCTAATTATTTCACTTTAAAAAATCCACCACGATTAAATAAGGTGCACTGTAATTTATTAGTTAAATTTTCAGCCGCATTAAAAATTGATTCAGTTGAATCACGGGACACCAACCATCGTCTTTATCATTTCGGGAGCCAAACAACGTTACAAAAGATTTTTGTAGTGTAGTTTCTATGGATGGTTTTTGTTGTATTATGTCTTTTGGTGGTGTTTTATAGGTTGAAGTATGCGTTCGGTAATATTTCCTTGTATTGTTTTGTATGTCGGGGGGATTGATTGGAATCACCTATTTCATTTGAGGTGTATTATAGTTCAAATTTACTGTAAGATACCATTTTCTTTTTATTACTCAGGGGCTAATGAGAAGGGCATGCTTCATTTGAGGCAATAAACTGAACTCTTATATACCACATTATCTTGTATGTTTAGTGTTTCTTGGTATCACCTGCTTCATTTGAGCTGTAGTAAAGTCAATTGATGAGTCCGATACCATTTTTTTTTTAGTTCGACATGCTGAAGTCGTCATTGGTAAAGGTCGACGGATGATATCCCATGATTCAGTTATGAGTAATTTTTGCTGCGTTATATCTAATATCTGAGTGCCTCCAAACTTTTTTTAAGGAAAGGAGCACTGTATATAGTCTGTAAGATGTCTCGCCAATGTAGAAGTAATAAATTGTCATGAATTATGGCGTAGTTTTACTATATCTACAGCGGAAAAGTAGTGCGCGATACACAACCTCTTTAACTTTTTGTTGTGAGCAAGCTTCGTAAACGTTTGAAATTATGTATAAACGTTTTTGCTAAGTGCTAGATGCTCTTATTCGCAAACAGCGGATAAATAAAGGGTCGTTATTCACACGTTGAATGATGCGACAATTTTTTGCGATGCCATATCTATCGTACTATCTGTCGTAGTTGGTTTTTACCCCCACAGCGTTTGCTTACTGGTGTTAAAGGAAATTTGTACAAAGACAAAGTTTCTTTGAAATGTGTTTAGTTTATCACGAGATGTGGGGCATTTTCGCCTGATGTAACAGGTTACTGCGAATTTAACTACTCGTGGAGTATCTCCTGAAATATATGTCGTAGTTGGTCCTTAAGGGGGAACGTACACGAAAAACACGTACACATATAACCTGTCACAAAATCCACAATTTTCGAGTTACATAAATTAAATTATGTACAATGGCTGATGGTAGTTCAAAGCTACTACAGAAATTATTTTGTAATTTTAATTTAAATTCTGAATTTTTTTGGAAGTTTTTGAGTTTTTCACAGTGGTACAATTTACTAAGAAAGGTTCTATGAAATTATGTTGCACTTTTTGCAGTATAATCACAAAATTCATATAAAGCTACCCACAGAATCATGTCACTTTTGGGATATTAATTGTAAAACATCACATAGAAATTTTACTTCTTTTGTTCTATATCTTGGCATACGTGAATGATATTAAATATTCACGCTGTATACACGTTTTTTTTTTTTATATAATGCAAAAGACATGCCAAAAATCACAGTCAAATCTTGTCTTGTTTTGAAGAAAAATACACCGGAATAATGAAAACGGTTGTTCTGAGAAAATACAATTTAAAGTTAAACATGGTTTTTTGTTGTCATTCCCGCTTTCAAAAGCTTCCGGATCTGTAATGAATGTCCTTATTACCTTCAAGACTTCTGGCTCATTCTTTTCTGTCTTGTTTGCTTTGCAAAGTCTTCAATGGATTTATTATCTACAAGTATACGTTGAGTGACAATACCTACAAGATGTCGCGAGTGAACACTCCGGACTTGAAGCACATTCACTGCAATACTTATATCGTATCTGAGCTGACACCATTAAGAAAAATAACTGCATCATAACTTGGAATTTTAACTACCTTGCGTGAGAAAAATATAGTTTTGGAACAAGGTTTCCACATGAGTCCCTTCAATGACTCATTAGAATTTCTGGTTTTGCCATGAACACATTTATTTGCAGGGATGTTATTCCACAGCCTTCTTGACGTAGTATACAGACATTCCCTGTATTCTGACTGTAAAAAAATTGAAAAGGAAACGCCACAGAAACAGATAATGCGAGAGAATGAAGAACAAGGAAGATGGCGTTGCCCTAAGCAAGCTATCACAAATTATTATTTTTTATCGCATTTAGAAGCGGAATAGGAACATAATATTTGGTAATTGAAATTACAGTGCCATGCCGTAAATGAAGAACCATTAAATTTTTTTTTTCACAATTTTGGTCATTTTTATGTACGTCCCCCCCCCCCCTCCTTAAACCCACAACGATTGTTATCTGATAGTAAGGAACACATTTTCCACGCTTGGCTGAAATCGGCCTAGTAGTTTAGGACGAGATGTCTAACATAGATACAGTCACACACACACACACACACACACACACACACACACCCACACACACACACACAGCCGGCCGCGGTGGCCGAGGGGATGAGGCGCTCAGCACGGCCACTACGGTCGGGGGTTCGAGTCCCCCCTCGGGCATGGATATTTGTGCCGTCCTTTGTATTAGTTAGTTCATAAGTAGTTTGTAAGTTTAGAGACTGATGAGCCCGTAGTTATGTCCCATAAGCTATACAAACATCTGAACATTTTGAACACACACTTCCATTTTTATAATAGGTATAGATACATAATGATTACAAAATTAATTTAAGGTACTATTTGGTTTCATGGGTGTTAATGAGTGGATCAGGAACAGAATGTTTAATAGTCATTAATCACATCAAATTCGTACTGTTCATCATGTTACGTATCATAAAATATAAAAGAAATTATGTAGTTTTTTTGTTTTAATACAAACAGTGAAATTAATACCGAGAAGAACAACAGTCGGTTTTGTCATTTGAGTGATGTAGGACAGCGCGTTCTTCAGTTTCGCCGGCCTTCTCTCTCGAGGAGTCCGGACCCCGGCTGGCGAGTTGACGAATGTGGTCCACCACTGGCTGGTTACAGCCGCGCTGGCGCAGCGCCAAGGGACATCCGTCGCACGTCGTCACAAGGACGCCATACAGGAGGGCGCCCGTTCTTCTATGATGCGGTAGTAGCTGAACACCACCCACAGGAAGTACAGCTCCAGCGCTGAAACACCGAAGTGATTACACTGAAGCTAATCCTAGAGACCAGCGGCTGTCACGATCACCAAATTTTCTCGCCAATCAAGACTCACTACAGTATCCTGGATGACTGATGTGTCATCCCGTAACAGCGAAAATAACAACTGTCCACGCCGAGCAGATTCCACGTGCTCAGGCGAACTTCCCTGAAGGTTTATACTAAAATAATCAAGACATCTACATTTTCAGTTGGAAGTTCGCAACCTTATTGGGAATAAATAGTCATGGGAGAAAAAAACGTGAACCATTACGATCATTACGACGATATACGCCTTTTGTCAGTGCAGTTCCATATTCATATTTACAGAGGCAACGTGTTGGCAATCAGCTGATTTCCCTTTTTATTGTCGGTCCATATACAGTATTACCAATTAGTTCAAAATTCATTACTTAAAGCTTCCGGGCTGAGATGCCGTGGTCCATACATGAAACTTTCCCCTGACGTTTCGCCCTCGTCTGCGGAAGGCATCCTCGGAGGTAAAGCGGCGTACTGCAACGAGAGCGCGAGTAAGCGTCGTATATATAGGCAAAACAGAGGGGGCCGCTGTCAGTCATATGGTGTCGGCTGTGCTGAGGTCTCTGCTATTGCCAGGAGGTCAATCGAGGGGTTGTGAAAGCCGTGAAAGCCTTCATTCTATAGTTCAAAATTAATCGCGCGCAAAAATGCGATTATTAAACAGATCAGTTTCTCTGATCACTGGTATAAGGGCTCAAGATTTTTTGATCGGTTGTGTAACTAATGTTAGTGAATCCAAACTGATTTCCATCGAACATGGGGTAACATCCAATATAAAGGATGACGCAATTAATATTGTTTCTCGGAATATTTGAAAAAAAAAGTGAAATCATTAATCCGATTTGTGATAGATGGCGCTGTAAACGGTAAAAATGACGATGAGTTGAAAATTGTTGGAAGACTGTATAATGTCGAACAAATGTACACCACATTTGGAAAATCAAAAAACAGTTTTTGATATTTTTTGTAATACTATCATGTGACTCCTTCCACAATCGATGTACGTGGTCAGAGTGTTCATTGTACTTCAATCATTCGGACAGTACACATCTCCACGCAATTTTCCCAAGATGTTAATGACTACAGAGAGAGTAATTACCATTTCCTCGTACTTTGAAGGTTATATAAATGATAAAGGAGATGGTTAGACAGGAATGTTCCTTCTGTAACGACCTTTCGCAGTATTGACCGACTGTTTGCTGAAAATGGAAGAGTTAAATCTAGAGATAGAGTCCGATGTCTATTGTTCGCGATATTACAGTTTTCAACCATTTTAAACTCATTTTTATTTTTCCCGATTCCCATGCCATCTATACAAAACCTACACATTTTTACCCACGTTAGGTTACGGTAGCAACACTAAAAGAGGGCCTTTGTGATCGCCTTTTGACAGTTCGAAATTTAAATGAAAATAACGGCTTAAACGCTCATCTGACACGAACATTGAATAAACACATTTGTAAAGGAGAAAATTCTCAGCAACTTTTCTCTCTTATGTTTCTTTTTTCCGTATCTCGAATCGTTTCAGAGATATTTGTAAAACTAACGGCGATTTGATACTGTGTCTGCCTGCATTTTGCTCCCACCGCCGTTCAATCGATCGGCACCAAATTTTTCAGACGTAATTGGTGACCAATAGCGACCAGAACCTGTTTTCAAATATTTCGGACACGAAATGGCTTAGTAACACCAATAATAGGCCGTTTGTAATGTCCTTTTGACAGCTCCAAATTTGATTGCAAATAAGGGCTTAACACTTAATCTAAGACGAAAATTGAATAAACACATATGTAGAGGAGAAAATTCTCAACTTTTCGACTTAGATTAAGTAATAAGCCGTTATTTGCAATTAAATTGCGAGCTGTTAATATACATCACAAATAGGGTGAATAAAAGTATTTGTAAATTCTCAACTTTTCTCACTCGGGCTTCGCAGCGCGATTCCTCAAATGCTATATAAAAAAAGTCTCTCACAAAATTTCGTCCTGCGCATATTTCCGGCAGTAAATGGACGTCTAAGACTGAGATGGGTGTGTGTCCCATACGTCACTGTGTTTCAGAATTACACTACTACACCAACAAGCTTCTAAGGGATGTGGGAGGTGCCTTGAGGAACAAAGTGAGCATAGTAACCCACGCCGGGAAACGTCATCCAATGACGCTACAGAGCGTCGAAGTTGCTGGAGGGGATGTCTAGCGGCAGGAGCTGGTGCCTGTAACTTGGACTCTCCGTAGCGTCGTTGAATGGCGTTTCCGGGCAGGGGTTTCCATGCTCATTTTGTTCCTCAAGACGCCTCCCACGTCCCCTAGAAGTTCGTTGGTGTAGTTGTGTAATTCTGAATCACACTGACATGTGACACACACCCATCTCAATCTTAGACGTCCATGTACTGCCGGAAATATATGCAGGACGGAATTTGGTGAGAGAATTTTTTTTTATTGCTCACCATGTCAGGAATCGCGCTGCTAAGCCCGAGTGCGCTAATATTTGCAAAAATAACGGCGATTTCACAAGTCACTTGATTTTACGTAAACCAGTACAGGCAGAGAAAATGAACTTGAAAGAGAGGACAAACGACCATGGCAAGACAGGTGATAATATTTTAACGGAAAATATAGTAAAATATAGGAGAGATATTAAAATAATAATTTAAAGAGATAAAAGTTTGAAAAAGTGTATGTTTGACAAAGATAAACTCAAATATCAAATAATTTTGGTAGTTTCTTAAAATACTACCAAGGAGAATATTACATGTTGAGTGCATAGATACCACAATAGTAAAGAATTAATCGCATCGTACAAAAGTTTTTTATTATTTACATTTTTATAATTTTTTTGTCTGAATTGCTTGGAAAAAATCATAAAACCTTAAGTAGTCCCTAAAATACGCCAGTTTGATTTTATCTCGGAGAATCCAGATCTGCAAGAAAAACCACCGGAGTGGTTGAAGGGGGGGGGGGGGAGGGTTAGACCTTAGAGGTGAACCAGTTTTATTGTAACGTTTTTAATCCAGTTTGTATTTTTTCAAATATTCCGAAAAAACTGTTCTAAGTGCCTCACCCTGTATACCATTTCAGTAATAAAAGAACCTGCAGCTGTGATTTCATGTCCATTGTATTATAGGGAACCGGTTTCGGCAATATAAATCGACAAGAGACCATAATAGGCTTGGAGACTTTGAACTGCGTCCCACTTTTCCGTCCATTCCACAGACTGGCAAATCATAATAAATTAATTTACCAGTAATATCTGAGTAATTCAGTTCACTGAATTGTTACTTAGTTATATAACTCTACTACACTTACTGATACGGGGAATCTTCCTGTTTGCTAATGTTCTGCAGCTTCACTATCATTAAGGTATTGTTCCACTCAGTAAAGTAGAAAGATTATTACCTCGAAAGCGGTAAGTGTTATAATCAAAAGGGAGCTCTGCGCAATTACGGCTGAATTTCAACTGGGCTGCTATCTACTTTTTTTTTTTTTTTTTTTTTTTTTTTTTATTTACACATTCTCTTCAGTGTAAATTTCTTGCCTAATCATACAGTTCTTATCCCTAAGAAATCAGAACTTTTATGTCTTAGAAGAATGAAATTACAAAAATACTAATTTACCTTTTTGATGAAATTAATAAAATATGAATGTTACAGGTAAATTATTTCAAAATAATCAATGGTCTTATAATCATCATAAATCTCAATGAAAAGCATAAACATGAACACTAACTTTCATGACTAGCACAAACATTCTGAAATATAAATATATCTCCTATGGAATGAAGCTTTAGCTCTGCAGCGGAGTGTGCGCTGATATGAAACTTCCTTGTTTTGTTTACCGGGACTGGGATTTATTTATTTATTTATTTAATTTTGTCCTTCAGATGGATCTTTGGTTTGCGGTCATTGATTCAGTTCGTTCTTTGTTGTTCGTTGAATATTTGGCTAAGCTTTTTTATTACAGAGGGCGTTCAGCCATCTGACCGGGCGCGCTTAGCCACGGCGCCCGGCAAAGGGATTCGAACCTGGGACCTTTGCCTTTCGCGGGCAAACGCTCTACCGACTCCGCCATCCCGCCACGTTTCACGGTCCGTTCTCACAAGTTTACTTCGGCCAGTACCTCGCCTTCTAGAACATACTAATGCAAAAATAGTAGTGAAACTGGAGTGTAATAACCAATACTGAAACTACGAGGAGTTGTTGTTGGCCGGCCGCGGTGGCCGCGGAGACTGAGGCGCTCCAGTCACGGCCTGCACGGCCACTACGGTCGGGGGTTCTAATCCCGCCTCGGGCATGGATATTTGTGCCGTCCTTAGTATAAGGTAGTTCGTAAGTAGTTGGTAAGTTTAGGGACTGATGACCCCGTAGTTAAGTCCCATAAGCTTAACAAACATTTTTTGAGTTGTTGTTATTGGAGCTTTAGGGCGCTCAACATCGTGGTCATCAGCGCGAAACTACGATACATATACTTTTCCCTACACCTCCATAAATCACGGAAGTTATCACTGGCTGTCTAGTTGAAGGAGAGGTTGAAGTGAATATACTCTTCGAGGAAAACTAAGAGTATGATAAACTTTACCTTCAGCAAAACCGGCAGCCCTGTTCTGTCTGCAACTCTTCTCTTACGACTGCATTTGCATTGGCATTACACTAGCCAGCCAGCTATCTATATGCGTGAAGGGTTGGCGTCTGTTGTCTTATCGTACCTTCGGAGCTTGTCGCTATCCACATTCCAAAGGATAAGGCTCGACTACACCTACCACGCAATGTTCGAGATTTCTTCGTCAACATCGCATTATATTTCTGCCTAGGCCTTCCTTTTATCCCTACCTTTTGCACATCGAGAGTGGCTACGAGATCGTAATAACTTCAGGAATATGTTTAAGCAGAATGGAGTGCTGCACCCTAAATTCAGTCACAGTGCCCCGGCGGAGTGGCCAAGCGCATTGAGGCGCTATGCTACGATGCGCGAGGCTGCTCCCCGTCGGGAAGGAAGGAAGGAATCTTAAGAGTTTAACGTCCCTTCGACAGCGTGGTTATTAGAGACGGAGCTCATGCTCTGAATTTTGGGTAAGGATCGGGCAAGAAAATCTGCCGTGCCCTTTGAAAGGAACTGTGGTGTCGCACAAGTCCAAAGTGCGCGCCACCTACTTTCGTCGCGCGCCGCCATGCACGCACGGCGCGCCGTTCTTACTACGTCAGCCACGAGCGCCCTCTGCTACAACTCCGCTCGTGGCCATCACTGAACGACATCGTTCACTTGGAACTGAGATAGGAACCAGTTAACACTTCGGAATCAGATGGGCACCAGTTAAGACTTGGTTTTCGGATAGGCACCAGGCAGGCCTCTAGCTCAACTATGTATCAGCATTCTGCATTACTGAGCTATGTAAAAGTTAAGTATTGTATAAATTCTGTGCAATATATATCTCGTTCTAATTTACTCTAGTGTTTCTAGCTTCTGCTGTCCCACTGGCTGCTCACCTTCGTACCTACACAAGCGTGCATTCTTTATTCCTGTGTCGGTCGCTTCTACTCGGCCACCGACACCTACGACGGAAACGAGACACAAAAGCGGCGACGAGGCTGGGACATAAAAGGAACCATCTCGGCATTTGCGTGGAGTGATTTACGGAAATCTATGAAAACCTAAATCTGGACGGCCGGAGGTGGATTTGAACCAACATCCTTCCGAATACGAGTCCAGTGTGTTACCACTGCGCCAACTCGCTCGGTCCTCCCCGTCGGGGGTTCGAATCCCCCATCGGGCGTGGATGTTTGTGCTGTCTTTAGTATGAGGTAGTTCATAAGTAGTTTGTAAGTTTAGGGATTGTGACCCCGCAGTTAAGTCCCTTAAGCATAGCAAACAATTTTGTTATTCATTGGTGAGGCGTGGAGCATCACTTACAGCCAGCATTGGTGGCAGCACTCAATACAGATTAAGCAGGTTCCTGACTTCACATGTTCTATATCTGTAGCATGTTATTTCCCAAATAAATTTTGGATATGATATCGCCTGCCTTTCTTGGTGTTGCATTTTGGATGGCCAGCAGTGTAGGCCTGTAGAAGAGATTTACTTACCGAAGTCTGCGAGGCCCAACAACATGACGATGACTGCCTCGGCGGTGTTGGCGTACATGAAGAAGACGGCGACGGTCAGCGGGAACAGCGCGCCGTACACGATGATGAGCGCCACGTCGACGATCAGCACCCAGAAGATCAGCCGGTGGCGCTCCTGCCAACCCGGGACGTTGTCAGCAACGGGAATAATAAACATTATCTAATATATAAAGCAGAGTGTCCGTATATTTGTACGTGTTGCTTACAAATATACAGTTTTGTACTAATCTTTATGAAATTTTGTACACGTAAGCTTCAATTCACGAGGACGGTCGCCGTAAATGTAAGAATTACGTACAACACATAGTTTACGAGATATGACGTCATAAACAATGAGATTCGCGGAAAACTGCTGCATTAAGTGACAATGTTGCTCATTTTCTCCTAAACTACTGAACCGATTTCTACAAAATTTGACACTAATATTCCTTACGTGAGATAACAATTGTCATAAAAGAAACCACATACAACACATGGTTCAAGAGATATAGCGTCAAAAGCGATATGAGTTGCAAGAAATTGCCACATACTGCGACGAGACTTAATAAATACAATATATGAGAATGACAGTACTTAAGGACTTGCAACCAACTTTACATATAATTTCTAACCTTTATTAAACTTTTTATCGCTGACAACGATGGCAAAATGATCAAAGGAAAAAGTTTCTCTCTTACTACTTTTCCGCTGTTCATGGCGTAAAACGACGGCATTCCGTATGGTGTTACAATTTATAATTTGTACACTACAAACTGTAGCCGCAGGAAATTTTACAGACAGTATACACACATATAGGGGAATGTACCTTCGAAATTGTATCACAGTACGACACGTAGTTCAAGAGACATGAGAACAGAAGCAATAATGTTCATGGAAAAAAAATGAAAACCATCACGCACCAAGTTTTAATGTATTACTTCTTTGCTACGGATTGTATTCGCAACAAATTTTACAGACATACAGCACTTATATAAATGAATAGATAACTACAAAATTATACAGCTGTACAACATATAACTCAATAAATATGAGGTACACTTTGATCTTAGCCAAAAGGCCGAGAAGCGATTCGTACGCATTTTATTTGTCAACTGCACTTCTAACTTTGTACATTATGCGAGACAGCCTTGTTGCTTATTTATTCTCCGACAAATGTAGCATGTTTTTAGAGAAAGGAAATGGACAGAGAGAGAAGGGATAGGAGGAGTAATACCTCAAGGCAGGAATAAATAAAGAAATACCCGGGCAAAGCCGGGTTTTCAGCTAGTTGCAAATAAACCAGCACACTGCGTCAGTCGTTAATGTTATAAATTTTATTTCTAGTTTCGAGAATTCATTGTTAACATATAGAACTCCTGCTGATTTTACTGACACCACATATCTACGGTCCATAAAGATGATCTCGTGCATAGACCAATATTCTACAGGGTGTCCGAAAAGTCTCTCCGCAGTGGCGATCTCCGCGTGTCTCGAGTCGTGGAGTGTGTAAGGTTGGCAGCACCGAAGAAGCGCACCTGCACGTGTTCCCTGGACCTGCAGTGGTAGTAGGGTGGGGGTAGTGTTGCGTGTGCGCTACAGCCGTTACTGGTGTTATTGTCTTGTTCTTGTATACGCTGAGTGTAGTGAGAATGGTTACTGTTGCAGAGAGAGCCTTTTAGTGGAAGAGGTTTTCTGGGCAGGAGGAAACTTCACTGAACATATGGGACGACAATTTAGATTGCGTTTTCCTACGTGGAGGTGTCCACATCGCGACAATGTACGTGATTTAATTCGTAAATTCTGGACAGCCGGTTCAGTTCATGATGCACCACGAACTGGTAGGCCCACGGTTTTAACAGAAAGGAAGTTCGACGACATTTCGGACATCATTTAGCGAATTCCAACAAAATCAGTAAGGAAATTATCACAAGAGGCTAAAGTCTCTCGTACGACAGCACATAAGGCCGTAACCAAAGAACTGGGGCTTCATCCGTAAAAAAAATTACTGCAGTGCAACAATTACAATGTATGGACCATACAAAAAGAATAGTATATCGTGAATGGTTTCAGTTGGTGTTTTAGATCGATTAGTCACTGAGGAGGGTTGGTTTCACCTACCTGGCTACATTAATTCTAAAAATTCACGTATCTGGTCATCCGAAAATTCACATGCCTTCAGAAAAACGATATTGCACACAGAGAAAATCGGGGTGTGGGCTGCCATTACATGAGCGCGAATTATTGGGCTGATATTTTTAGAAACTACCGTCACCTCCGAAATTTATTGTTCCCAGATAATTTATACGTTTACTGGGCCGCTGATGAGATCAATCATTCATTTTCCCAGCAAGACAAAGCTACTGTTCAGACAGCACACCAATCCCTACGACTTTTCACAGTCTAATGTATATGTACAACTGATATGGAAGTTTAAGTGTCACGCTTGGAGAGACAACAGCGCATCTAACGGAAAGAGAGCCAACCGTAAGAATAATAATTGTTTTCAGTGATATTTCTACTTCATTAAGAAAATACTTATTACATTTCAGCTTTCCACGCCCCGGCCCATTGACCACATATATGAATGATCATGAAATAAATGTTTTAAATGTCGATGTGTGATGTAAACTACTTCACGGATTTGCATGGAGCAACTTTGTTTCATAAAAGTGGAATCAGGAAAATTGTTTTAGATGTAGGTTATGCTTGAAGTATGGATTGTGTAGTACAGCAAACAAGCGATAGAGGCGCTGTAGTGCACCAAAGAACTTATAAACAACGCTGCTGCATAATAAGTATGGGGTAGTACAACAAGGAAGGAACGTCTGTGACAGAATTAAGCAATCTTATGTGTACGCATACCAACAAACATTGAACATAGTGTTACTGAATTCGCTTTGTGTATTAAATACTTACCGACATTTCTTTGCTTATTTCACTTATTTCACTTTTTGTATCGAAACTTTATGAAGCTACATCGTTTCGGACAATAACTTTTACTTACATTTGACATCTTGGCTAGGAGGAGTTTATTGACAGAGCGATCCAAGAAGGATTATATTTTTACTGACTGAGGTCCGGAACCCTAAAAAGCCATGATACACACAGGCCCTCCTTCAACAACCGATGCGGAGGACGAACATATAAGCTAGTAATACATAAATCCGTTTAATTTCAGTTACACCATAAAACTATCAATTCAACTAAATACTTAAGAATAAAAATTACGAGCAATTTAAATTGTAAAGAACACACAGAAAATATTGTAGGGAAGACGAACCAAATACTACTTTTCATTGGTAGAACACTGAGAAGCTGCAACACTTCTACTAAAGAAGTGCACATTGTAGCATCCACACGAGGTTGGACTAATGGGCGATGTAGAGAAAGTTCAGAGAAGCAGCTCATTTTGTATCATCGCGATATAGGGGGGAGAGTATCAGGGAAATGATGCACGACTTGGAGTGGAAATCAATTAAAGAAAGGCGTTATTCGTTGCGGCGAAATCTGTTTGCCAAATTTCTTTCACCAACTTTCTCTACCAAATGGGAACATATTTCGTAAGCACCCACCTACATAGGGATACATGATTGTCATAATAAGAGAAATTATACCGGAAACAGAAAGATATAGTTGGTACTTTTTCCCGCGAGCTATTACAGAACGAAATGTGCAAATGTTTGTAGAGTCTATGGGACTTAACTACGGGGTCATCAGTTCCTAAACTTACAAACTACTTACGAACTAGCTTATACTAAGGACGGCACAAATATCCATGTCCGAGGGGGGATTCGAACTCCCGACCGTAGTGATTACTGTAGAGAAATATCATAAAAGCGGTTCTACGAACCCTCTGCTATGCACTTCAATGTGACTTGCAGAGTATCCATGTAGATATAGATGTCAACTCTCAAGTAATTATTATTGGACTATTGTTCATGTCATTATACAAAATAATCAAAAGAGAAATAATTGTTGGTGTTCTAACTATCATCATTACTAGTAAGGAAATGTACAACAGAGTTTTAAAGTGTTGTCAACATACCTTGTTAGCTCCGAAGATAAGCACAAGGGCGGCGCCAATCTTGAGAATTCCGAGAATGGCCTCCACGAAGGGGAAGCCGTCCCAGACTGAAACACGTAGAATGAACCTGTGTCAGCGCTGAAATGACTGCCACTATTCTTACTGCAAAGAATGAAATTATTATTTGAAAATTGCTGTCCAGGTACAAAATGACCGCGAAGGGCATTTAGTGATGTTCTTGACACCTAGCGAACACTTGAAAATTATTTTCAAATTTACCTCTCTCCGGTTACGAATACGGTTCCTTTATACCGCATCCAGTTATAAATAACCACTATAAAAATTAACATTAAACACAAAATTACAATCAGTTTATGATACATTTAATACATTACTAACATACCAAAAGTACGGACGCTTTTCTATAGTTTGGCATTTAACTGCCGCAAACAATATTCGACATCACTGGCCAGCAATTTTCTCAAGATTTCAGTTTTTTTAAGGGTCCATATGCAAGCGCTCTGTAAACAGGTAATAGACGGTCGTGTTGTATTGCAATTAATGACTAAGCAATGTCAGTTACCCGTTCTACCGATGAAGAACCCATAGGGTTTGCGAATTACCCTTCAGAGAATTCGGTGATCGCGTAGGAGGTAACCAAGCAACTGTGATGAGGATCAGGGATGATTGTGTGTAAGAGGAAACGACGGACTAACGTGACCGGATCTTCCATCTGCTATGGTAAGTTTTATCAGATGGAACTTCCTTATTTTCATATACATTAACTATAACGAACAAAGGGTGGGGGATAAAGTTGTTGTTAGTTAACTTTCTTTTAGGTTTCCGTCACTAAAACTTTATTAAATGATAACCAGGCTTTCCACCGCAACTCTTAATACCGAAACCCCATCTTTTTATACCTTAATCATGTAACCATATAATTTTTATAACTTCAAATTTACTCACCTTTAAAAATGCTAGACTTTCTGGATGGTTTAAGTACTTGAGCTGTAATAACTGGTAATTGTTCCCGTCTGATGTTGCGCTAATGGTGTGAAAGGCATAATTGGACATAATAAAAAATTACTTATTTTCAACAGAGATTGCGCTCTCGTTGAAAAGTTAACACATAATGGGCTCGTTGGGAACAGTGTGCATATTACATATAGGTGAATGATAAGATTAAAAAAATGTGTTTAAAGCTGCCAAACAACTTGAGTAACTAGTTAACCTCTTTTACGTCTTACACCCGGGGCAGGAGATATTCGTCTTTCGTTGTGCTGTGCTCTGATTTAGTAGCCTACATTCAAAAAGGTTATGTGTATGTGTCTTGGGCATTAAATAGTTCAATAATTTTCATCAGTTTGTCAATCAAAAGAGGTAGCTTTTCCCTCATCGCCACAATGTAAATTGTGTATCTCTTGTAAGAAAGAAAAACCTCACTGACGAGCAGATTCATTTCTTAGAACTTGTGGACGGGAAATCGTCTTCGAAAGTGTAAATCAGACGTCAGCTACACAGAAAAACGAATTTCACCAACAGCAGTCTTCAAACTTTCCATAACCAGCGCATCCTGCCATTGCCCTTATTTTCTACACTTCGACTTCAACGAAGTTTTGTTCAGAAAAGAGATTGATACAGAATGCAATAACTACGCAACAGAGTCAATATGATATCAATACATCTTCGTAAAATGGTCTACTTACGGTATTCATATTCCATTCCATGTGCGTAGGCCCAGCCTGCAATCCCTGAAAAATAAAAATAAAAAGTCTTAATACTTATTCTGAAGAGGTGAGTCACAGCATTTAGCATTATGAAGCTAAAATTTCTTTAATCTTCACTAAAAATCTGTAAAAACAGTGTCTGGTCGAGAAAACTGATGTCATCATTGTGACGTCAGACTGCACAGTTCAGAGGATAACGATAGGGCTGGCAGAGTAAATCGCAACTACTCTTTCGCTTCCTGTCGTCATGTGTCAGAAGACAGAAAGCGATTTTTAGTCACAGTCAAAGTTTCAGGTAAATTCATACAAGATTTGTCCTGTAGGTGCCATCCTCATTTCTGTAGATAGCCATTAAAGCCTACCACCGAATATGTTTATCGAGAATAGTTTCTATCTATGTCAGCTTCACAATCGGTTTTTACTCATTAACCGTATGAAAATGATTCATGTTGCTGAGGTCTTCATTCTGACGATAGGTTTGAGGCAAGTTCCTCCATCTCTGAATTTCTGAAACCCACTTCTTTTTTACATGCTTACTCTGTTTATTAGTTTTCCTCTGCTATTTTTACCGCCACGCCATTTCTTGTCTCAGAAGGGTGCTATCAACCAATTCTATCCTTTAATCAAGTTATGTCTCAAAGTACTTATCTTTCCTGTTCCTTTTAGTACCTTCCCATTTTACACGATATATTGCTTTTCTTCTATAATAGCACATTTGAATCCCCTTTTTGTTTGAACTGCACATCGTTAACTTCTCACCTCTGTACAAGCTACACTCAAAATAATTTCTAACAGATGAATTCATATTACCTTCAGAGAAATATCTGTTCTTCGGAAACGGTTTCCCTTGCCGTTGGCAGTTTATACTTTCTATTGTATAAAATGCAGGTTAATCGCACAATTCGTCGTTGTAAACACTACTGTTTTTTCTACTAATATTTAGAAATTAGAAATCTCATAGGTCCACTTGATATGTGAAGAGTCAAAATTTTAAAGAATAGTTCCCCAAAAGAACTTCTTTATTAGTCTATGCATTCTGTTGCAGGTACATGAAGAGTTAACGTGATCCACCAGAACGGATGGCACTAAGAAGTTATTCCAATGATAATACTTTGTGCGTTAGCCACAAGTGACACTGTGTTTGCTCACAACTAAAGAGTAAAATTTTCTCTTAATTAACGAATTAGAATTGTAACAAACTTAATTAGCCGTAAATACTTTGGCCCAAAATTTCACTTTCGAAAACGGCTAACTACTACAAAATTCTGCTACCTGTTTATATACTTTTGATAGCAACATTTTTCTGATATCAGCGCCACCCATACTTATTGGCAAAAGTCTAAATTAAGATAATGAATTTTTAGTCAGTGATTTTTACCATTATACATGGTTTCCATGGTAATAAACCAAGGGTTTCCTCTGTGTATTCACAAATGAATGCTACCAATTTTAGTTGATTCTTCGCATAAGCAAAATCGTATAAACAAAATCTCATACAAATCGTTATATCCAATAAAACTTAGCGTTTGAACCTAGGGAATCTGCAAGCCGTTATTGTTGTAAAGTGCTTAATAATAGCCTAAAAAATGTTCAAATGTTTGTATAGCTTATGGGACTTAACTACGGGGTCATCAGTGCCTAAACTTATAAACTACTAATGAAGTAGCTAACACCATTGACGGCAGAAATATCCATGCCCGAGGGGCAATTCGAACCCCTGACCGTAGTGGCCGTGCAGACCGTGACTGGCACGCATCACTCCCCTCGGCCACCGCGGCCGGTAATAACATCCTAGAGCGAGTCTTTATGAAGCCAAAGGTTACGGCATTTCAGTCAGTCTTGTATTGATTCCACTTCAGACACAAAATTTTATACCAAGGTAGTACTGGTTCTCAAATACGATACAGTCTAGCTTTGTCCTGGATACACAGATAGCTCTCTGAATCAGTTTGCGTTAGAAGTTTGCTGTTCGTTGGCTTCCTTTATTAGAAGGTTATATGAACACTGATGCTTCATGCACTGGACCAAAGTTTGAGGAAACAGGTAAATAATACAGGCATTTGTGTGAAATAACTATTAAATCACCTCATGTGAATTGTAATAACAATTCTACTCAAATATAGACAATATAGCTTCGTACACTCCTGGAAAATAAAAACAGAACACCATGAATTCGTTTATCTAACAGAAGTAAATTTCATTGGGACGTTCTTAAGGATGTATTCAACACACGCGATCACACAGACAGAGCCATACGCACATGAGTACAGTCACCAGAGCACGCACAAAGTCGACGCTAATACCGTGTTTACCCTCTTTTCGCAGCAATGCAAGCTGCATATCTCCTCTGGAGACAATCGTAGAGGTCTTGCGGAATGGCCTGGCATGCAGTTTCCACCTGGTGCCTCAGATGAACCAGATTTCGTGCCGGTCGTGCAACATGATGTTTCATCAATGGGGGACAGTTCTGGGGATCTTGCTGGCCAGGGTAGTTGACGTACAAATGTTTCAAATGTTTGTTAAGCTTAAGGGACTCAACTACGGGGTCATCAGTCCCTAAACTTACAAACTACTTATGAACTACCTACAACTAAGGACGGCACAAATATCCATGCCCGTGGGGGATTCGAACCATAGTGGTCGTGTAGACCGTGACTGAAGCGCCTCAGTCTCCTCGGCCACAGCGGCCGGCAGTTGACGTACACTTGAAGAGTAATTTGTGTGGTACGGGATACGTGTGGACGTGCATTGTCCTGTTGGAATAGCAGATCGCCTTGTTGGTGCATGAACGGTAGCAAGATAGGATGAATGATGGTTGCACTGTACCGTGCATTGTTCGATGGTCACTCGGCGATCACCAGACGGATTCATGGTATTCTTTCTTCATTTTCCAGGAGTATATTTGTCCATTCAGTCCACCTCCTCCATTCAGTCTAGCTCTTTGTCCATGAGGAAATTATGCGTGTATGAGACTTGGTCAACATCTCAGCGAATTGAAAAGTGTAATTAAGGGTTAGTGGACTGTAAATTTTAGCTAAGTGTGAGTTCTCGTGGTTGAATTTTCGAAGTAGTGGCCTTGCCATCCAAAATCCAACACCGATAATGATTGGGAAAATAACAGTGAAATTTATTTGCGAGATAACACACTTTAAAAAGATCGTATGATTGAATTAGGGGAAGATGAAATCAGTATTGAGCGTTTCTACGACTGCCGTGTATAACGCCTGCTACAGGCCTCGGAAGTTATGAAGAGACTCTGAATGTATTGTTTGGTTAGGCGATCTGGAAGGCCACGGAAGCAATGCATTAGGAGATGAAGTCTTGAACACTGTGGATCGAGTTCAGTAAGCCGTCGGCAAGCTCCGGAGGTATGGGAAGACATCAGGCTCCGATTCCTCAGAGATGTAATGCTGACTTCTTTGTGTGGTGGTGAGGTGGTCAAGGGGCATGCGGGAGTGGAATTCTATAAACCATCATGACGGATGCATGACTAGATTGGCGATTCAGTTCAACAGTTCAATAGTCTTTCAGCATGGTGACTCCAATTTTTTTCCGACCATCCTGATGGTGCAGGCGGAATCGGTGTTGAATCGACATTGCTTTGCAGGCACCACAATGCTAGCCTAGAGTCTGAAAGCAGGATGATGAGCTAATGGACTGTTGACTTTTGCATTGGTGTACTGATACTGCACCAAGTATTATGGTGAGGGAGGTGATGGATTCTATTCGCGCATCGCTCTAATCCGTGCTAGCGTTGCACTAACCAGCGAAAAGTTATATCTCTGAAGTTTTGGAGCCTCTTGCCTTGCCATACCTTTCCAATTTCTTTTAGTTCCTCACTTTCTTTACTCATTTTCTTTCCTCTTTTTTATATTGTTTTCTTTCTTATTTTTCTGTTACGTTTTTTTCGTTACTCTTTTTAAGATTTTAAAACTCCAGTGCCAAACAACAAATATCGATTGCACTCTGCACCGAAAGATGAATCAAAGTAATATCCTGGCATCAAGTCAATACTGAGAAACCTGGAAAACTATAAGAAGAAAACAAGCTACAGTAGGACCTCATACTACTATACAGAAAGGAAATAAACCCAATAGGTAGTAACAAATATATTAAGATGCTCCGTTCCTGCTGATAAACAATCCTCTAAATAGCGGTGGGGCGGTGCTCCGAAGCATCATGCCACTCCTATTTCAGCTGAAAACTTCCCAACGCAGTTGCAGTTATAAAAGCGCCATTATTTAGTTTAATCTTACAGGCAGATTGATTTAATACTACAATGAGACAGCAAAGTTACAAGAAAGAAATGCTAGTCATCTGGTTGAGAGAAAGTGGTTTCAGACCGAACCATTACCTTACGAATTTCCCAATGGAGACAGTTGAACAGAGTAATGCGTGACCACACGTGGCACGCCACGCTCAAGACTTCGGATTGGCCCTTTATGTTGTATCAGTCATAGATAGAGAATATCTGGTCGATGACTGCGGAATATTGCACCGCGATACAGCAACAGCTGCTACACCAGGACAAATCTGGCAACAACACATCGAGAGCTTTTCTGATAAAATTTCTAGGCGTCTATTAGTAACTATAGTCAGCAGTGGCAACAACAGTCAATACTAATTACACCATCGTCCTCATTTCACATGGTGCTGTTATTTCAATTTTGTGATTCTCTTTCCACGTATTAATTCCGAAATAAATGTTCTGTGATATCTTCGTTCCATGTCTGAATGATCAACAGTTGACAATCAGTTGAACTGTTTGGCTACCGATGACAGTTGCTCCAACAGGAAGTAACCGTAATGTGACAAAGCCGTCTTTACGCCAGCCACCATCTGTCATTTTGCTGTCCAACTGGCACAACTCTTCTACTATTTATAATGTCTCATTTCCTAATCTCATTCTTCCATTATCAGCAGATTTAATTCAATTTTGCTATCCTTGTATTCGTTTTGATAAAGCGCATTTTTATCGTCCTTTAAGAACACTGGCCATTTAATTTAACAGAACTGTCAAGTACTTTTTTAATTGTGTCTGACAGAATTTCAAGATAATCGTCAAACCTCATAGTTTTCCATTTTTCTCCCTGAATTTTAAATCCTTGAAGACGTTTTATTTTTGGCTTTCTTTGCCGCTTGCTCATTGTACACATTTTAGGGTATCAGGGAGAAGATACAGGCCTTTCGTAATCCCTTCACAACCACTGCTTCCCTTTCATGCCCTTTAATCTAATAATTACCTTTTGGTTTCTGTTCATTTCGTTCGCTGCATTTCACCTTCAGAGTTCCAAAACACTGTAAAAAGCTTTCTCCATATCTGCAAAGACATTTGCCTTTCGTTAACTTCTCATGTAAGGTCAACCGAACGGTCAGTACTGTCTTGTGTGTTACTTCATTTGCTGAAATCTAAACTTATTTTCGCTGAAGTTGACCTCTGCCAGTTTTCCGTTTATCTGTAAGTAATTCGTATCACTATCCTGCAGGCATGGCTTATTATACTGAGATTTCGGTAATATTCATGGCTCTCAGCACCTGCTTTCTTTGGAATTGGGACCATTACACTCTCCTTGAAATATAAGAGTGTTTCACCTGTCCCATATTTCTTGGTACCAGGCGGAACAGCTTTATCACGGCTGGCTCTCCCAACCGAAGTAGGAAATGTCGTCCACTCCAGGGACCTTGTTTTCACGTCTTACAGAGCTACCCCAACGCGCTCACGGTTCTTTCGTGGGTACGTGCTTGGCGAGCAAGGGGCCGCGAGCTAATATGCAGTCTTCCTTCCTTCTTTACTTCCCGGACTGCATTTCGTTTCCCCCTCCCCTCCTTTCGTGTCCTCACGCCTTCCCCTCCCCACTGGGGGACTGATAACCTTAGCAGCTTAGTCCCCCTATCCTAACCAAACAACCCAATCCTTTCAGAGCTGTGTCGAATTCTTTTCGATCGTAATCTCCCACATATTCTGTCTCTTCCCTTTCTATAATAGTGACTTCATTTCTCTCGTATAGCTCTTCCCTATATTAAGCCCACTCAGCTTTCACTTCCTAGTTTACTATCAGTTTCCCATTTCTGCTGTTGATATTCCTACACTCCTACTTTTTCCAGCAGCCCTTTAATTTTACTGAATCGGTATTGTATTTGTAAATGAACTATGACTGTATGAGCATCACATTACAAGTAATAGGGGAAAGATAAATGTTAGTGGTTGCCATGTTTGTTAGAAGTCCTCATTTTGTGAAAAATCAGGAAACAAAACAGTCTTGCATAGGGCAACAATAGATGTCTGTTCCTGAGAGATTGAACTAAATAATGGCATTTTTATAATTGTAACTACTGAAAACCTTGGATTTCTTCTTGTGCTATCTGTCAGTTGCAGGGAAGCAAGCAAGACCTTGAAGTTCAATTGATTATTTCAGTTTGACGTCCGTTATTGATGTTACTCAGGAAGCAGTAAACTGGTAGACTTTTTTTCCCAAGCCAAGATAAGTTTAGTCACGGAAACGTTCATCCTGTTGAAATTCATTTTTCTGATCATGGTGTACGGCTGGTTATAGTTTAGTATTTGTAAACAGTTCTCCAGTGTTGAGTGTTCAATTATTGAAGAAGAACCTTAGGGTTTTAACGTCCCGTCGACAGCGTGGTCATTAGAGACGAAGCTCACTCTCGGATTTTTGGGTAAGGATGGGGGAAGGAAATCGACTGTGCCCTTTGAAAGAAACCATCCCGGAATTTGCCTGGAGTGATTCAGGGAAATAACGGAAAACCTAAATCTGGATGGCCGGAGGTGGGTTTGAACCAACATCCTTCCGAATACGAGTCCAGTGTGTTACCTCTGCGCCAACTCGCCCGGTTTCAATTATCGATTTAACAAGGGCAACATTTGGAGATAGTATTCACTAATAATACAGTCGACATAATCGACTTGAGAGTAAGCAACTGCACTAATATTTGAAATAATCTATTGTCTGATAATCATCCAACCATTTGCAACTGTTCGCTGATGATTAGACAAATTACTTCAAAGGCAAATAATACTTTCTGTTCGGATGCACAAATACTGCAGATCCCTTGCTGCACTACAGTTAAAACTATGTGCAAGTGGAAGTAATGGGAAAGGGCATTGCAATCGTACTGTGTGGTAAGTGGGGAAATTGGTCAGCAAGGGAAGCGATCTGTTTGACATGATTAGTTAAGGTGACCGCTGCCAGAAGAGGGACATCCGGTTTCGAATCTGGGTGAACCACATTTTTTTTTTTTTTTTTAACATTGAATTTATTTCAATGTCCTGCAAAGTTCGAGATGATTGAAAATTCCGGATTCATACTGTACTTGGAATGGCTACAGTTCTAGTAGGAAATAAGATTCTTTATAGTACAACTTATATGATAGTACATTTGTAAGTGTAATTAAAAACTGTTTCTTCAAGAAAATAGTAAATATGACTGTAAGAAAGCCTGTAAAAATCGTGGCTTCCTAAAGGACTAAAAATATCCTGTAACCGTAGAAAAGAAATTAATCTAATAGCAGAAAAGGAGTAATGATCCAGAAACACTTAACAATAAAAAAAATTACTGTACAACTTAAGAAAAGTTATTAAAATACCAGAAGTATGTGTATCATATCTGAGATTAGTACCTCTGAAACAACTTAGAATATTATTGAAAGGGAAACAAGGCATATAAGCACATGAAGACTATATTACCATAAACCTGAATGAAGAGTTTAGTAACATAGAAGTCATAAGTTGAAAATATTTTCAATGGTCATTGTTAAATGTTATAGAGAAAATAGGATTTGATGTTCATTAGAAGAGGCAATGACATTAATGTAACTGTCCATACCTATGCTATGTGACACGATTGAAATTCAACTCACGTATCCCTTTTTTGAATTAGGAAAATATGAAACTCACTCAGAATTTTAAAAAGCTCACATCAAATTGACTGCATGTCCAGCAGAGTACTGAATGTTTATTCCCAGCAGATATGTAGGATTTTCAGCTAATATATAACAGCTTTCTCAACAGGCACGTTATATTATAGATTAAAATATGCTGGTGTTAAATCACGAGAGATAGCTCGTCAACAATTATTGGCCAGTCTCACATCAGAGAACTTTGCTCAAAATCATTGAAAAGTATTGTATTCAAGAGTAGCGTCATATACGTGCAAAAACAAAGTAATACCAAAATGTCAATGCAGTTTTCAGGTAGACTTTTCAACAGAAAATGCTATATATGCTTTCAGTGATGAAATATTAGACAACCTGAATAACCAGACGACACCATTGGGATCTCTCTGAGGATTTTCCTTGCTTAAATCTTGAATTTTTTTTATTTGTTTAATTATTATAGTATGAATGAGGCAGTGTTCCAATGGTATATTTCATACTTGACTTGAAATGATTTTCTGTTAACAATCTATATTAATATATATAACCATTCTAGATTCAGGACGATGCAAAGCTAGTACTTTCTGCTGATGATACTAGTAATCTCACACGACATCGAATAGTTAATTGATGAAATAGTAAAAACCGTCTTTCAGAAACAGAATATTAAGTGGTTCTCTGCAAATGTACTGTCATTAAATTGTGATAAAATGTGTTATATATAATTATTTGCTGTAAATGGCATGACAACATTAATAAATTTAAACTTTAAAAAGAATTTTCTAGCTAAGGTTTAATTTTCTAGAAATTTATGGTCGTATATTTATGAGAGATAGATTTGGAAGAGAACATTTCTGATCTGCTGAAACGTTCGAAGTTCAGCTACTTATACAAATGGGGTTGTTACAAACTCCGTTAAAGAAATCTGAGTAAATTAGCTTACTATATCTATTTCTTTACTGATTTCAGATGGCATCACATTTTGGGGTAATTCGTAATTGAGGAAAAAGTTATTCACTGCGCATAATTTTGTAGTCAGAATAATATCTGGAGCCCACCCATGACCATTCTAGAAACGTTTATTTAAGGATCACAGTAGCTTCACAGTGACTATATATGTTCATTTACGAAATATGTTATTAATACCTCAACCTAGGCAAAAGTAACAACAGTGTGCACAGCTACATCATTAGGATAAATGATGACCTGATCTAAGTTCAGCACAGAAAGGGACAAACTATGCTGCCACAAAAGTCTTGAGTAACTTAAAAAAAAAAAAAAAAAAAAAAAAAAAAAAAAAGTATGTAATTATATCGGACGAAACTGCGTGACCTTCAGTCCTTACCCTAGAAACTACTTAAACTAAGGTAAACTAAGCTAAGGACAACACACACACATCCATGCCCCAGGGAGGACTCGAACCTCCGACGGCGAGCAACCACGCGTTCCGCAGCGAGGCGCTTCACCAAATAGCACCAATTGTCAAACATTTAGCTCACAAGCATTTAGAAAGAAATATTTTCTGAATGAAAAATCCTTCTACACAGTTGAATAATATTTAGATATAATTTCACAAAATGACAATAATAATACATAAATAATAAAAAAACGATGTAATGAGTAGAAAGGTTGTTCTAAACTAACACATTTCACGTCATTACGAGATGCTGTTATCTTGATCTATGGAACAAGAACTAATCTAATTTAACCCCTAGTTCTACATGTTTCTATAAATTTACATACATTTTCCAAACATTCCCTCCTAGTGATTTATACTATCAGTCATAATCACTTTTATATTTCATTTAATCTTCTCCATTTGATGCATTTTTGTAGGTTCTCCGTTCATCAGTTACGATCACTGTCTCCTGTGATATCTAATGATGTCTCCTAACCCTTGTGTTTTTACCCAGTTGAGCATCTGCTTATAGCACTATTTGAATTCTCAGAGTTGTCCATTTGTCGTCTATCGTAATCCATTGTCCTATTTCACTCATTCGTTGCCGAAAACAGTGCAGATATTCTATCCATTAAAATATTTGGTCATGGATTGACCATAAGTCTATGTACTGTATTAAATTTTGCATCTTGCATAACCTTAAAATGATTATTGATTACTATTACTGTAGTCTATCCACAAACTAAATAAACATTTTGATAATTATCCTGATGTAAAAAATTTCATAGGTAGTTATATATAACAAGGAAAAATAATATTGGTGTATTTTTCGTTTTCCAAATAAGCCATAAAAATTAATGCTCCGTATTAGCTGCTCGTATGGCATGTAATTTGATTTCCCGATAGTGCTGTGTTAATTTTTAACTTTATGCCGTAAATTCCCTGTTTGTGAACTTTTGCATTGAAGAGAAAAAATCACACACACTCCAATAGCTTGTCCATAGAAAAGTTCTATGCTCTTATGTACTACTGTGAATTGGTATTTATAAAGTAATGCACTTCCAATTTGTTCACAAACAAAATTCAACAAATCACTTCATCTGCATTGAAAGAGAACCTAAAATCGTTTTTGTTTAATTAAGCCTGTTTTGTGGCAAGATTATTCAATAAAGAGTTGTTTGACTCATTTCGTGATGGCTATCCTGCTCCTTACGTGACGTTTACGTTTTATAACGATTCCTGGTCCTTATCACATCACTGTGAGCCACGGCTATTCGACTTGCAACTCCTGTTGATGAAGGTCCTTGTTGTCATAAAGTAACAATCCGCCTGCTGTCAAATGTTGTTATACATCTTATTGACATAGGAGAGCGTCCATGCAAAGTCAACAATAGGCGCAGTTTGTTCCTACACCATGAATGAGATGTTACTCTTCCATCCACAATCAACGAAATGGTTATGTTTTCGAGAGATGGGGCTGTAGGTATGTTGGTTTAAATATTAAGACCGCTTAGTGAACCAAGTATTTTGAATGACATCAATTTAGGTCCACGAGAAATATGTTAATGGCATACGCAGGTAACGAAAAACCATTTTTTTTTTTAGTTCTCGAAAAGTGCTTACACATGAATTGTGTTTTATTAACTCTTCTCACACTTCGTCATAGTGACGTTACTGTCACCCACTTACGCTTGACCAACTGCTTTGACGTTTAGTGATAATTTTCCCTGTACTTCCCTAGCCATGGGCTCAACAGACAAGCCGTAATACGTCTCTGTGTAGAACTCGAATCTGGATGAGCAGCAGTTATGCAGCTTCTAATCGGGTATACAAAATTTAAAGAAAACCAAATTGCGTTTAGTGAGGTCTATAAATATCTTTGGTTTATTCTATTTTAAGCCTTACTCAAGACTAAAACTACTTTTTTTTCACTCTGAATTAATGTGAGTACATCTGTGTTGCCATGAACATTGTTGCGTCACTTGTTCACTTACCTCTGGATGCGGTTGTTTCCAGTTCTCCAGCCGGCGCCTGTATGAGTGATTACTTCACGAGCGACCGACATTTCTAGACAGAAAAGTTCGTTACCTACAAATGTTGTTGGAATACCGATGATGAAGTCTAAAAGATAGCGCCCTGAATGTCGGAAGGTGACGTTTCAATTATATACCTATCAGAGTAATAAACAATACGTTTCTTACTCCGCGAGCACTCGCGCTATGAGCATTTTGCTAACAAGAGTTTTAAAACAATTGGCATTTTACAATTTTAAATAGTAAAATATGAGCGTTTTCTTGTAGTAACAACAAAATATAATTACTTCCACATATAAAGTACATTTCAAACTGTTCACTGAGTGTGAGGAAGGTGGTATACATGCGACGGATCGTATAACTTTTAAAGGTACAAGTTCTCGCGGGTTAAATATGTTGCAAGCTTACAAACGCCAAAGTTTCGGTTTTTATGTTGAGAATTAAACTGCACTTCAGGTCATGGTATTAAATAACAAGAGGAGTGAATGAAATTTATATTGATTTTGGTTTAATTTTCATCTGAATCTGGCGTGGAAACTGTAATTTGGTATCAGAATGGAGCATCAACTATTCAATGGAAGTTTACATAAAGGGTAAATTTGAGCACGTTCTAGAAAATTTTGAAAATTTCTCTTAATATGTCATAGAATATACTTGTCGAAAGATTCCCTACAAGTTCATGAAATCCTGTATCAAATGTTTGTAAAGTTTAGGGACTTAACAGCAGTGGTCATCGGTCCCTAAACTTACAAACTACTTAAACTAATCCTGAGAAGAATACACACGCCCAAGCCCCAGTGAGGACTCGAACCTCCGACGTGGAAGGGCCGCTCGCACAGTAGCAAGCGCCTTAGTACGCACGGCTATTCCGCGCGACAAGCCCTATATCCATGAATAATCTGTAAGTTCTGAGATGATACATAGTTGAGATAATTTAGTCAGTTTAAAGCACACTGCGATAATGTCGAAATATACAATTTCTGCCGCCTTATTGGTCTAGAATGAGAGTGTACTAGGAGGGGTGTTCAAATGAAGAGTTACGAATCGACACTGTGGGTATAATTGAAGTCTTTGTTAAAAAGTAATCACCAGAGTCCTGAGCACGACTATCCCGCTGTTTAACGAGCCGAAGGATTCCCCGTTCCCAGAATTCCTGTGGCTGTGATAAGAACCAGTCCTCCACTGTGTCATTCAGTTCGTCGTCCGAGTTGAGGGGCTTTCCACTGAGATATTTTTTAGCGGACCAAACAGAAGGAAGTCACAGGGCGACATGTCCGGGCTGTATGGCGGATGCTCAAGCTGCTCCCACTTGAACTTGGCCAGTACACTTTGTGGAATCACGCAGACGTGTGGACGCGCGTTTCCTCGGATCAGAATTAGTTTCTTCGTGAGCAGACCAAGCCATTTGCAGTTGGTGGAATCGCGTAGGCTACGGAGTGTCTCACAGTACACGTCACTGTTAATGGTTTTTCCGTGCTCGATGAATTCGATGTCGGACCACGGTCGTCGAAATAGACGGCGAGCATCACTTTGTCTGCTAAGGGCACAGCCTTGAATATTTTAGAAGGTGACGACGCATGCTTCGCGTCCCTAGATTTCGCACTGCATTATCCCAAAGTGTCATATTCACATTTCAACCTGTTTGGTTTCGTACCATTTCATTTGAACAGCCCTCGTATTACTTAGATTAATGCATTGCTGGTGGAAGTCAATATATATGCTTACCTAATAAGAATTCAGATAACATCTCGAATAAGCCCCGTACCTGAAAAGAAACGGAAAATATTGACCATTTCGTACGTGCCGGGAACATAACTAAAGGAAAGAAATGCAGTAAGCGTAGCATAATGAGAGTAACAAGAAACGTTGCATATTAATAACAAAGTAAAAGTGGCTTAGTCTGATATTAGTGGCTTATTATAGAAAAAAAATCAGTATTTGTTATAAAACTAGTAAAGTGATAAAAATATTTTGTTTGCCCATTTACTGCATTATCATAAATATGTAGATCGGACGGCTAACCATCCCTGGAGCAAATGACGTATAATTACCGTTGAGAATACCATTCATGTTCTACATTGTTTCCATTTGCTTTACAATACTTCTTTCCCATCTCCTTCTCCCTCTCTCAGGCCATTTCCTCTTTTCCATGGTCGTACCTTTCCAGACGAAGAAACTTAAAAATTGGGAACTTACAAAAATTTTATGGTACGTCGGCAAGTGGCCAGTATGTTATATTTAAAGAAAGCAATATAACGATGCCAATAGACAACGTTAATTACAGACTTCGTTTCTACGATACTTCGAATTCCACCGGTGGCATCATCATCGATACGTCATTGTAGTTAGCCGGTATGTATGTGGTACTGCAAGGGAACCATTTAAACACTAACGTCCATAGAATGCAATTCCGTGAAATATTCTTTCTATCGTGTGTTATGTACACCGTAGCACATAATCGGTACGCTGGCCAGAAATGGACTGAACTTCTATCCTCAGTGTTCATGTATTATTATTGGAGTTTTGAATGTGCGATAGGGAAGTGCCGTGGTGGATTAGCCGCGCGTACTGGAGCGTCGTGTTGCGGTGCGCGCGGCCATCCGCCGTCGGGGGTTCAAATGTTTGTAGAGCTTAACTACGGGGGTCATCAGTCCCTAAACTTACAAACTACTTATGAACTAGCTAATACTAAGGACGGCACAAATATCCATGCCCGAGGGGGGATTCGAACCCCCGACCGTAGCGGCCGTGCAGACCATGACTTGAGAGCCTCAGTGTCGGGGGTTCGATTCCCCCCTCGGGCATGGGTGTTTGTGTTGACTTAGTTTAATTTACCGTAGGTTAAGTAGTTTGTAAGCTAGGGACTAATAACCAAGCTGTTGAGTCCCATAGATTTAAAAACATTTGAACATTTTTGATAGGGAAGGTTACTTCTCCGTTACATAAACATAAAAAAGTTGTGCGTCCTCTATATATGTCATAAACACATTCCTCCTGCAATTACGATGACATGATTCGAAACACTTGCTTTTTTGAACGGTCATAAAATGTAAACAAATTTTTCTACAGCCCCTTCTATCGAAAGCTTAACCATGTCAATGGGACAGTAACATTTGTACCTCCATTCAATTACTAAAACAAATAAAAAATGAAATTTTTAATCTACAGCGGATCGTGCACTGATATTGAACTTGCTGGCAGATCAAAACTGTTTTTAAGACCGATATACGAACCCAGGACCTTTGCCTCCTGCTGGCAAGCGCTCTATGAAAGTGGACTTTATCGGAGACCTGATCTATGCGTAATCCTACGCTTCACACAAGGGAAAGTTCGAGTGAAGTCGTTAAGAAGCCACCTGGATGTTTGAACAGTGCTTTCCACAGTACTGTCCCTATCATGTCTGGAAGGAACATGGAACATGATTTCTGAGCCCAATCATTTTGGAGTATCGCTAATGATGTGGAGAGGGATTATGTTTCCCAATGGAATACCAGACTTGAAATCCACTGAGCATGTACAAGTGTTTACGTTTACGTTAATGTTGTTGTTGAAGTCTTCTGTCCAACTACTGGTTCGATGCAATTCTCCATGCTACGCTATCCTGCTCGGTACACATCCCTCCAATTGCTTTATGTTTCAGACTGTGACCTACCAATTGATTCCTTCTTTCAGTCCAGTCCAGTCCAGTCCAGTCCAGTCCAGTCCAGTCCAGTCCAGTCCAATACCGTGTGGTGCCTCCACATTAGTTATGCGATTTACTCATTTAATTTTCAGCATTCGTCTGTAGCATCACATTTCAGAAGTTTCTATCATCCACGCTTCACTTTTTTATAATGCTACACTCGAGACAAATGTTTTCCAGATGGCTTCATACTAATTTTAATAAATATAATTTTTTAATTAATTTCGGATGTCAACAAATTTATCTTCTTCAGATATGCTTCACTTTTCATAGCCATTCTACATTAAATCTTCTTTACTTTGATCATCATAAATTATTTTGCTACCCAAATTAAAAAAAAGAGCCATTTTTATTGTATAGTTATTAATCGAATACCTTCTAGGTCCTTTGCTGTCTCTGATAGATTGATAACGTCATTGTCAAAATGCGATTTTTTTATTTCTTCTCCCTGTATAGTAATTCCTTCTCACCCAGTATACAAATTGTATAACATTCGGGAAAGGCTACAAACCTGTCTTATTCCCTTCCCAACTATTGCGTCGCTTTCATGTCCTTATACTCTTAAAACTGCCATCAGGTGTTTGTATAAGTTGAATATCACTTTTCGTTCCCATTGTTTTATCCCTGCTACATTCAGAATTTGAAAGTGTATTCAAATCAACATTGTAAAAACCCTAATCTTCAAAAGCTAGAAACGTAGGTTTACCTTTTCTTAACCTGTCTTGTAATCTTCTAAGTCGAAATTTGAATATTGCCTCTCGTGTTCCTACATTTCTCGGAAATCCAAACTGATTTTCTCTGAGGGCATATTCTACCTATTTTTCCATATTTCTGTAAATAGTCAGTGTTAAATGTTGCAACAGTGACTTATTAAACTGATTTTTCTGTAATTTTCAAACTTGTGTGCAACTGCTTTATTTGGTTTTGGAATTATTATTAGTATTGAAGTCTAAGGGTATATCCCGTGTTTATTGCACAAAAGGTGGAACAGTTTTTCCAACACTGGCTCTCCTAGCGATATCAGCATTTCAGAGGGAATGTCTTCTGCTTCAGGTGCCTTGTCAAATTAAACTAGCTGTAGCTTATCTCCAATCTTATCTGCGTTTACTTCCTATTACATTTCCACAACACTGCCTTGAAGTTCACTTCAGGTGTATAGGCCCCTATGTATCCCTCGCATCATGCAGCTTTCACTTCTTTTCCTACTACCTGCTTTCCCCCTGAGCACTTAATATACTCATGTTATACTCCGCTCAGTTGATCCAGTTAAGGCTTCCAGTTTCCCCTTAGTGTCCAGCGAATTTCTTAAAATGATCTCAACGTATTCACCAAAATACCCAATGATTAGTGCCTAAACATTCTGACAGACTTATTAGGTGCATCAGCTGTTAACTCAATTCACGGAGATTTCATAAAATGAGCCACAGACACTTGCCTAACACATACTTATTTCAATTTTTGTGGCGAGATATACAAAGAGAGGGATGATCTGGCTTTGGAATCCCCATCATTGTTCAGTCCATGCCGCAATATTCATGATCAAGTTTGATAAACAGTTCTTAGTATGCACCTACACTGTCTTCCTAGTTTGGATACTGGTTTGGGTATGTTGATGATATGCCTACTAACACGTACTACCAGGCAGCTCCAAACGTTCTTCAAACTACTAAATTCTGCTAAAAAAATCTGATTCACAATGCAATTTAGAGGTAACTCTATAAATTATTTAATTCTGACTACAGACGTCAGTAATACCCATACTGTCAAGATTTATAGGAAATCTTCAACCAAGCACACTATAATACCTACCAGTTCACAACATCCGATTACTCACAAACATGCTGCCTTCCACTCCATGAATAATCGCTTATTATCTGTCCCAATGAGTAATGACAACTTTCAAATTGTAATTCATTCCGTCAGACCGATAGCATGAAGCAATTACTATCCGCTTGCCATGGTAGACACCATGATGAGAAAAAAAAGTCTGAAAGAACATGTATTTCCTTTTTATCCTGATGTTTATTCGACATCCACAGATCCCAGTAAAGGATGCACAATTACATATTAACGTAACATTTATTGATTTCGGCCAGAAATCGTAAATCAACTAATTTTGAAACCACTTTGTGTTGGCTATCCCACATGTCACTTTCTACCCAAAGATAAATATTGTGAAAGATAACATTCCAGCATTGAAAAAGAGTGGAATATGTACAATTAATTTTAATTGTGACAAATTATACTTTGATCAGCGAGGCAGGGTATAAACATCAGACTGAAGGAACATCACAGTAGGTGGAAACTTCGGAAGCTAGCGTGTAAATCTGCAGAACAGCTGCTAAAAGAATGCCACAGTTATCATGTGAAACGTGAAGTCCTGTATCATATTCAAAAATGGAGATATATGAGCAGCCTTGAAGTAATAGAAATTCTGTCCACAAAATCTAAATCCCACCCAGACGTTGTAAATTAACACCTGCTACAAACATGCTCCATGTTCCTGCTTCTGTTTCATAGCCTAGTTAAAAATTCCATAACAGTTTCATAGCCTAGTTGTAAAATTTCTTTATATAATTCGACGTGATTGGTAATCTGCTTCATATAAATTATGACTTTCTTTTTGTAATAGGCTACCAGTCATTTCAGCCAGTAGCTAAAATAAAACTTATTGCTTCGCTTTACCTATCTTCTTAGGACGAGTGTTGTCATTTAACGTGGCACAAATTTTAACTATGTTCAGTAGTCTTATGCAACATTTCAGTGGAATAATCTCTCTTAGTTTAGATCAAAATACTTAACAATTACCATATTTAAAAATGAATAGAGATACTCTCTATGCAGCAGTTTAATATCTTTGAACCTTAAGCTTTCACAGCTTTATGATCATAGTCAGTACATGATGAACGATTAGCAGGCGAAAACTGGTCTCTCGAATACAAAATTACTGTTGAAAAATACACACGTGACTTACGTGTCATTTACAGTGACTCAAATATTTGCGAAAAACTAACGGAACAATCCGTTAACGTTGAAATTTTGTAGAATTGTATCACATATTAGACACAGGACTGAGAAATAGCGGTTTGTTTCTATCATATTGGACACCAGTGTAGTTATCTTATACATTCGTATACGCACTAATTTACATTCAAAATAGTCACATATTGACTTCCGAAAAATATGGTGGTAATATTATATCGTGCCACCATACGGCGGTCTATGATATATCTGCTTCACTAAGTTATCATCATCATCATCATCATCAGTTTCCAGCTCCAGTTTCCCGGGTGTTATGTACAAGTGCTCGCTATCTCCTCCTATCTTCATACATCTTCTGTTCCAAAATGTCTTCCCATTTGTGTCCTTTCTCCTCCACATCTGATCTTACAGTCTCTATCCAGCGTTTTCTTGGTCTTCCCCGAGGTCTTCTTCGTATGTGGTCGAGGTTGAAATACTTTTTAGCAGGTCTTTCACTATTCATTCTCATTAAGTGCCCATACCACTGAAGTCTACGTTTCCTTATGATTCTGGTAACAGGAATCTCAATACCAGCTACTTTTATATTTACCTCATTCCTAATTTTATCCTGCCTGGTTGTTCGATTCATAGTTCTAATGAATTTCATTTCCATTGGCTGAATTCTACTGAGGTCTCTGGTTAGAAGGGTACATGTTTCTAAGCCTTATGTAAGGATTGGAACGAAATAGGTATGGTACATGGTTTCTTTTGCTTTTTGTGGTATTTCACTAAGTTATCTGTGAGTGAAATGCAGCCCAACAATACGCACGCTAACAGAGGCGAGTCTACAAAGCCAGGTCCTGCGCTCAGCTTCTGGTACTATTCGCAAATAGCTGTTCGTTACGCTGCTGAAACAGGCGTGCCAACTGTCGCTCACCAGCTGGTAGGCGCCGATCAGGATGCAGCCCGTCTGCAGGGAGCAGCCGCAGCAGCACTGGCTCAGTTGGGGCAGCATGGCGGTCTCTCTGAAACAAAACACCACAACGTAATAAACGTTCATTTCTGTCATATAAAAAGAAGAACATTTACTAAATATTCCGTGATGAGTTTGAATAGTAATTATGTGAACCACAAAAATTCTTGGTACCAAATCCTCGTCTACACTATGAATGTATTTACACTGTCAGACTCATCCAGACACACTTCTATAATATGGAAGTGATCTCGGAAAGTCAGTAGAGGTACTAATATTGAAATGTTTGTATATCTATGGGGACTTACCTACTGTGGTTATCAGTCTCTAGGCTTACAAACTACTTAAACTAACCTAAGGACAATACATACACACACACATGCCCGAGGGGGTACTCGAAACTACGACGGGGGCGACACACTAAGGCGCCTTATAGCACTCGGTCATTCCGCAGTGGTCCGTCAATACAGAACTACGAGGCGCGTCCAGAAAGTAAGTACCGTTTCTATTTTCCTCCGCTGCAGCGCTGCAATTGCAGTTCCGCACATGCGCTGTAGACGATGTGTATCAAGGAGAAGAACGTGCGCCAATTGGAGATCGCTGTCAGTTACGTACGCTTTGTGGTGCTTGTTTGAAATGTCGGAGTTGATGGAAAATCCCGCCGCCTGTGAAATCAGGCCAGTGATTCGGTTTCTAAATGCGAGGAAAGTGAAACCAAGTGAAATTTATCGGCAAATTTGCGATGTTTACGGACCAAATGCGATGAGTGATTCGATGGTGAGAAGATGGGCCCGACTGTTCAATGGCGGGCGTAGTGATGTGCACGATGAAGAACGAAGTAGGCGTCCACCTTTGGTTACAGAAGAACTGTTTAAGCGATTGATGACAAGATCCAGGAAACCCGTAGTTTTCCTTGGCGGTCATCACTTCACCAATGACGACGAGTTGAAAGAAACTGTTTCCAACTGGTTGAAGACAAAGACGGCAGATTTCTATGGAGAAGGTATACAAAACCTGGTGCCACGCTATGACAAATGCTTGCAAAATTTCGGCGGTTATGTGGAAAAGTAGTTTAAGAGTTGTAGAATTTTTTGCAATAAAAATTTATTCTGTGTCTGTGTACAACTTCATTTTATTACCAAACGGAACTTACTTTCTGGACGCGCCACTGAGATGTCAGTAGGCAAGCAGTGACACCAAAACTGTTCTTCAAGAGAGCCCGGTAATGATTGGATGTAATATGACTAACAGGTTGGTTGGTGGTTTGGGACAGCGGGACCTAACTACCTAGGTCATCCATTCCCTCGGCGGGGAGGGGAAGGAGTGAGGATAAGAAAGGAGGGGAAAGGAAATCCAGTCCAAGGAAGAATGAAGGAAAAAAGACTGCATTAGCTCGAGGCCCCAAGCATATATGAAAGAACCGTTGCCGGCCGCGGTGGCCGAGGTGACTGAGGCGCTCCAGTCACGGTCAGCACGGTCACTACGGTTGGGGGTTCGAATCCCCCCTCGGGCATGGATATTTGTGCCGTCCTAGTTCGTAAGTAGTTCATAAGTAGTTTGTAAGTTTAGGGACTGATGTCCCCTTAGTTAAGTCCCATAAGCTTCACAAACATTTGAGTTTGAGTTTGAGCAAAGAACCGTTGAGCCCCAAGGAAGTCTGAGTAACACATCCACCAGGGGAATTCCACACATCTGAAATTGCTCGTCTCTGCGGAGGAAAGAAGACAGACCTCATAAACTGACGAACTGGAATTGTCGAAGATTTAAGAGTTCTTTTATTTGTTAAAAAAAAAAAAAATAAATAAATAAAAAAAAAAAAAAAAAAAAAAAAATTAATATATAAAACAAAATAATAGTAATTAAAAAGGCACAGTACAATTTCAGCGAATGCAATTAGTTACTCATGAGTTCCAAATCGTTACAGTTCCTCATAAGTGTACAATTATGTAAATGGTGAGCGATGTTTATCTAAAACGACGCAACTGAATAGTCGTCTGCAAATGAGTCATACTAGATCCACAATGACATAGAAAGATTTGATTTTGACGAACGTTAGCTTTTAGTAAAAAGAAAAAACTTGCAGACGAGGTGCTGTAACATTGTGGGAATGATTTTACATGGGTCATATAACATTACCAGCATGACACTCACACAGCATAAAGGAGTAAATATTTATGGGTATTGTTCTTTGACAATAACATATCGTTGGTGACAGTTTTATCACCATCTAACCTAGTTTTTAGTATATTTATTTACATAATTTAATAGATCTAGATCTTAATGTTATCCCACCTTAAGAGTGATAATAAAAAAAAAAAAAAAAAAAAAAAAAATTAACTCAACAATTGTTGAACAGTGCTAATGAAAATGTGTCACTGTTGCTTAACTTAATTGCACTGCTCCCGAGGGTAATAAAAATAGCACCTGGGCATAATGTCTTTGCGAACTTTTTTTCTTGCGTGTACTCATATGTACAGTTATCGTTCCTCACAGGCAGGCGCTGAACAATAAACGCAGATCCAGAAGATGTAGGTCTCGTGAATTGGCCGTTGTTTGGTACGCATGCTGGACCTTTGGACGGACTAAGAAAGGAACCATAGGACAAACTCAGCGACCGACAAGGCCAAAAAATTATCGCTTTCTGTAAAGTACGTAAGAGTGTGGGAGAATTCGAGAAATGTCAGCAGGCATTATCTAAAGAATTGATAATAATTGTGAAACAGTTTATGAAGCAAAAATATTTAGTGAAGGGTGACACGAGATGATCAACGCCAGTTGATTGCCGTATTCTGCGTCTCTAGCTCCTGTAATTGGTCTGAAGATGATCCCATAAATGATCTTAATCGGTCACCTGTTAATAAATATTTATGTGATCTAGTTTGTTTCCCAACTTTTAATTATTTGTAGAGATCCTTGATTCTCTCACACTGTTTTCGAAAATAATTAGCTGAAGGATTTGTGATGCTGGCAGAGCCAACATGATGTTCAGAGAAACAGACAGCCACGGAGGACTTCTCAGATAGCCAGGGAGACAACACATGTTCCAGAGGATGGCCGTTTACAGACTGTACTTCAGATACTCCGTTCTCACGACGACAATTCTCCGTCTGGTAAGCATCAATTCATGAAATCAGTAGTCTTGACATAACATGCCCTTGGGTTAAGATAACTGATGTGGGGATATATATTTCTTTTGTGTCCCAACTTCATCGCCGCTTTTGTGTCCCAGCCTCGTCGTAGGTGTCGGTGGCCGAGTGGAACGAGACCGACACACTGGTGCAGGTACGGAGGGGAGCAGCCAGAAACTATAAACACTCGAGTAAATTAGAAAGAGATATATTGCACAGAATGTAACAATACTTAACTTTTACATAGTACTGCAGAATGTTGATACGTAGTTGTTAGAGGCCTGCCTAGTGCCTGTACAATAGCAAAGTCTACACTGGTGCCTATCTGTTACGAAGGTCCTAACTCGTTGCTATCTCAGTCCGAAGTGGCCGGTGTTCTTCAGTGGTGGCCACGAGCGGCGTTCCAGCAGAGGGCGCTCGTGGCTGTCGTCGTGAGATCGCCGCGCCGTGCGTGCATGGCGGCGCGCGGCGAAAGTAGGTGGCGCGCACTTTGTACTTGTGCGACACCACACCCCTCCCCCCCAAACCGCCGCGCCGTCGTGGCGTAGGGCTGAGGGCCACGGCGACGGCACTGGGAGGAGGGCCTGAGCGGGGGCGTTACTGGTGGGACGGGCGTCGTAGCTGAGGCCGGGATCGAGACGCCGTCCGCGCCCCGGCATCCGCCTTGCGATCCTCCAGGGAACCCGCCGAAACCTGGGGAAGGGCGCCCGCCCCCGCCCAGAGGGAGCAGGTCATCTTCTTCTGAGGTGCGTGGCCCAAGCTGGGGGGGCCCGCACGGTCCCGGAGTCCCTCTCGGTGACGCTGTCATCTGCGGCGGCGACAGCGGCGGCGACGACTGCGTCGGATGTACGTCGACGTCCATAGGGATCTCGTAGTCCGGGGACGAACGATGTGGTTGTGCTCCCTGGCGGTGAACTGGGTCTGGAATCAAGAAACCGGAGACAGGATCGCGCGGTCTGTGCAGGCGCAATTGGTTTGCGTGGCGCCGCAGCTCCGACCCTGTGGAAGAACGTACAACATACATATGGCGCCCAAGCACGCGTTGAATGGTGCCCGGCAACCATGTCTTCTTGTTTCCAGCAAACACTCTGTACAGCACCGGCGTAGAAACCTGAAAACGCGTAGCGCCATACGAACCGACTCGGTGCGTGGGAGGCTGCAGCAGGTGAAGGAGAGTGCGGTGACGGCGGCCGTGTAGCAGCTCGGCAGGAGACGGGCCGTCACGTGGCATGCACCGATACGTAGACAGGAAAATTTGAAGAGCTTGCTGCCTGGAGTGCTGACCTTTCATCTTTTCCATGTGTGACTTGAATGTTCGGACGAAACGTTCTGCTTCACCATTGGACTGAGGGTGAAAAGGTGCGGTGGTGATATGCTGAATACCATTCACACGACAAAACTGTTGAAATTCCGCACTAACAAACTGAGGTCCATTGTCACTGACGATAGTTTCAGGCAAGCCTTCGATGCAAAACACTGATGTTAAGGCACTGATTGTACTAGACGCTGTCGTTGAGTTCATGGCAATCACAAAAGGAAACTTGCTGAAAGCGTCTACAACAATTAACCATCGCGTATTCCAGAAAGGTCCGGCAAAGTCAATGTGTAAACGTTGCCATGGTCCCTTGGGGCGTGGCCAGTCTGAAAAACGTTGCGGAGGAGCCGCCTGATGCTCCGCACAAACAGTACACTGTGACGTCATGTTCTCTATCTGAGCGTCCATTCCAACCCAGGTACAATGACGTCTGGCCAGTTGCTTTGTCCTAACAATACCCCAATGTCCTTGATGCAGGAGGCGTAACACTTCTCGTTGCAGGGAACGAGGAACAATCACTCTTGCTTGGTCGTTGTCCGTATGTAACAACAGAACACCCTGACTTAAAGATAATGCATGACGTTGTGCAAAATAACGTCGAACCAGAGGCCGATCAATGTCTTTGGCTCTGGCAGGCCAACCAAAGCGAACAAAACGTGCTACCACACTTAAGTCTGCATCCGCCGCTGTTTCCTGTGCAACCCGACGAGAGTTCAAAGGGAAATCTGCGACAGCGGTAGCATCTCTGGAGTCTATCTGACAACATGCCAATTCTGAAGAATCAAACGACACATCCTGGCCAACCGGAAGTCGGGAAAGTGTGTCCGCGTTAGCATGTTTAGTGGTAGGTCGGTACAATATCTCATACTGATAATTAGACAATATCAAGGACCATCTCTGAAGCTTTTGTGCCGTACGTGGCGGAATTGGCTTTGTGGGTGAGAACAACGACGTGAGAGGCTTGTGGTCTGTCAACAAATAGAATTTTCTGCCATAGAGATAATGATGAAACTTTGCGACGCCGTAAATGATTGCTAAGGCCTCCTTTTCTATCTGACTGTAATTCTGTTGCGTCGGCGTCAGTAGCTTGGATGCAAAGGCAATAGGACGATCGTGACATCCAATACGATGCGACAGAACAACACCCACACCGTACGATGAGGCGTCAACTGCTAGCACTACAGGCTTCTGTGGGTCAAAGGGAATCAAACATGCATCACTGAGTAGTGCAGACTTTAGTTTGTCAAAGGCAACCTGACAATCTTTGGACCATACAAAAGGAACATTCTTCCTACGTAAGCGATGCAGTGGAGCTGCAATCTGAGAGGCATTGGGAATAAACCTGAAATAATAGTTAAGCTTTCCCATTACTGCTTGCAATTCTTGCACATTCTTAGGAGGAGGCAAGTCTTTGATTGCTCGAAGATGTGACTGTAAGGGATGAATTCCTTGGGCATTAATCACATGGCCTAGGTACTCTATTTCAGTTTGAAAAAACGAACACTTTGCTTTATTACAACGTAGACCTGCTGCAGTCAACACTTTGAAAAGGCACTCCAGGTTTGCTAAATGTTCTTCAACTGTACGTCCGGATACCACAATATCATCCAAATAGTTCGAACAACACGGTACAGAAACTGTCAGCTGTTCCAAAAAACGCTGAAAAATAGCGGGAGCGGAAGAACTGCCAAAGGGTAGGCGTTGAAATTGAAAAAGGCCCATGTGAGTATTAATGACGAAAAACTTTTTTGACTCGTCATCAAGCGGAATCTGTAAGTATGCCTCTGCTAAATCAATCTTGGAAAAGAAGCGAGACTGTCCTAATTTGTCCATTAGTTCGTCAGGTCTGGGCAGGGGATAAGTGTCTACAATTGTTTGACTGTTGACAGTTGATGTGAAGTCCGCACAGAGACGAAGTTTTCCTGACGGCTTGGGTATAATTACTATAGGCGAGGCCCACTGACTCGCAGAAGCAGGAGAAATCACCCCACTATCTTGCCAACGTTTAAGTTCTTCGGCAACTGTATCACGCAATGCGATAGGCACTGGTCTAGCTTTACGAAACTTTGGAACTGCAGATTCTTTTAAAGTTACATGTGCCACGAAGTCTTTTGCACAACCTAGTTCCGGCGAAAACAAGTCACTGTATTTTTCACACAATGCATTAATTTTGTCCTGAGGCACTATTGACGAAATTTGAAGCACATCTCTTTGAATTGATAAACCAAACAAGTCAAAAGCATCTAGTCCAAAAATGTTCTGTGTCGATTTGGCCTGAAGAACTACAAAAGCAATTGTTTTTGTTACACCTTGAAAAGAGGCAGGCAGGCTACACGTTCCTAGCACGGGAATATTTTGACCTGTGTACGCTGTTAACACTTGCTGTGACGGCGACAATTTTGGCGAACCCAGAAGTTCATAAGTATCTTTATTTATTAATGTGACAGCGGAACCAGTATCAAGCTGAAATTGCACCGTCTTATTTTCTATAAAGAGAGTCACAAACAGTTTTTGCTTGCGGCGCTCGACAGGTGCGCGAATGTGGGCAACATCTGACAGAACTTGTTTACTACACTTGCGCGGGCCGCGAAGTGAAGGAAGCGGCGTAGCATCGGCACACAGCGGATTAACAACACTGTCACTAGATGACACTACCGCCGGATCGGCGTCCGCGCAATGCGAGGCTACTGCACTAAAATTACTTTCAGTATCTACAACAAGTCTACTGTCACTAGCTACACAGTACTGGGCACTATTACAAGGAGCAGTTGCAGAAGGCACTATTTTCACTACAGGAATGCACTGTTCATAGTCATTTTGCTTGTCCCGAACCCTTTTCCGTTGCACTGTTTTACGCGCTCGTCGGCGCTTGCTACGTGGTGCACTATATAGATTTGCCATAGGCGCAGAACTACTTTCTTGCAATTGAGATCCAAGGAAAGCACTGTTTAATTCCGCAGCCCGTATAACATTTACAGAATGAACTGTTCTCGCACTCTGCGAAGCACTGTTTCTAACGGTACCGTTCTTTGAGTTTTTAATTTGCATACACACAGACTGCACATGTCCCGGTTTGCCACATTGATAACAGGTTGCGTTGCGACTAGGGCAATGAGCACGCTTGTGGCGAGACACACACTGGGGGCAAGATTTACGTACATTTTTCTGAAATGAGCGTTGGCGCCCGTTATTCAAATTACTGTTTCTAACACGACGGGGCGACCTTTGTGTCGCACTTTTACACTGGCTACTGCTCACTGTCTGTTCAGCACGGCCTGTACTATTGTAAGAATCACTAGTGCTACACTGAGAACTACGGCTAGGAAAGCGTCCGTTGCGGCGCACTGAATTTACACTATGGCTTTGCATTTCTACCTCTGCTAAGTCAAAAGTATCATGCGCTTCTATAAGCTGCAGTACACTGTCTAATGAAGGGTCTGACTGTTTTAGAATTGCTGTCCGAATTCTGGGGTCCTGAATGTTCTGCGTAATCGCATCCCTCAACATCACGTCACTATACGAAAGACCACAAGAGCAAGTAAATTTACATTTGCGGGTTAAGCCCTTCAATTCCGTAATCCACTCTTGGTGTGACTGCTGCGGTAATTTTTTAAGTCTGAAAAATCGGTATCGTGCAGCGGCTACAAGAACCTTTCTCTCATAATGAGCATTCAGTGCATCTACAATTTCTTCAAAGTCTACATCACGAGGAGATGCGTGCGGGAATAGTTTTTGCAGTAACACGAAAGTTTTGGGGCCCACCACAGACAATAGCAGATGCTTCACTTTCTGACCTGTAATTTGATGAGCCGCGACGAGTTCTTGAAACTGTGCGAAGTAGTCGCTCCATTCTTCCTCACGTTCGTTGTACTGGCGGAACGTCGGAAGCGGTGCGGCGGCAGGTGTGGGCTGCTGATGTGACGACTGTTGTTGTTGGTGAGCAGCCTGTGTCGTCAACTGCGACACGGCCTGGAGCAGCTGGGTTATTTGCGCCGTCTGTAACTGAATAATTTCCATTAAGTTTGGGTTCGGGGTAGTGGCCATGCTGACCGATTAGGCGCCGCGTATACAAGTAACTTATAACAAAACACAAATGCAATATGAAAGAGGACTCGCTCTGCAACAAAAAAGTCCACAAAACACGTAACAAAATATGTTCCCCCAAAAATCTTATAATAAGGGTGGGTGGGCGGGAGCAATTTTTTTGCGTGCTCCGACTGCTGCTGTCTGGCTGCTGTAAGCGGGCTGGTCCAAGGTTCTATCACTCCTCGTCGCCACTTTTGTGTCCCAACTTCATCGCCGCTTTTGTGTCCCAGCCTCGTCGTAGGTGTCGGTGGCCGAGTGGAACGAGACCGACACACTGGTGCAGGTACGGAGGGGAGCAGCCAGAAACTATAAACACTCGAGTAAATTAGAAAGAGATATATTGCACAGAATGTAACAATACTTAACTTTTACATAGTACTGCAGAATGTTGATACGTAGTTGTTAGAGGCCTGCCTAGTGCCTGTACAATAGCAAAGTCTACACTGGTGCCTATCTGTTACGAAGGTCCTAACTCGTTGCTATCTCAGTCCGAAGTGGCCGGTGTTCTTCAGTGGTGGCCACGAGCGGCGTTCCAGCAGAGGGCGCTCGTGGCTGTCGTCGTGAGATCGCCGCGCCGTGCGTGCATGGCGGCGCGCGGCGAAAGTAGGTGGCGCGCACTTTGTACTTGTGCGACACCACAATTTCTGTAACCTATTTTTTACTTTTCCGCAAGTAATAGGTATTGCTCATAAATAGAATGTTGGATACTGAAGTCCATGTTAAATGGAAACGGATGTAGTATCTTGAGGGCAGAAGTAGAAAAGGAACTGGAGAAGATGAAGAATCAAAAGGAAAATAGAATCTATAACTCATCAACAGAAGTATTGCAGAGTTTGGGGAACAGGAGAAGGAAAAAAAAATACTCTACATTTGTAACGGGAGATATGTACGACAAATGCGAATGGTCTCATGATCATCTTTCATTTATGATGATAACAATTGAAAAACGAATAAAAAATACGAAGCGCATAAGACTATTGGTCTCATTTATTATGCTGTTAAGGACTGAATAACTGGATTTATGCCGTGATATATACATGGAATTTTGAGAATCATAGGGGAAAGATGTATTGAGAAAGGTAGAAGATTTAGAAAAAGCTTTTGACAAAGTGCAATGGAATAAGCTAATGAATATGTTGAAGGAGTATGGAATAGATTGAAAAGAATGACGACTGATACAGAATCTGCATTTACAATAGAAAGTGATTCACGCATCGAGAAAATGTAGCATCACCACGATTCTAGGGCTTTATGACCCTTTACGTAAAAATGGAACAGAGATGTACTATTACTCATGAAAACAGAAACTGACAAGTTTTACGACAATAAACTAGACATTCTGAAATTATGTTCCAAGTTCCAGCATACACCACTTAACTAACACACCATCTTACAGTGGTGCATGCCTATATTCATCTCGGCATACTGTCCACTAGATCGTCATGAAGTTGTTGGTCCAGATTATCCCACTCATGAACGGCGATTCGGCGTAGATCTCTCAGATTAGTTGGTGCGTCGTCCCCTATAGAATCAGCCCTTTTTAATGTATCCCAGGCATATTCGGTAGGGTTCATGTCTGGAGAACAAACAGGCCATTCCAATCTTCAAAAAAAAAAAAAAAAAAAAAAAAAAAAAAAAAAAAAAAAAAAAAAAAAAAATAAATTAAAAAAAAAATAAATTAAAAAAAAAAAAATGTTCAAATGTTTGCTAAGCTTATGGGACTTAACTATGGGGTCATCAGTCCCTAAACTTACAAACTACTTATCAACTACCTTATACTAAGGACGGCACAAATATCCATGCCCGAGGGGGGGATTCGAACCCCCGACCGTAGTGGCCGTGCAGACCGTGACTCAGTCTCCTCGGCCACCACGGCCGGCTCTAATCTTCCGATGCCGTCGTCATGGAGGAACGCATACGCAAGAAATGCACGATGATAATGAGAATTATCGTTCGTTAAGCCGAATCCTTCGCCGAAATGCTGCCGATATGGTTACATAATACGTCGAAGGATGTCATCCCTGTACCGTATAGCGTTTTAATTTCCTTCTACGACCGCCCACTTAACGCCACGCCGAAACATCTGGGAAACGTCTCCTTGCTGCTCTTGCTGGACGCTAAGACGTTCAGGCTGACCAGGCTGCCTCCACAAATGTCTCCGCCACTGTGTGGTTGAAGGCGAGTGTCGTATGTGAATAGCTCTGATGCCAATTCTGACAAGTCCATTCAGCATGATGTGTAGCTGGTCTACAATGCGCTGCAAGGTGTGTATAGTCTATTCACCGAGAGCTGGGACGAAACATGAACAGTGTTCAAATGTTCAAATGTTTGTTAAGCTTATGGGACTTAAGTACGGGGTCATCAGTCCCTAAACCTACAAACTACTTACGAACTACCTTATACTAAGGACGGCACAAATATCCATGCTCGAGGGGGGATTCGAACCCCCGACTGTAGTGGGTGAACAGTGTCACGTGAGCGACTACGCTCGTTTCGAGCAAAAGCATTCGGTGTTCACGTGTTACGCAGGGGTGTGGAAAATCTTTGGCGCACGCTTTGCAGCTGGTGGCGTTGGCTGGCTGCTGAGCTGACGTCACAGCGGACCGTGAGAAACCTGGGTAAGAATGTAACGAAAAAAAAAAATGTTAAAAGTAAGATGAAAATGATTTCTTTCTCTTGAAGTAGATTTATTTTTATTCTGGTTGCAAACAAAACGTTCCATTCAAACAGAATCAATTGTAATAACAATATCAGTAATAATAATGTTAATGGACTACGAAACAAGGTTCACTCTATCGAACTTTATTTTCGTTGTGGTTTATACCAAACCGCTCCTCTCTCTGCTCTATAATGCAGTGAATGCTTAGCATGACTACAAACACATATACGTAATTCATAATCAACAACTAGTCTTTAAAGTTGAACATAAGAGATCCCGCTGTACAATGCGCACTAACGAGCTCACATCTGCAGGGAGACGGCGAAGTTGACTGACAGCCCCTGCCTTGTACCAATACCACCTAGAGGTGGTGTTGCTTGTACACCCCTCGACGGCAGCGCTGTGATCATGCGCCTTGCAGTGTTTATAGTACGTCTCGCGTTTCGGAGAATGAAGTATAGATGTCAAAGCTGGACTTCGTCATGGATGTTGGGAGTGAAGTAGCATGTCGTTCAAACTATTACGTGCTTTTTGCGTCGATACACGATGTTCTGTAGCCGCATGAAAATCATTATTCCATATGTTGGCGTTCCTCTCAGGGTTACTCTGAGCCGAAATCCGTAAGTAGCGATCATCGGCTGCTGTGGTAGCCCTTGGGCGACCAGAGAGAGGTGAGACATGGGCAGTTCCTGTCACTCTGTGCCTCTCTGTACCTCTTCCAAGTCCAAACGAAATCGCTTTGGTTCATTCAGAGACCTCTGGAAACTTTCCTTGATGAGAGTCCGTTCTGACAAACAGTAACAATGCGGAGACGATCAAACTTAGGAGTTCACCTCCAAAGCACGGCGTGGCTACAGTCAACTCAAGCAGTGTACCTCCTCCCTGGTGTCATGACTGGTACTGACCCACAGTGGAACGGAATCCCCAAAACCTGGTCAAAACCTCAAGAAGACGTTTAATTCACACAAAACTCATCACACGGAGGTTTTTGAGGTCGCTGATTACGAATTTGATGGTAAAAATTGTCTAAACAAAATGGCGGAGCTAATATAGCAAAGTGGCCGAAGAAAATTCACAATAATTTATTAATAATAGCGTATATATAGTATTAAGACACTGATAATTAATACACTGCCGACGTGATTTGTTTATTATAACAAAATAACAATATTTTTCGAAAATATATCGGAAAAATTCTTGATACTAGATACATTGTAATTCAATAATATAATGAAAGAATCTTCAAAGTCGATGGCAGATCATAGTCAGCCTCAGAATTACCACTAACAGTAGGTGCCGGAAATGAAATGAGTACACTAAGGCATTCGTTATTTTGTTTTTAAAATATGCCCTCTGTCCTTTTAGGCTTTTGCCACCTTTTTCTCAATTTACGAAAGAGTGAGGAAAGAGAGACTTCCATCTCCTCCAGTATCTGTAACGATCGACCAATTATTCTTTCCAGATAAGGTATTAATGCAGGTAGACGAGCATTCAACTGTTGTTTATCAATGCTAAATATTTTTTGCCGAGTGAATTTCATGTATTGACCATCCGAACCTGTGTGAAAAGTATTACAATAGCATTAGTAACACATTAAGTGTAGACAAATGGTCATATATCGTAAGCCTGTGGCACGGGAATCATATCTTTCCGTGGCCTACCTCGCCGCGCGCTGCATCGACCATGTTGTGCTACGAAATGTCGGCCGCACGGGCACTTGTAAATATTCATTATACAAGACAAATGGCAGATTTTGGCAGCTGATTCTTGTCAATTACATCAGATAATTAATCAATCTATAGCCTGGTAGTTGAAATTCCGCGGTGTATTGCAGTATATACTACTTTTGCTCTACTTGAAAATGCAAATCCGGTCAAAGCATGGCCGTTTTGCACAGACATCGGAAAAATATAATATAAATACGATAACCATGAAATGTATACCGATTTAGTATACGAACATTTTGTACAACTCTGTAACAACAGTTTCCATCTTGTATAACTAAAATTCTTCACTTCACTGCCAAAATAATCACTCACAAACCGAGAGCAAATTTGGCTTGCTTTCACAGAGCCGCGTGTGCTCTCAACGAAGGTCACTTTTAAACTGACGTAACTCGACAGGTATCGAAGGGGCGACCTCTCCTTCTGGAACGAGATGCACCAATCCTTCCACTACCCAACCCACCCTTCAAAATTCCAAGATTCGAACATTCATTTTTCGGGTTTTGGCCACGTTTTGGGTATTCCGTCCCACTGCGTGACCGGTCGTATTACCCACTCCTCCGCACTGCCAGCGTTCATGCGTGGTTCTTTACGACGTTGTTCGCGTTGAGTGATATCTATGGACGATCTAAGGAACTGTGTTCTTGGTGTAATATAAACATTCAATAACAGTATTCAGTGGGATGTAATTGGAGATCAACTAGTGCATAAAATCCCACACCGACAACACTTTCGCAGTTATGAATAGCCATGGGGGCAGCGAGGTTCAGTTCCTAAATTTACAAACAACTTATACTAAAGACAGCATAAACATCCATGCCCGAGGGGGGAATTCGAATCCCCGATGGGGTATGGCCTCGCGTATCGGAGCATAGCGCCTCAATGCGCTCGGCCGCTCCGCCGCGGCTAACAGTTTTTTGAGTCACTGCCACCACATTTATAGGTGCGCAATAAATATTGAGCGTCTGAAAGACTCTTTTAATGTTTTGCATTTTTCCCGTTGTGTATGTAAGTACCGAAATGTGGTGGACCCAAAGAGAATGAAAGGTCATATGTGCTCGAAGCGTACAGTTGTAAAACAGCGGCGTTTCCCTTATTCCAGGGATAGAAAAAGCGAAATAGGTAAAGGACAAGATCTGCAGCAGACTAACAATCGAGGCATATGGTCGCAGAAATGGAACACAGTGGAAGTTGAACATTGTTGATAGATATCACATAGAAAATATTGTGGGGAAGGCGAACCAAAGATTACGTTTCATTGGCAGAACACTTCGAAGATACACCAGCTCCACGAAAGAGACTGCCTACATCACTCTTGTGCGTCCTCTCCTGGAGTACTGTTGCCCATTGTGGAACCCTCACCAGGTGGGACTGACGGAAGATATTGAGAAGGTTCAGAGAAGGGCAGCTCGTTTTGTTTTATCACGTTCCTGGGGGGAAAGCGTCACGGAAATGTTGCACGAATTGGGGTGCAAATCAGTAAAGGAAAGACGTTATTCATTGCGGCGTGATATGTTTGCGAAGTTTCAATCACTGACTTTTACTTCTGAATGTGAAAATATTTTGCTAGCACCCACCTACTTAGGGTGACATGACCATCCCAATAAAATAAGAGAAATCAGATCGAAAACGGAACGATTAGGAGTTCTTTCTACCCCCGCGCTATTAGAGAGTGGAACGGTAAAGTTATGAAAGTGGTTAATGAACCCTCTGCCAGGCACTTACATGTGATTTGCAGAGTATCTATGTAGATGTAGATCTGAAGTGTGGGGTGATAGGACCGTGTCATTTTCCTTACTGTAAAATCGGCGCAGAAATCAAGCAAAAATTAAAATTCAGGTAATGATCTACATGCTAAAAGCTACTGACACCTGCTGCTGAAAGAGGTCTTTCAATTTTCCATTTTATTGTTGGAACCACAGACGTAGGCCTACATTAACTAGACTGGCAATATCACTGATACCAGCAGTTTGCACTCGCCGCACATATTACTGTTCTAAGGCGGGTGTAACCAAATACTTGTGTTTGCGTACACCAGTACTAAGAAATAGGAATATAATCTTATAACCGCATCAATTTTAGAGCAATGGCCAATACTTGCGTCGTCTTTAGCTGTAGTTATTCGTACTCTACATAAACTTCTTGTGTTTTGTGTAGGTAAGATGGCGACGTTGGGCTTTATTAATAACTGTGACTTTGTCATTCTAGTAAATGTATATCCTTAGCTAGTACAAAGCTATACCACATTCTAACATATACAATCGCGAAACCCATTGATGTGAAACTTGTCAGGAAGTGACAATTGGGCAAGGCGCCGTAAGAGTAATGTTTGTTTATAATTACTTTTCTAACTAATTAACCAAATAGTTTCTGTATTTATCGCGTTCCAAGCATTACTAAAATATCGAGAGACATAAATAATCGTGAAATAAATTTTAAAAATGCCGAATTTGATTTAGTGATATAAACAACAACGTATTCAGGAGGCAATATTTACGAATCTGCAGTTTGTTCAGCTGAAAGTAATAGAATAAAAACATACTAGAAACGTAAATTCCTCTTACTGTCTGTTCTTACACGACAGGCACATTCTTTTATGTGTAACAGTTCTGTATGGAGTCTAATGATTCGGACATTTTCACAGTTCAACCCTCTTTCGTTTAAACGCGTATACTTTTCAGTGTAATTACTTTTGCTTACAAAACAAATGTCTTGCAGATTCTTGCTGTTTGTCGAGCAAACGTAGCAACAGCAATTGTGGATTAGTTTCTGCTTTGTTACGAATTTTTTTATTTTGTTTATTTATTTATTTTTACTTTTGATGTTTTATAGTCAGGATTTGTGAAAATTTTCATTCATCTACAGCTGTGGTGACTGATCTGGTACATTATATAGAGTAGGTACTTAATTCCATCTAAGCTTTTTATGTTCAACACTTACTCATTTGACTGGAATTTTAGTGAAGAAAAATTGATTTTTTTTACTAGAAAATCGACTTATTTCTCTGTTGTTTATAATCCACTTTTTGTTGTTAATAGAAGATGAAATTCTTCATTAAAAGTCGTACATTTCAAGAGAATCTTAAATAAATTGCCCTGCAAAGTACCATCCACTAGTTCTAATGAAACCTAGTAACCTAGTCGGACTATTTGGTAATTATTACCGATTTTTATGGCACTACATACCTTTCCTGTTGTAAAGAGTATGTTAAAATTAATTTTAACGATACTATTCACACTCATCCGATACTGTATTCAGGAATGTACCTTACTAGCCGCTTGGAGCGCTGCTGTCGAGGCGTATAACAAAAATCAGTGGGAGTTCTGTGACTGTATGTTATACTCTGATAAAAGTCTGCGATATTCTACCACATGGTTAGGTTGCGATCGCAGCAACAGTTTCCAGTTGCAGTAAGAATGCAGTAACTGTAAATCGACCAGTAAGATGTGAACTCTGAAGCAATGTAAGCAAAAGCGTTCCTGTCAACATGAGGCGACATTTGTATGAGATGATGTCTGAATGATACGAGGTTTTGAACATGCAAGAAACACGTGAGTTAATTTTTTGGTTAAATTTTTTCTAGTAAATGTACTACGTCAAAAGACAGAAATTTCAGGTCCTCCCAATGTCCGATTCCACCAGTCGGCTTTGACCAAAGACGTCACATAATACGTAATTTTATCCGTTGCCGATTACACTTGTTATTGCAGTTCCAATATGAAGTTCATGTAACTAACATATTTCTTTGGATTTCGTATTTATTTCAAAGGATGTAACGACATTTTGACGTAAATATAAGTTGTGCTTTTAAAACCCTGCCTAACCACGTTCCTTATATTTGTGTAAGAAACAAACGAAATATTTCTGACAAGCAAGGATAATTTGAAGTCTTTGTTTCTGTGTCTCAAATAATACGAATGACTGCTGGAGAAGGCCTTAAATTTTATTTACGCCAGCGGCAACGTAGTGTCCTAATGTTGGCAACGAAATGTTTGCAATACGACCGTAAGTAATTTACTGACGAGCCAAGGGTACATCAACAGAACTGGAAACGGAATTAATTAATGTCCTGGTCAACACGAATGATTGTTCTCCTCATTGTATATGAACAAAAAGCATTCAAAGATCTTTGCCGAATTATTTTGACAAGCTATGAAGGAAAGCAAGGAGAAATTTGGAGAAGGAATTAAACTTCAGTGTGAAGAATTAAAAACATTGCGTTTTGCCGACGACATAGTAATTCTGTCAGATACAGCATAGGACCTGGAAGAGCAATACAACGGAATGGACAGTGTGCTGAAAGGTGCATATAAGATGAACATTAACAAGAGCAAAAATAGGGTAATGGAGTGGAGTGTAAGAAAATCAGGTGATGCTGAAGGAATTAGATTGGGAAACGAAGCAATAAAGGAGGTAGATGAGTTTACAAATGATGGTCGCAGTACAGAGGATATAAAATGCAGAATGGCAATGGGTAGAAAAGCGATTTGAAAAAGAGAAATTCGTTAACATCGAATATTGATTTAAGCCTAAGGAAGTCATTTCTGAAGGCATTTGTATGGAGTGTTGCCTTGTATGGAAGTGAGACATGGACGATAAACAGTGCGGACAGGAAGAGGATTGAGGCTTTTGAAATATGGTGCTACAGAAGAATGCTGAAGATTAGGTGGGTGGATCGCGTAACTAATGAGGAGGTAGTGAACAGAATTGGGGAGAAAAGAAATTTCTGGTATACCTTGACTAAAAGAAGGGATAGATTGGTAGGACACATTCTTAGACATCAAGGAATTGTGAATTTAGGGGTTGGAGGGAAGTGTGTGGGGTAAAAACCGCAGAGGAAGACCAAGAGATGGATACAGTAAGCAGATTCAGACAGATGTAGGTTGCCGTTCTTATGTGGAGATGAAGAGGCTTGCTCAGGATAGGGTATTGTGAAGAGCTTCATCAAACCAGTCTCCGGACTGAAGACGACAACAACAACAAGTGAAGTAATGCTTTTTGGTTTCCTGCCTAACCACATTCTCTAAAAAAAAAAAAAAAAACAAAAAAAAAAAAAAAAAAAAAAAAAAAAAAAAAACAAAAAAAAAAAAAAACGAGAGGTTTTTATTATAATTTTTTTAATAAGTGGCTGGAGGAATCGGATGTTAGAAATTATCCAGAATCGCTAACGAGAATCGACTATTCTTTATTGTCGTCGGCCGCGGTGGCCGAGGGGACTGCGGCGCGCCAGTCACGGTCTGCACGGCAACTAGGGTTGGGGGTTCGAGTCCCCCCTCGGACATGGATATTTGTGCCGTCCTTAGTATTACCTAGTTCGTAAGTAGTCTGTAAGTTTAGGAACTGATGACCCCGTAGTTAAGTCCGATAAGCTCTGCAAACATTTGACCTTTATTGCCCAATTCTAGTTATCAATAAGAGCTCTTCGTATTTTATGTAGTAAGAGTTCAAATCGGTAAAATTTTACGACGCTTCTCGCCGGGCTCCAGTGCTTATGTTGGCAACAGATGAACAATGAAGTGTAGAATTTTCACGAGCTACAGAGTAAATGTTATTGCTGCTCGTTTCAATCGCAGCAAATTTAATATTGTACCTGATCTGTGGTCGACAGATCCTTGTATGGGTACCCTTGTCCGTTCAGAAAAAATAATTTTCGTTTTAATTGCAGTTGTCACGAAAAAACATTTATTGGTCATCTGATTTGCCATCACTACCATTGGTGCCAACATAACCACTGCAGCCCAGGGAGAAGCGTCGTACAATTTAACCGTTCAAATCACTAACTACAATTCGCCTCTATAGCTAAATTCTACGAGGGTCATTTTTAAACTATGAACTGATGTATAATGGAGTAAGAGAAACCTTATTAGTGAATTTAACTTTTATCACAAACTACAATATTGAAAATTTTCACTTTTCCGGATATTCATTATATATTTGTGATGGTGTGGCACCAGCTTATGTATCACAGCATCAAATAAATCTGCCGCCTAACCGTCACATTTTTGTGTGAGATAAACTACTGATCATGAATCTTGTGATTATTTCTGATGCTGCTCGTAAATTGTGAAGCGCCTGCTTTTGCGAATTGCCTCTTCAGATTCTTGTATCAAGTCTTGATTCATGAAAGTAAGCCGGCCTGATCAAAGAAGGCACTTCACTATTGACGAACTGCATCAGGAATCTCCCAAGTTTCACGATCATAACTGTATCACATCATTACTGACAAACGTCGGGTGTTAGAGTCCTTTGACGTGGGAATCTAAAAGCTTGTGCCACGACTTGACAAATGTTCTTTGTGACTATGCTGAAAAGGGAAAAAATGCGCCTATACAATTTACGTTCATAAATGAAGTTTCTCTTATTCCATTTCATATCGATAGGCCTACTTACTTTTAAAATGACCCAAATAGTTACCAGTTCCTTCTATATAATAGCAATTATTTTCTTCCGATCTTGCTGGAATCGCTAACTAGAATCGGTTCGTAAAATTGACCTAGTTAACGGGTCCAATAAATTTTTCCTTCCATTTTAAAAATATTTTTGACATTTTCGTGGTACCGTATTGGATATAGTAGCTTTCACCACTTTCCATAATTTCAGAATTTTCTAAATGATTCACTTTGGTATGTGCCCGTCCAAAGCCACATCTTTCCCACAGTAGTCCCGTTAGATTTGGTGAATATTACTAAACATTTCCGATACATCAGTATTTTATAATACTCCAAATTTTCTACATCTCATGATGTACTTATATTTAAATGTAAGCTTTGACTGTTTTAAGTAACGTTAGGTTATTTTATTTACATATTTGACTCTTTTTCATTTCCTTAATTCAATTTCATTTCTATATATTTGCAACTACATATCATCGTAGTAATTTTTTCTCATGCCACATTCGACTGTTTAAGATTCTGTGTTGTATTTACTAGCTTTTATCTGTACTTTAAGCTATTTTGAAGAGTAAATTTTGAAAGAATATCCACCACATTGTTTTTGCAGTATACATATTGAGTAATGAGTCTGTCAGAGTAGGCTACATTTACATTTTTGGAGTGACATATTCCTAGAATAATCAATTTTCCTGTAAACATATTTCCTTGCCACTGATATTGCTGCCAAATAAAAATAGTCTCAAAAATTTGTTGAATCAGAGGCATTCTTTTAGTTCTGAAATCAGGGATACGTTGAACACCTTTGGTTACATTGACATCCACATTCGGAAGTAAATTTTGTAAGTGACATACTTAATTATTGGTACAGCGTTAACGTTTACTTTTCTGTCTGAGAGATAGGGTGATTTTCATTTCATGACTTTTCTGCATTTATATCGTCATGTCGGGAAATAATAAATTTTATATTTTAGGAGGAAATTTAGTATTCTACCATTAGATACTGTAGCTACTGATGACACAGAAAATACCTCACATGCACTAAGAATGTAGTAGCATTTGAAGATGTCGGTAACACTTTCCTAAATGAAAATAAAAATGAATAAGTAAATACTATCAATGAGGTACAAATTCCATCATTCGACAATGAAAATGTTAATGTAGAAGAGGATACTGTCAGTCATGTACTAACGTCATTATAGTAGAAGAAATATCGATCAAACCGTAGACACAGTGAACCGAACAGTTTAATTTAAGCAACACAGTGAACTAGACCCCCCCCCCCCTCTACGTAGAGTGAAAGGATTGCCACATACCCTCAGATGAAGAGTATGGTTCGCAAGGTTCCTGAGACTCATTTTCAAAGGAGGGCATGAACAAAGGGGTAGTTTCGATGAGTCAGTTTGATGACAAATCTTCACAGGATACTAAATATTCATAACAAATGCGGGTGGATTCAGTAGATTCCGGCTTTGACACTTTTTATGGATTGTACCAGCTTTGTCTCCTGTGCCGCCAAAGCTAGATCTCATAATATGAACACTGATGAATTATTATTAAAAAGTAATTACTTTAATGCAACAATACAATACACAAATTCAGCAAAATATTACACGAGTAGAGAGTAAACTAGACTATAGGAAACCATTGTAATGGGTTGAAAGAGACAAATAAACTTATGGGTTAGGAAAGTAAGTCATTAAATCAGTAGGCAGATGGTTGTAGTACTAGTCAGGAAAATGTGATGAAGAATCAGGATATGGGGTTAAATTACTCACCGTCCGGCGGCCTCGCGTGATAATGGTGGCAATCATGTGACGTTGGCATTAGTCAATCGCGTGAAAACGCACATATTCTGCCATGAAATCTTCATTACTTTTACTGATCAGGGTACCTATGAAAACCTTTCAATCAGAGATCAAGAACAGCATTAGTTATTTACTCTACGGTCTTTGTAGTTCGGATTTTTAAGAATTTTATCATCTTGCGAAAGATTTTCTACCGTATTGCTGATGATGTCAACACAATCACGCGGGGCCACCGGACCAGGAAGAACATTTTTTTCAGAATAGAGTAACAACAAAAATAAGTGTATTAAGCAGACAGGAAATTCTGACTGTAGCTTAAATGCATGTAGTGTGCAAAATCAGGAACAAAATATTCATATCACTTTAATACAGTGTAATTGTGATGCTAAAGAAAGTTTAGTGGGTATAAAGCGATATTGTGAAAAATGCATAGTTATGAAGGTTAAGGTGCCGTTTACGTGTCGGCAGCCCCTTCTTCCCGTGTAGGTGTTGGTAATGGCGCATTGAATGACGGGAGGTGAAGGCAGCCAATCACGAATGGCGTGCAGGTAGCGAATAAGAATGCATATTTACGGTTTTCGCTTTGTAAACAATTTGGTGTTGTGGACATAACTATTTTCTCTGAGTATTATATTGCAAAATCGAGGCACAATTGTAGAAAACATGTTAATATTTTCATGGCATATGCTATAAATGTTATTGCTGCTCCTTTAACTCTCAGACGTTAAAGCCCTGCTAGTATTGGCATAATGACATAATCGAAAGTCGTCGCATATAGAAAATAGCTTCATATTCTTGACAATCTACAGTATAACCCAAATTGAAAAAGACGTAAAGTCCAGGTTGAAATGTAACAATAAAGTGAGGATAGCATGACGCTCACCGCAGAGACGATCTTCGAGGCGCGGACATGCACCTAAGATTGGCAGCCACTCACACGCAACATTTAGCTTTTGGTCACAGAATACGAACTCGGAACGCAGCAGTCTGAGGTGACGGTTGTGTATTAGTGAGATGTGCCTGTGTTTGAATGAACGGGAGTGTGTTGTAAGCTGCCGCAGGTCGTGGCCGAGAGCTATAAGCAGTTTTTGTGTGTGACTGCCTTTTCCATTGCCTGTATGAGGGTCGACGATCGTGTTTAACGTGAGTTGCAAGCTAATCTCATTTATCAATAAAATTCTTCCGGGTATGAGACTGCGTCGTCATTTTATAAACTCCACCGACGTTTCGGCCACTGTTGCAGGCGGCCTTCATCAGGGTCAGACACAGACCCTGCGACAGTGGCCGAAACTTCGGTGGAGTTTATAAAATGACGACGCGGTCTCATATCCGGAAGAATTTTATTGATAGTGACAAAAGCCGCGGAAGCCTACGTTTGCATCTAATCTCATTTATTCGAAAGAAGAGTTTCAAATCCAATACATGGCTTCTGAACAATGAATTTTTACATCTAATAGGAGGGAGGAAGGAAAATAATGAAATGTATACGGATGTAAAAGTTACGAGATTGCACTTTCGTCACAGACGAAATATCTGGAGATCTTTAAAAAGAGGTACATCGAAAACCAGGATGTAACAGTTTTTCTAATTATGTAATTGTGATTGGAAACGGTCTTTTGAATGCTGACCAATAAAAGTTATTGCTGACTGAATGCGCTTTTCCAAAACGTAAAACAAACTGTCATATCCATACAGTGATCGGTTCTCGATGTACGTTTTTGATTCGCGATCAGGTGGAAGCGAGAAACAAAAAGACGCATTCTGATTGGCTGGCTGGGCGCACGTCAAGCAGCGGCCGCTGACACGTAAATTGTGCTAATGAATGTAGTATAACTTTGCCCAATAAGAAGCCAACGTAGGAAACCAATGAAGTTAAAAGTCTGGGAGTAACAACTCATAGTGTAGAAACCTTTCTTTAAATGTTAGTAATACTCAGCCAATGTCTGTTCAGGGAGTCAGTGCTAGTCACATAAAGTAGTAGATTGGAATCCACCTACTCCTAATAATATAATTAGTGCCAAACGTTCATACTCAGAATCAGTACAGACAATTTTTCACATCAATGCACATAACTATGATCCTGCAGTTGCTTAATTAGCTGCCAATGTAGCTCCAGAACGAAGCAAATAAGGTTGTGTCTTAGAATACCGATCATGTGTTGTCAGCTGAAGAAACTGCTCGGGAATTGCCTTATGATAAAACGGGATAAAACCAATTTGTGAATAGAAACTACCTCAGAAATACACAATTAATCAAGCAAAGGGTAGTGGAAGTTCTCAACAGTGTAATACAGCTACTAGCGTGGTCTTGCTACCTGCCAATATTCACTCCCACAGTTTTAACTGCTGGGAGAACTGCTTTGGAATGTTAATGAAGTACTTAGTGACTTTTTCTCCACATGCAATATAGTGAGGCATGACCGTGATTTTAAGATGTTTGTTTGGTTTTTGGTAGATGTAGGGAGTTTCAGAAGTGTACTATATGATTACTTAGTATTCACACAAATTTTAATTATCGGACGAAAAGTTTTATTAGTGTGGTGTTTGAACTACTGAAAATGAAACTTGTATGTTAATAACTGATATAAATTTAACAATGTCCTCAAAATTTCTTAATAGCATGTATGTGGAAAACGTTTTACCACTACTGATATCAGAATCTCCGGGTTCTCCTGGTTCTGCTGGAGTTGTTCTTACCTGATGCCGTGTTGGAATGGCTGAGCGCTATAAGGCGACTTGCTGCGGAGCTCGCAGTTGCCCCCTTTCGGAGGTTCGAGTCCTCCCTCGGGCATGTGTGTGTGTGTGTGTGTGTGTGTGTGTGTGTGTGTGTGTGTTTTGTCTTTACGTTAGTTTAAATTGGTTTAAGGGGTCTGAAATCCTAGGGACTGAAAACTAGAGTAATTAAGTTCCATATATTTACGAACATTTGATCAAATGTTCAAATGTTTGTATAGCTTATGGGACTTAACTACGGGGTCATCAGTCCCTAAACTTACAAACTACTTATTAACTAGCTTATCCTAAGGACAGCACAAATATCCATGCCCGTGGGGGGATTCGAACCGCCGACCGTAGTGGCCGTGCAGACCGTGACTGGAGCACCTCAGTCCCCTCTGCCACCACGACCGCTTACGAACATTTGATTTGATTTTCTTACGTACTTTAGAGCTGGTGATGCTTCTTCTCCATTGGCCCATAGCATAGGAAACTTTTACTGGAGGAGTGTATATACAGGGTGTTTCACTAAGTGTGTTTGCCTCTGTAACTTATAAAATAATAGGTGTCGGGAAATTTTAATGCGGTATGTCAACACAAAAAATGTTACACTTTCTGCGGAGCTATGAACATAGTTTATTGTATCACTTTCCAAAGAGTTACAGGAGAAAGATATGATTGAACAATAGTTTTTTCTATCGTGCATTGGATTCGTTGAAACCAGCTGCGTCCAAATCAATTTAAACTACATTACTATCACTGTTAGTTTGGGAGCTACAACCCTTCAAAGTTTCAGGGGCAGATACCACAAACGCTGCGCATAATTCAATGCACCTTCTAAATGTGGTGCGGCCGAGTTGTAACGTAGCCGGTGTCACGGAGCGAGAAGCTTCCTCGATGCGCTGTTAGACTGCCGACTGTCGCAGCACAAGGCCGTATACCCGAGTTGGAGCCACACAAACAACCGGAGCTCAGTATACCAGAATTACTGGCATCGGATGACGATGGCATACACGAATAGCGAGTACGTTGACATGTTGCTGATGCTCGGCGAGTGCCGACACGACGCCACTGAAGCAGCCACGGTGTATGCCGTGAGATATCCTAGGCGAATAGCCCCAGCAGCCATTACGTTCTTACGTGCCGAACAACGACTTCGGGAAACAGGCAGCTTGGTAATGAGCCGCAGTAACAGACGAAGACCTGCAAGAAGTGAGGAGACGGAGGTGTTTGTTTTACCTGCACTACACCACGATCCTCACTTCAGCTTACGAGCCGTTGCTGCAGTGGCTGGTGTCAGTCTCACATATGTGTCGCGTATAGTACACGGCCACAGGTTCCACCCGTACCGCCTGTCACTGACCCAGGAGCTGCTTGGGAACGATTTCCGTGCAAGAGTGATATTCTGTGAGTGGGCCATGCGTAATTTCATGCTGGAGTCTTTACAAAGTGTTATGTTCTCTGATGAGTCCACGTTCACAAGTTACGGCGCAGTGAATCGCCATAACATGCACTACTGGGCCGCAGACAATCCTCGGTGGGTACGACCTGTCGACCGTCAACGTAGGTGGCCTATTAACGTGTGGTGTGGAATCCTTGGGGATGAAATCATCGGTCCACACTACTTCCCAGGTTCACTGACAGGTGAGTTATATCGCGCTTTTATAGTCGACAGTTTGGGTGGTCTCCTTGAACATGTGTGTCTACACACGAGAGTCCATATGTGGATGCAACACGATGGTCACCCAGCCCATTCTGCGCGTGCTGTTATGGAAGAACTAAACAACAGGTTTGCAGGAAGATGGTTGGGGCGCCATGGCCCTCATTCGTCGCCCGATTTAACACCAGTAGATTTCTTTATGTTACTGAGCCCACATCCCCAGATGATCTAAAACGGCGCATCGAGAACGCATGTCGCTCCGTCACACCGGTGATGTTACATCTCGTCCGCAGATCCTTTCGACGGCGCATTGCATTATGCATTGAGGAACATGGACACACATTTGAACATCTCATGTAAATCAACTTCCCACCGCCATAACATCCATCACCCACCACACAGCCATGTATTATGTACAGCGTGTGGTATCTGCCCCTGAAACTTTGAAGGGTTGTAGCTCCCAAACTAACAGTGATAGGAATGTAGCTGGTTCCAACGAATCCAATGCACGATAGAAAAAACTATTGTTCCATTTAAAAAATTATATCTTTGTGCTGTAACACTTTGGAAAATGAAACAATAAACTATGTTCATAGTGTTGGCTACCGCATTAAACTTTCCCGTCACCTATTATTTCATAAGTTACAGAGGCAAACACACTTAGTGAAACACCCTGTATATACAGGTTAATAAGGAAAACAGTACGCTGCGTTACAGACGTTTTAAATAATATTAAAGAAGGTGTGGAATTTTTGTAATCTGTTTTTGAGAGTTATCGTCATAGAGAAACTGACAACGTCAAATAAATATGTGAACTGCAGCTATTAAAATGTTGAATGATTATAGATTTGCGCTCTATTTTTCCGTTTTCTCTTAAGTAATTGTACAATTGCGTTACTGGGGTTTCAGCCATAGTCGCCATGAATAGTAGTCAGCATGAGTGCATGGACCAGGCGCTTGCTGCGGAGAACAACGATCGTTTTTGTGCACCATATACTTTAACAACGATAGCATGGGAACAGATTACTAATTTAGCCGTTTCGTCAATGGTTCCAACCTTGGCCCGTAAGTCACTGATAATGTCGTTTTAGACGTCAGATTAATCGCTCAGTTTCCGTATTACGATATCCGTTTTATAACTGGACTGCTACATGGAAAAATATCCATTATCCAATACTTAGTAAGAAAGTTAGATCGACCTGGTATGACGTTGAAAACGAAGTCACTCTTACTGACGAAAAGATGTGCAATATAGAATTGAGACCCACGCCTTACTGCACACGGTGGCCGGCCGCGGTGGACGAGGGAACTGAGGCGCTGACTGCACGGCCACTGCGGTCGGGGGTTCGAATCCCCCCTCGGGCATGGATATTTGTGCCGTCCTTAGGTTTAGCTAGTTCATAAGTAGATTGTAAGTTTATGGACTGATGACCCCGTAGTTAACTCCCATAAGCTATACAAACATTTGAACATTTTGTTTATGTTCAAAATGTCCAAATGTTTGTATTGTCTATGGGACTTAACTACGGGGTCATCAGTCCCTAAACTTACAAACTTCTTATGAACTACTTACGAACTAGGACGGCACAAATATCCATGCCCGACGGGGGATTCGAACCCCCGTCCGTAGTGGCCGTGCAGACCGTGACTGGAGCGCCTTAGTCCCCTCGGCCACCGCGGCCGGCTTTTGTTTATGGCATTTGAAGCCGACGCCCTGAAGAAGGCAAAAATAGGTGAAAAAAGTGGTAGCGTTGTGGTTTTATAAGCAAAGGGTCGGTAGTCGAATCCTGCCGTGACGCCTTTTTATTTTTTATTTCGTTGTGATCGAATACTTATACAATTTTAATATCTAGTGGTAATTTTTACGAAAACTGCACGTGTTTTTGTATATTCGTAACTCTCCAGATGCTTTCTAGATGCTTGTGTCGCTGGAGTGGCCGAACATGACGGTTGTGTGTGTATAGTTGTCTGATTGCGTGAATGTGTTTCTTTTTCTGACGAACGCCATGGCCGAATATTTAAGTTGTGTGAATGTGAACATCTATTTTCGTGTCTGTCAGTTGCTCAGCGAACCTCTTTAGGGTGATATATATATATATATATATATATATATATATATATATATATATATATATATATATATATATATATATATTGACATTGCTATATTTTAAAAAAAAGGTTGTTAATAATGTTGGATTCAATAGAAAAAAACATGAGTTACATTTTTTACATTTTTGGCTTCACTGTTAGTTATAGACGGTATTCTTTCGTTATTTAGTTTGGAAGAGCTACAACGCTGTTTTTGTAATATTTAGAGTTACTAATAGCTTTCCAAGCAGCTAACCTACTCAACCATCGGTTGAGGTGACGACAAGGTGTTCAGCTCGTCTACAAACACATAAACAAAAACTGACACAACTCTTTGAATTAGAGATCACAAAATGCTTTAGATTACTGAATTCAAAAACGAAAAAAAGTAAAAATCTGTCACAGCGGGATTCGAACTATCGATTCTATGGTTTTGAGGCCAGAACACTGCCACCTGAGCTACATTGACAGAAGATGTAATTGTCATAATTATTAGTACTTACGTGATCTTTGCAAAACTTCAAAGTCGATTTTCTCGAGAATTTTTTAGAGTTGCGTCGGATGGCTTTGGCTGATTGTTATTTACGTTCTGAACTTCACGTATAGTAAATACTAGCTGAAAACCCGGCGTTGCCCGGGAATTTATTTATTTATTCGAACCTTGAGTTAGTACTTTTCCTATCCACTCTCGCTGTCCAATTCCTTTTTTGTAAAAACATGTTACATTTATCAGAGAATATATAAGAAAGCACTGGTAAAAATGCACTCGTTTCGAAGATTCCAATCACGAAATTCAACAATAATGATTGTAATAATATCACGGATGGACCACTTGATGTAATGCGCGAAACGTCAAATAGATTTTTTTAAAGAGATGTGTTAAAAGAAATTTCTCTTTTACTGCTTTATTTATTTATTCTTATATTTCCTTATTCGTATGTTTATCCTTACAGAGAAAGAGCTGAAGACATTGCAGCACGCATAGACGAAAGATATGGTCTGTGGCATCACATTTCGCTGTACGTAACCTCCTTGCTATAGAGTCACAAACGTCATCGCTGGCCTTCAGTCCGAATTTTTTTATAATTTGACGATTTTCAACCACCATATCTTCCACCCCCTTATAGCTGTCGGCAAGGAACTGCTATGGTGTACAACGGGAGACGTCGGACAACAATTACACACACGCCATTCGTTTGCGTTCTGTAGTTTTCGCTGCAGAGCGAAATATTAACACACACACACACATTTTATATACACCGATAACTTTCCATTCCAATATACTCCACCCTTTTATCATTATCAACCCTCAAGCAAAAATGCAACCAATAAAATCATTTTCAAAGAGTAAATATAATTTTGAAAGAATCATTATTGTTCCGCATTTCGCGTTATATTCTTCAAATTACTAAATATCTATCAGATCGCTATAAAACCGTGCCTAAAACCTTCCTCAGGTATAAATTAGTAACTGTACAAATATTTAAGTCTCTGCGTCTTGTCGTTTGGACGTGATAAGCGTACACCGTACAGACATTCACATTAATATATATAGATAAATAGCTATCCGATCGTCATAAAACCGTGCCTAATACCTTCCCCGGGTAGACATTAGCAACAGTACAAATTTTTAGCTCTTTATGTCTTGTGGTTCAGACGTGATAAACGTACACCGAACAGACATTATCATTTATAGATATAGATAAAGAAATTCTAATACCTGATAGCCATGTGGTCTCCTTGTAAGACCCGTTCTTTTGCCACTTTTGCAAGAGGAAGGTTTGTGTTGTTCCTACAGGATAATGCTAGTACAAAACTTGTATGTGTAACTTTTCGTGGTCTGCAAGATGTACAGCAACTTCTGTGTATGCAGTCGAGCACGTGAGGGATATGATGGGACGATAACTGTCACGTGCGATCGTCAACCAACAATTCTTGCAGAACTATGTGGACAGGGCGAGCAGGTGTGGAATTAAGTATCCCAAGACAGTATGCACAATCCGTATGATCGAATGGATGCAGAATCAGCGCTTGATTTACTTTCCCGGGGAGACTAAAGGAGGTACTTACATGGGCTTTTGAGAATAGACAGACATGTAGTAGATCTCAACTGCTTAAGCTATTGATCTGTAAATGTAATCATTTCATGTAGTCCATATGCTCTATTTCAGCAAAAAATCTCGCATTGATTGGTAAAAAACGGTTTTGCACAAATATTTATTTCCAGCCTTTTGCAGTACAAATCACTGGATGGTAGTAAATTACAGACGTCACATGAAGTCTCTAATGTAAGCGCCCACATTTACGAGTTTCAGTTATTAAACAGTGCTATTAAGGACGCCGTAAAAATATAAGGACCTTTGGAGATGACGAGGCTGTTCATTTATTTACGCCTTTCGAAAATAATCATCAGAATTTGCAAGATCAGTTAACATGTGAATACGTGGTTGTAATCCGGCAGAGTCTGATGATTATTTTCGGAACGCGTTTATAAACGAGGAGCCACATCACCACCTGTGGCATTTATATTTTTGCAGCGTCCATAATAGTCTTGATTAATAATTTAAAATGGTATTTGACAAAATTAATTAGCATAAGAGCGACTGTTAAAAACTATACACGATCGTGAGTTTCACATACTGTGGATTATTTGTAAGATTAATTGTCAATTGGAAATATCGTGTGGCTTTTAGTGGTCGTGTTATCTCCATCGATGTTCGGCAGCCGACTGAAATTCTTCCTATTGACGCCACTTCGGCGTCCTGCTTGTCGATGATGAAAGTAGCGGCGAGGACAAACATACATCATCTAGACTCCTGCCGGGAATCAAACCACGACCTCTTGCAATTCTGCCACAAATGTAACCTGGTACCTGAAATGAATCTCTTCTTAAGAGAAACAGAAGAAGCTGCATTTTCTATGGACCATATTACTACTATTTTCATTTCTTCCTGTCTGGAACTTGTGCAGGGGACATAAAAAAAAAAAAAAAAAAAAAAAAAACAGAACTTACTTTCTTATTTATGGAGAACGAAACAGATAACTAGTTATCTTCAGGCAAGAGAATGAAAATTCTGAATGGCTGATGAAGTATGTGATTTTCCGTAGGACAGAGGTGTTGCGAGGGGCGTTTACAGGAGTGAGTCGTAGGACAGAAAGGGAGACTCAGGCCTAAACTGTTATCTACATCACGGCTGGATCACATATCTAAAGGCCAAGGCTAAGGTCTGGCTGCTGATACACAGACACAAACATTCTTACACGTACTCCTGCTGCGTCCCCTTTCCACTCTCCCTCCTCCCCTACCCCTTCCCTTCTCCACGCTACTCCGTGTATTTACGCGATGCTTCCCTCACTTACAACAAGACCTTGCGCTGTCATCCACCCGTCACAAGAACAACCCCTACGTGCATTAACGTTAACCACTGCATAAATACATGAGCGATATATTTCATTCAAAATCGAGGTAATAAAGAGGCTCTGCAACAAGCAATGTGAAAAGAGCATGAAGCTAATACAAATTGTATTACGTGCTTGCCATTGTTCAGAATTACCAGAGGAATTCGGAGTGAGTTATTGAATTTTGTGTTGACGCTGTATGATAATTTATCCACCTCTACAGAGGTGTCGCAGTGGTAAGACCCTTAGGAAGACCGACTCGTCATCCCACTTTTGAGTTATCTTTGTTTCTTCAAATCATTTAAGACAGGTACCACGACGGTTCGCCGGCCGCGGTGGCCGAGGAGACTAAGGCGCTCCAGTCACGGTCTGCTCGGCCACTACGGTCGGGGGTTCGAATCCCCCCTCGGGCATGGATATTTGTGCCGTCCTAGTTCGTAAGTAGTTTATAAGTAGTTTGTAAGTTTAGGGACTGATGACCCCGTAGTTAAGTCCCATAGACTTTACAAACAAACAAACAACTCGACGGTTCTTTCAAACAAGACAACGCCTCATTTTCTTTTATACATTTGTCTAAAATAATAGCTGTTGTTAGTAATGACTTGAAAGTAAATATGACATCTTCACCGCGTATCTTTTTCGAGCTGCAATGACACGTACACATATACACACACGCACGCACACACACACACACACACACACACACACACACACACACACACACACTTAGCCGGCCGCAGTGGCCGAGCGGTCTGCGGCGTGCCAGTCACGGTCTGCACGGCAGCTCCGATCAGGGGTTCGAAAACCCCTCGGGCATGGATGTTGGTGCCGTCTGTAGGATAAGCTAATTCATAACTAGTTTGTAAGTTTAGGGACTGATGCCCCTTTAGTGAAGTCCCGTAAGCTGTTCAAACAAACAAACACACACATGACTTCTTTGAATGAATGTATGAACAATATTATTTTGCCGATCGAATTGACATATTATTGCAGAAAAAATTTAACGTAAAAAATTTATTGTAAAGGTTTTCATCTTTTTCATCACGAGGGTTCTATTTATTTTGCTGGCAATGACATCACAGAGGCTTGCATCATTGATGTATTTTATTATCTGTGTTACTGAAAGGTATCCAGGGAGATGGAATGGGAAATATTTATCACCTACACAATTTTCGCTGTTCGCTGTTGAGTATACTATCTAATTAAACTACATGCGAAACTATACCACTGTAGAACGCCTATTTTACGGCATTCGACCTCGTTAGCGTTTAGATAGGTGGAAAATATATCGATTACATACAAATGCGCACTGTACAACTTAACGTTTAACTTCAGTACTGATTTTCTGACGAGTTTATTCACAACACTTTTCGTAGACTACGTAACCAAATGGAGTTATCTACAAAATTATTTTTATTTTACAACTCATTGTTGAGGAAATATGACTTCACGAACACTGAGATGCTTGAACGACGTTATTTTTCTTACAGTGGAGCGCAGGTTATCTAGACTTTAGTCATTCAAATTAATGTTTGAGGACATTTGTACATGAGAAATCGACTCTTTCTAGAAGTTAAGTAATAATCGTTACCTCGGACCATAGTTTTTTAGGGAGAGTGATTATTCAAACAACACACACAATTGAAAAATACACAGACGCATAATACATTACGAGATGCATCTGAGAAATCAAGTTACATCTTTGTCGGATTACAGCAAATGCAAATACAGACTTTGAAGCATACAAACCAATAGTGGCCGTGCACCATGTACTGTTTTAGCTTAAGGGCATATTAGTTGCTGAAGAGAAGAGAAAGGTACGCAGTCTTATTTCTTAAACACACGAAAAGAAGAAGAGAGTGAGAGGAAAAAAAAAAGCTTGTTACAGATTCCCAGAACTGCCGGACTCAGAACCCTGCTAGACCTGTCTTCTCTTCTTCTTCTTCTTTATTAAAATGAGCATTGCTGATCTTCCGGACTATTGAACATTGGAGCAACTTAAGGGTATGCATCTGGGTAACAGATATTTCGGTACGAAGGAAGAAGGAAAGAAGATTAAGGTTTTACGATTCGTCGACATAGTGGACAGTAGAGCCGTAGCGTATGCTCAGATTGGTTTTGTCAGAAACGGGGATGGAAATCGGTCGTGCTCTTTTACAAGATACATCTCGGAATTTGCCTGGAGTGGTTTAGGAAAATAACGGAGAACTTAAACGTGAATGGCTGGAGGTAGGCTTGAAACGCCGTACTTTCGAATGCGAGTCCAGTAACCACTGCCCTACGTCGCTCGGTGTTTCGGCACGAGGACACCCAGCCATTTTCGAGGCACAACTGGAGTATTGCTGCTCATTTTGTGATCCATACCAGGTGGGACTGACGGACGATTTAGAGAAAGTTCCGAGAAGGGCAGCTGGTTTTGTATTATCGCGGTATAGGGGAGAGAGTATCACGGAACCGATGCACGAATTAGGGTGGAAATCATTAAAGAAAGGAATCATTCGTTGCGACGATATCTATTCGCGTAATTTATTTCACCATCTTTCTCTTCCGAAATGTTCAAATGTTTATTAAGCTTAAGGGACTTAACTGCGGGGTCATGTCCCTAAATTTACAAACTACTTATAAACTAACTTATACTAAAGACAACACAAACATCCATGCCAGAGGGAGGATTCGAACCCCCGACGGGTAACGGCCACATGCACTGGAGCATAGCGCCTTAGTGCGCTCGGCCACTCCGCCGCGGCTTCTCTTCCGAATGCGTGCAGGTTTTGTTAACACCCATCTACATAGGAAGGCATGATCATCATAATAAAATAAGTGAAAACAGATCGAAAACAAAGGTTAATAGGTGCTGTGTATTCCGAGGCGTTCTGATGAGTTCAAAACTTGTCGAGGAATAGACGATTTTTGTTTCGTCCATTACTATGACGATTAATTTGCAATTGAGTTTATCGTTAGACACTTTCAGTTGTTCTTGGGTTAGTTTTAGTTTAAGTGGTTTGTAAGCCTAGGGAGTAGTAACCATCGAAGTCAAGTCCAATAACTTTACAAACATTTTGTCTTTGCTGTTAGTGTCAACAAATCATAAGGTCGGTCGTTAAGTACTACTGCCTTAATTTTGAAAATACATGCTTTTCACACGGCAAATTGTATGTGACTTGCTCCCTGCTAAGCACAAGGGGGAAAAACCGATGAAAAAAGGGCT